>JASSRZ010000042.1:4961840-4977028 GCA_032164315.1 Malacoctenus gilli | reverse complement strand
AGGATGGTGAACACATAAATGAGTCATTCTGAGGTTATGAAAAACAACACATTTCAATTTATCCTATCCAATCCTATGCGGTAATAAATTTCACCTTTGCAAGTAAACTTCCTCTAACGCTGCTGATTAAACCACGCACTGGCCCTTTAATTGTTATCTGTTTGCGCCTCACAACAATGCAAATGTGAATTGTTCCCTCAAACAAATGGTAATTTCCTGGCTCTCTCGATCTTCATTGCATTGAACACAAAGACTCAATAAATCCAATGCCTTGGGCGCACCTTGTGATTTATCCTCCCACTGTGACAACAACTATGAGCACAATTTAGGGGTTTGTCAGTTAAATACTTAATGGAAAGCCTGCGAACAAAGGAGAAGAATGCATTTATGGTGCTAATCTAAAATAAAAGCATTCAACTTAAACTCAATAACTCGCCAGCTATTTATTGTGAAATGCAGACCTTAAGTTCCCAGAGCACTTTTGAAAATCATCAAACTCAATCAAACAATGGCAAAAAAAAAAACAATTTGAAGAGTTTTTTCAGAGCTCGCCGAGAGTCAAAGATTTTGGCATTCAGAAGCACATTTGTGTCGCTCTCTTTGTCTCAGAGACTCGGCCTTCGTCGGCGCCGCCGGTGTTGATCCGTGCGGCCGCAAAGGTCACGCGTTGATTGACAGGTCCATCGCGTCTTCAAGCTCCCCAACTAACTTCCGCAAACTGCTCGGCATGCGCGTCGCCGCTAACTGCCGCGGCGTGAAATGAGCTTTAATTATCGCCAGTTATTACGGCTCTGATGTTGTTTGTGCTTTGTTGCGCTCCAGCAGACGCTGCCTTGTTTGGTTTGTAGATGAGCCAAGCGTGTTGTGGCTGAACATCTGTGTGGGAGAGGATTGGAAAAAATACTCCAAGGTGTTTCTGACCATCATTGTTTCCTAAAACCACAGATATTCAATGAGGCTTCTGGTGCGAAGGCAACCACAGATGGATGGAGGGAGGACATTCAACTATTTCTTTGTTATGCTGCAGGAGAAGCTTCTCCTCCTTCCTGCTTTGCAGTCGTACTTCCAACATGAAAGGAGGTAAAGGAGCTCCACAGGTGTTTCCAGCTGCTACAGGTTACTTTAAATAAAAGAGGTAATTGAGTGGTTCGTTAAGACCTGCAGGAGCTTTAGAAGAAGCAACATCAGGGGTGAAAACAGCTGTGTGGGTGGGCGATCTACATGTATAATGTTAGAGTGAAGATTACATTACAGGAGCCGGTGAAGGGCTGAAAACAAACTCAATCTGTTAGGAAAGCAACAGACTCTGTTTCAAAGTCATCCATTGTAAACTAACAGTAGCCGATTGTACTATTCAGGCAGTATTTCTTACAATTGACGAGTGTGTCTAAACAGAATGAACAAATCTTGTGGCTATAAGTCATTCATGTGACATAAAGTAACAGAAGAAGACAAAAGATGCAAATGAAGGCTTCATCAGGTGACACTGACTGACTGATAACTTAGGAAAAGCAACTTGACGCTTCAGCTTTGAGCTCTCCTTCAATCCAAGAAAGTTTCCCCTTTTAAAAGCCTGCACTGACTTATGGCGCGTTTCAGCGCAAACACCATTTCTCCATATTAATTGAATCATTTCGATGGAACCCTTCTGATTTCTGCTGCATTTACATTCCATTAGGAGCAGAAATATTCCACTACTTCTTCCAGACTCTGTAGCCTTCACACATTTTCACTAACGACCAACACGGAGCCAAGCAAGGACCTCTACTGCCACCCGCTGGTCAATGGCAGTAAAGCACGTTTGGAAGGACACAACAAAATCCCCAAATATTGAATCAGAATAAAAGACAAAAACACAACAAAAGAATCCTCAAACACTCTCATGACAGCTTCATCGAATGATAACACAAAAAAGTAAAGTCTCAATGCAGGTGCACAAAACAGCCTCAAAGTGACTCACAAGGGGCTCCTGAGACCATCAAGAAGCACTCAACAAAGACGCACAAAATTTCACCTTCAGCACTGGTGTTTGTGTTCCAACATGAGAAGGAAAACCTCCAACGTCCCAAAGAGCCTTCGTTTCGCAATTAACCAGGACTGAATTGGATTCATTGTCGTGCATTCGGGCTTTAGAGAGTGCACCACAGAAGAAGATTCACATCTCAAAGTGTGCATGCACACATTTTCTGCTTGTTTGTACGTCTGAGTCGTTGTGTTGTGTCACTTCTACAAAAGTGGCAAAGAAACCCACAAGGAAACACAAAAGCTCCTCTGTTCTGTAGTGTTTTGTTTCCTCCTAATTCTCTCAGCAGACACCCTGCAGCGAACACAATCATCAGGTGTTTCCTGAATATTCATTAGAACAGAATATTACCTTAATTTATACTGAAAGTACTCTCGCTGCAAAAGTCTTTTACTGCGCCACAGTTTGCGAGTGCATCATGGTTGCTCGTTTTTTTTCCGTTATTACTTCGACATTAGCTGAGGGTTCTCCCCCATAAACGAGCGTCTTATGGTCTTTATAACCTCCCGAGGAAACAGGGAGGCAACTGAAAGCGTCTCTTTCGGTCTCCTTAAACTTTCTTCTGTTAAAGTCAGCAAATCTCAGAGAAAACCTGCTGATCGCTTTGTCTCCTCGCACCCCCCAACAAAATACTGTGTCATTAAGTTTCATAGACACACACACACGTTCAGGTGGTGTCTTGCATAAATATGACTCTAAATTGTCCCTCAGCTTCGATGTGTGTGTATGCGACGGGGTGTCGCTCTGTCTTTGTCCCTCAGGGGACAGGTGACACCCCCCCCCCATCCAAGTGGTTACCCCGCCGTCACAGTCTTGGGTTGGTTCTATCGCGCCCTGCATCAACAGGATAAACATTCACTCACCGGCTTCCCGAAAGCCTATTCAGGGAACTTGAAAAGAATTACTGATTCAAAAAGGCCAAATATGTCCCCATAACAAGGCAAAAACAAGTCATCTCCCAGCAGTGGGCTAAAAGAGGAGGTTAGGACACACAATCGAACCACTCGGAGCTGCTGTCTTACATTTTATTGTGATGGGGAGTCATAAAAATGGAGCAAACCTAAAATAAAAACAATACAAAAAGACAGTGGATTTACAAAGAGTGTGAGGACGACAAACAATAATGCAGCCTTCGACAGTACAATGGAACAAGTTGGCACAGAACAGAAAAACGAGGTGGCGGGACGATGCAAATTTGGCTTTCAAAATAAAAGGGGGGTGGGGGGGTGGGGGGGCAAGTAATGTCTTCATAACAAGATCCTTCATTAAAACGGCAACGACTCATGCTTTTTAAAAATCACAGAGTTTTAGAGTTCAGTAGCTTTATAACAACGCAAAGACCGGATGCACATGTAACAGTTTTCTATTTCTCACTTCATTCCTGTCTTTTTTTTTTCTTTTTTGTAGCTTAAAACAAGAAGTCAAGTTTACAGAATACATGTTTGTTTTTTTTCCTTTGTTTTTTGTGAAAACAAACCTCAGCTCCCAGAACCACGTGTTGGGATCTCTCTGTTTGTCTTGAGATTATTTTTCATACTAAAATATATTATTGTATCAATTCAAACTACA
The DNA here is from genome assembly GCA_032164315.1 of Malacoctenus gilli. Taxonomy (NCBI): domain Eukaryota; kingdom Metazoa; phylum Chordata; class Actinopteri; order Blenniiformes; family Labrisomidae; genus Malacoctenus; species Malacoctenus gilli. The sequence goes on along the minus strand of JASSRZ010000042.1, from coordinate 4,973,436 downwards.
GTAATGTACACTACAATGTGTAATAAATAACCATAAAAGAAAATATAAAAATAAGACACATAAATATAAAAAAGTCTTCTAAAAACTAAACAGGTATAGTTTTTTATTCTTTTTAATCTGTGAAAAGGGCTCTAATACTGCCATTGTTGACAAAAACATACAGAGGACACACAAGAAAACAACAAAGAAAATTCCAAAACAAACTAATACGATAAACACTGTTCGGTAAAACCAACTCAGAACTCTTCGACAGAGACCACATTCACTAACGCTTGTTACCTGAAGTGCGGGACAGCTTGCCACCATTTGTGTTTATCTGAAAACAAGTGCATAAAGTGTGACTAAACAAACTGAATACGTCAGGATTTTGCTTGAATTGATCTGGATTTCGTTTGTGTTTCCTTCCCGAGCCAAACTCACGGGAGACACAATTTGAAATCAGTGAGCAGTCGGCTATTTTTTCAATGCACCAGGAGCGATTTTTCTTTTTGCTTTTCCAGAAGTCGTGAAGTTCAGCGACGCTAACTCTGAGAGTGATTATATCTCGCGGTAAAAAAGGCATCTTACATCCACAGGACTGCTCGGTCTGCACGGTTCTCCGCCACAGCATGTTTCTGCACCTCCGCAGTAGATCGCTGCTGAGGTTGAGTTACTAGGCAACAACTACAAACTGCTTCTAAAACACCAGCACAAGTATCGTGATCAAAATGCCTAATTTTCGTGTGAAAGTTGCACTTCTTGGTTAATCGTGGAGCTCGTTCACAGATCAAATAATCCAGGGGTGTTAAACATAGCCCATGGGCTAAAACTTGTCCGTCAGAGGGTCCAATCTGTGGGACAACGTGTAAGGATTAAAAAGTGATTTCATAAGCGAGGCTGTAGAGCCCACTCTTCAATCTCTGCCTTGGCAAAGCATGACAGCGAAGCCAAGCGCTGGAAGAATGCAGGAACCTTCAAAGTAAAAGCACAGATCGAAACTTAGACTTTGTTTGAAAATTTGATATTTGCAAGAGTCAGAGGAGGCCGAGTCCCGGGTCTCCTTCTGTGGTCTCTCGTGACCCTAAAGTTGGGAATCGGTGAGTCAGTGGACATAAAAAGACATGAGGACAGTGCTGCAGTGGAAGCGAGCAGTGAGCACGATTCAATGAGAACACGAGTGCTCACAGAAGCACAAAGAAGAAAACACTTCAAAAAGTGTTCGGCTGTTAAAAGAATTTTTTTTAAAAGTGCTTAAAAGGTAGAATTTTACAATGTACGTTTGATTTATTTTTAAAATATCATGTTGCAAATTTACTCGCCTCTTTTACTTGATCTGTGAATGAATTTGACACCCCTGGATTGACTCATTTCAAAGCATAAATACCAAAGACTTTCAAGTAGTAGCTTTGCCTCTGTGACGACGTGCAGCTTTTGTAAACGAAGTACTTTCAGGTTTGACTTTTGGCAGATAAAACAAGACATGAGAGGACCCCCTGCTGGGCTGCAACGTTACGACTGCAGCTCGAGGGGGGCGAAAAGAGAGCGGATTAACTGATAATCCAGGTGTTTTAGGCCTAAATACTGTTGGACAACCTTCACGTGTGGCGCCACCTCGAAAAAGGCCTCAAAAAAAAATATCGTTTCACAGGAAGTAGTTTTCGATCGTGACAAAATCTGCTGTTCTGTGCAAGTCAACAAACATTAGTCAATGTGGAAAAGTAACAGTGGGACATAATACTGGCTACATGTGTGAAGAAGAAGAAGAAGAAGAAGTAGAAGAAGAAGAAGAAAATAATAACACTGTTCAATGGCACTTTTAACAGCACACAGGTCTTGCATAAGGCTGGAGGCATTGGGGTGGAAACAGGAAAACAGTCCCGATCCTTCACGTATAAGTATGACTTCATATATAAGCTGATAATACTGAAACACTGACTGAAAGTCAACCAAAACAAAAAGAAAAAAGAGGAGGAGCTTGGTAAGATTGAGCGCGTCTGTTTGGGAACCGCGGCTGAGCAGGAAGGTCTCACGCTCCCCGTCCCGGCCTTCAGGCTGCGCCGGGTGGCGAAACAAACGCGCCCGATGCTGGCTTTGAGGTTGTGACTCTACCTTCCCTGATAGGACAAATTTGGTTATGGCGTTACAGAAGCCGCATCCCGGCCGCTCCCCCGTCCCGTCCCATCCCGTCCCGTCCCGGCCCGCCCGCCCGCCCGCAACCCCCGACCACCCGAGAAACACTTTGTTTTCCTTAAGGCTAACAGTCAAACTGAAAAACCAAAGTAATGCTAGCTAGCAGAGACTAACACTAACACAAACGACATCTTGCTAGCTAGTGTACATATATAACACTGAAGGGCATACGATGCATGAGGCATGTATCCATAGGTAAACCAGGAATACTGTAGTGCAGAGGTTTTTGTTCGTAGAACTCAATAAAATACTGATTTAGGAAAAAACTTCATTGGCAATAAAAAGGTATAGAAATCTTTCTCATCTTTACAGGTTAAAATGTCTTCAAACAAGGTTAGTAACACTGACTGAAAGGAAACAAAACAAAACCACCTGGGATGTCTCAGTAACAACGCTAACAAGTGAATGGGTGAGCTCTACTTTAAAATCTGTACTTCTATAAACAATTTCAAACACTGAATATTTCATTTCACAAATAAAAAGTCACCGATTAGCTTTTTTTGTTTGTTGTTGTTTTTTTTTTCTTTTGAGTTCAGGCACACCTGGGTTTTTGTACACAGTAGTGGACCGTTAAGATCAGGCAACTGCCGCGACTTTCCTCCGATGGCATGAAGCAGTTTTTGAATAAAAGAGCTCGAGCTTCCACCACACATTCGAAGCTCCGTCCCCGGAGAATCCTTCCTTTATTTGGCGTCTGTCACCATTTCCTGTGTTGCTTCGGAGCCGTCCGAGCCCTCCCTGATGCTTTTGTCCGTGTTGGCTTCACAGCCCGCCATCTCCTCCGCGTCCCCACCGGCCGGCTCCTCCTTCTCCTCGGGTCTGTCCTCCGTCTGGTTACCGCCCTCGTGGCCGTCCGCCAGCTCCACCTCCACCACGTCGAACACCATCTCCTCCTCCACCTTCTCCCTTTCCGTCTCTTCCTCCACTTCCTGCGACTCTTCCTCTGCCAGCTCCTCTCCTTCCTCCTCCTCTTCCTCCTCCTCCTCCTCGTCGAAGTTGCCCTCGTAGATTTCGCACTCGCCGTCGTCCACCTGCACCACCCGGATGTCGTCCATGCACATGGCCTCGTCGTCCTCCTCCTCCTCTTCCTCGCTCTCCCGCTCGTCTGAGTCCAGTTGGGAGGGCGGGGTCGTGGTGCGGCTGTCCGACTGGGGTCCAGCGCCAGGGCTGCCCAGCTCCGGCTGGCTCTTGGGGGGCCCCGAACCAAAGTCTGGGCCCAACCCGTCCTTCTTGCAATAGGAGTAACGGTGGTTCATGTGCTGCGAGTACGAGCCCGAGTGGGAGAAACGCTTCCCGCACTTGTCGCACTGGTACGGTTTCTCCCCGGAGTGCAGCCGCGAGTGTTCGATCAGGTGGTGCTTGTGTTTGAAAGCCTTCTTGCAGATGTTGCACTCGTGAGGCCGTTTCCCTGCAGATGAAGCAAACAAATGGTCAAGGTTCAGAGGAGGGTTGAAGGAGAAACTTTGCAAAGTAACTGCTGACAAAACCACTCATTCAAAGCACTCAGTTTGTGCATGTCTGTGTCATTATCCCAGCTGAATCCGATTCTCTCTGCTTTTGGAGTGCTGCAGGTGAAAGTTTTAACAAAAGCTCGTCTCTTTCGTGAGCACCGTCCGCGATGTTGTCAGTGTGAGTGGTGGCATTTAGGTTAACTCACATACACACAGCATCGAGGTGCAGAGATAAATGCTCACAGATGCAATAAAAACACATGCCGGTGTGACATTATTTGGCCCTTAGGGGAATTTAAACTCGCCACACAGGTCACGTCTGTACAAACACTGATGTCGACTGTTTCCAGTCCGCTGCGTTTACAGGCCAGGTGCCCCATAAAAAGTTACAGAGTACAACATATTTAACGAGAGATGACGTAATCGGTGAAATAGCAACCTTCAAAAAACTGCCGCTCCAGCGAGGAACCAAACCCGAATCCCAAGTCTTTGGAATACATGAAACATCGTTCCCACACATTCGAGGTGATCTGAGGTGCATCGTCTCTCTGAGGAAACGAGCTCCTTGAAGTGTACCTGTGTGCTCGTATTTGTGTCTGAGCAGGGAGCTGCCTTTCTGGAAGACCTTGGAGCAGAGATCACAGGGGTAGACACCGTTTTCCAGCCGACGCTTCTTCATCGAGGCCACCGAATCCGAGTCGTTCTGCTCTTCGGGTGCCGAGGCGACGTCAGGGCTGCTCTCTGAACACTTCTCCTGCTGGAAACGGAAAAGAACGGGAGAAATTATACAAGGTATCATTATGTGCACAAGCACAAAAGAGGAGCTTAGTAATCACAACACAAACACCTCATAATGCACCAGCAGGAGGACGATTAATGCTAACATTGAAGCTCCTTTGCAATCAAGGAGTACTCGATACTTCAGGTGCAGTAATGAGGTTGCCTACAGAATGACGTCTTTAAAAATAAATGTGCACATTCAGTGAAGAGTCCAGCTTCAGAGAAGAAGATATTTTGATTGTACTGATTGTAACACAACGAGAACAACACTTGCATTTATCTCTAAACCAGGGGTGTAAAACTCCGGTCCTGGAGGGCCGTCATACGACAGGTTTTGGATGTTTCCCTGCTCCAACACACCTGATTTCAATTAGCGTATCGTGATCCAGCAGGGCAGAAGCCTGCTAACGATCATTAAATTAATTCAGGTGCGTTGGAGCAGGGTTACATCCAAAACTCGTCGGATGCCGGCCCTCCAGGACCGGAGTCTGACACCTCTGTCTTTTTTTGAAAGTAGAACTTGCTCACTCATGTTATGCACCCCATTGGCTATATCTTTGGGATGTAGGAGTCATGTGATTTTCACTGACTACACTTCAACCCTCTTATTTATGCTTCTTCCCAAACAAAGAGCATAAATCTCATAGATTAATGTTGCTTCAGATATATCAGATACAAAACACTGGGGGTGGGCATTCCTGGTCCTGGAGGGCCGCAGCCCCTGCGTGTTTTCAATGTGTTCCTGCTCCAACGCACCGAACCTCGGTGTCATCATGTAGCTGTGCAGCAGGAGCCTGAAGAAACACCAGCAGCTTATTGCAGTCATGTGTGTTGAAGCTGGGACACATTGAAAACATGTAGGGTTGCGGCCCCCCAGGACTGGGAAGGCCCACCCGTGCCAAATACACTTCTGGATTTGCATTGCTGGTTTATTTTATGTGTTTTTCCAACATCTTTTGTACAAAATTTGCGTTTTTGCCACTTCACAATTATCTGTAAAAATAGTAAATGTGCACAAACCAGCTTGATGAACAAATTTTAAAGATTTTTATTAGAGGCAAAATTTTTAAAACAAACTTCAAGCAAAAACAAGCGGACCAAGTGCTTTAGGTAAATGTAACAAACGTAACAATTAACGGCGCTGCGAACACGTGATGCCGGGCACATGCGATCTTCCTGCACCTGTACGCACCTTGTGGCCATTGAGAACCACCGTCTTGGCTCCAGTGGTGCTGCCGGCCGTAGTGGCGTAGGTGTAGGTGAGCTGCGGGATGAGGATGGTGCGCTTTGTCGCGGTGTTGATGGTGCTGAGGCAGCCCACCGTGCCCTGGCTGGCGATGGCCACGAGGGTGGGCAGCTGCGCGGCAGTGACGATGTTGACGGGCCTCCCGGACTGCGGCGTGGTGACGAAGATGGTGCGGCCGTCCAGCTGCTCCTTCCTCAAGCAGGTGAGGTTCAGCGGCTGCTCCTGCTGCTTGACGGGGGGCGCGTCCTTCTTCTTCGCCAGCGCTGCCGCGATGTGTTTGGGCAGCGAAAGATCCAGGGGCTCGGCCTGCGAGTCCGGGGCCTCGGGGTCTTCGGGCTCGCTTTTGACGATGACGAGGTCGCCGTTGTTGAGGCCGAGTGAAGTGGCCTCGGACGGCGAGGCACTACTGCCGTCCGATGCTTCCCTGGAGCTGTTTTTCTCCGTCTCCTTCTCTTCGTTGGCATTGGAGCTGTCCTCTAAACTGGAGTTGGAGGTGTCCTTTTCTTTGGAGGACGCCGTGAGATCACTCCGATGTTTACCCACCTGTTTCCCAGAGTTCATTTTGATAAACCACTTCTTGACCACATCTTCGGGAATACTGACTGACTCGGAGATTTTCGCCAGCTCCTCCTTACTGGGGTTGGCGTTGGAGGCGAAGTAGGTCTTGAGGAGTGAAAGGAGGTCGTCAACGGGCGACTCCTCCAGCGTCACTCCCGCCTCGCTCAGCAGGGCCGCGAACGACGGGTCCAGAGCAGCCGAGTCCACGGCCTCTCCGTTGGCCGCTTTGCGATGTTGGAGGAGATGCAGCGCCTCCAGGTTGTCGGGACAGTCGTCGCAAAGTAAACATGTACTGGAGCTGTTTTCTTTTGGCATCTGAGCTGATTCTAGACTCTTGACACTTTCCATCTCTGCCTCGGGGGCCGCCGCCGTCTCCGCCTCCGTGATGGGCTCGGACTCTGGTTCCGTCTTCACAATGGAGAGGTCGGCCACCTCTGGGGTTTGAGGTTTGTCTGTTTTAGTTGGCGAGGATGTTGGAGTGGGAGCTCCCGTCCCCGTAGCCGTGACGACGGCGGGGGCAGGGGGGTTGGCTTTGAGAATGAGTGGGGCGGGCTGGGAGGCGGCAGTGGTGGAGGTCGCCGGGCTGATGCTGTAGTTGACGATGATCTTGGTGGTGCCGTCGTGATCCACGAAGGCCGGCAGGCTGATGATCTGCTGCTGCGGCTGCTGCACCACGATGCCCTGCTTCCCCTGCGTCACCACGCCGTTGGCGGAGCCCAGCACCTGCCTGAGCACGTTGCCGTCCATCGCCACCTTCAGCACATTCTGCAAGTCGTTCAAATTGATGCTGATGGGCGACATCAGGCCCACCGTCGGCACGACCATTGCCATGCCCTGAGGCAGCGTCGGGGCTGAGACGGTGGCCGCCTGCGCCGTCCCTCCGTTCACCACCCCGTTGCTGCCGGCCGACGTCGCCGGCGTCGCCATCACGGGCTTGCACTCGTATTCCACAGGTTCTGATTTGATCTGAGTGACGGGCAGCTGCTCCTGGAGGGGCTTGCTTTCAGTCTTCTCCTTGAGGATCATGCGGGCCGGGGCGATGACAACGGGTCGGGCCTGCGAGGGAGGAGGAGGGGCCTTTACCGATGTTCGAACGACGCCGTTTGGCGGAGCGGCGCCCACACACTTCTTGCTACTGATGTGAGAGCTGTAGGAGCCTGAGTGGGAGAACCGCTTCTTGCAGTTTGGGCATTCGTATGGTTTTTCACCTGAAAAGACAAAGAAATGACGAATGAAAGCAAAATCAAATCTTTTATCAGTTTGGACATTAAAACTTCAAGTCAAGAAGTTCACTTTAAACTGCTTTTGTGGCACTAAAAAAACCCGCCAATCTGTTGTTCAAGGCCTGCAGCCTTTAAAACCGGCAGCAGGGATGTCCTCTGTGTTTATCTGTGGAGACAGCAGCTCACCACTGTGAATGCGCAGGTGCTCCTTCAGATGGTGTTTGTATTTGAAGGCCTTGGAACATTCGTTGCACTTGAACTTGCGGTTTCCACCTGTTCCTCCCGATCCTGCTGTCGACTGGGAAACGTGACGCTGAGAGAGAACAACAGAGCGTCTGAATAAAACAAACAAGCCACCCTCATCGAAGGTCAGTGCTGCTACGCGGCCGATGGTGTTGTGATCTAAACAACGCATCGTTAGAGATGCGGCCGAAAGCAATAACCTTGTTTTAACTGCAACACTCTCAGCGGTCCGGGACCCTCAGACCGCGCGAGGCGACACCTCTCGGGTCACCAGGTCGTACCTGATCCCTGTTGCTCCTGTGGTGGCTCATATGCCTCTCCAACTGCGAGCGGTAGGTAAAGGTGTAGCTGCAGTGCGTACAACTGTAGTTGTCCTCGCTGGTCTCGTGGCGGTACTTGATGTGGTCCTTCAGCGAGGCGTTGCGCTTGTAGCCCCGCGAGCAGTAGGGGCAAGTGTGCAGCTGGGAGAAGGCGTCAGGCGTGCCTGCAGGGCGGGGGAAGAGGTGCATGATGGATGGTGGTTACAGTCGGCTGTCCATCTTTTCAGGTGGCCAAACATCTTGTGTGTGTATGTAACGCTGCAAGGGGACTTTGTGGTACACGTGCGTGGATGTTACCGTTCTCATCTGCGCCCCCCGTCTCGGCTGGACTCTGCTCGTCCTCGGGGGCTTCGGGGTAGATGATGGCCGTGTCTCCCTGCTGGAGGATCTCCTCCACTAGAGCGTCCTTCACCACCTCATCTTCCTCCTCTGATACACACTCTTCCTTGACTGAGAGACAATAGGGACAAACAAAGATGTGGGTCATCCTCTCTGCTGATCAGCACCGAGCCACAGCACACCGGTTGCCAGCATATTTATGTCGTCAGGAGTTTAATAATTGGCTTGTGTCACAAAAAACCTCGGTCAGTTTTGCAAATGAAACAAATAAATAAGTTAAAATGATTTTTCGGCCGTACTGACTATATAAATTATTACAAACGTGGTAGAATTTTTCTCCACGCTGAATGAAATGTTTCGTGAACAAACGCTAGAGGGCGCCACAAGCTCACTGAATATCCACAATCTAACGCTCAAATAGAAACAAGTATTTTTGTTACATTGTATACAAAGAAAGGGAGCAGGTCACATCCATTCATAGAAAACTTCTTTCCACAATAAAATCTGTCGGATCAAACATCTTTTTTCTCCCCAAAAAATTGATCATCTTTATTTGCTATTCAGCTCTTCTGTACCAGCAGCAGCTCTGCTGCTCTGACCGGGTCGTTACATTAATGCTGGAGTTCGATGGGAGCAGCTGGTTTGCTGCACGTTTCCCTGCGACCATAATGAGCCTTACCCGGAATAATTACAGCTCTGGGCTTGATACAAATGTGGGCACTTCAGAGGGGGGGAGTGACCCGGGGAAGGAACGGTGGCACCGCGGTGACAGCCTGTCCTCCACCCAGCACTCATTAAACAAAACAACTCTTCTCTGTTCATATCAGCCTCCGGTACAACGGGAGGGAACACAACAGCGAAAGGGATACACTCACAAATTAACTAAAACAAAGCAAATGTCAGAAAGCGGAGTTCACAATTTGATTAACAACATTGGTTGGTGTGGTTGGATCAGTATTCACAAACTCATAACCACAGATAAGAATAATAAGGACATTAGTTCTGACAACAGTTGACAAAATGACTTAGTGCTTCTTATTTGTATGTCCTGATCTGACCGTGTTCATACTTTCACCTTTTTGTTCATGCCCTTCACTGCTGAGACCTGTTGTCTCCGTGCAGCCTGCTTGCTGTCTGTTTTCCCCTCCTCGGCGGCTCTTTAATACCGAGGTTCAATCTTGATCGGAAAAAGACTTTGTTTTGAAAGGTGCTATTCAGAAAGACAATCTTATCAGTGCTGACAGAGTTTTCGTTGCACGCTGCTGCGAACGAGATTTCATCACCGGAGGAAGTCGCGCGCCCTCCGTCACCGTTTGCCCTGATTAGAGCTGCTGTTGTGTTATATTTGCAATATCTCAACAAACGCAACCAGGCCAGGGGAAGAGGGGGCCTCAGTTACTTCACTTTCTGCGTATGAAAACATTGATAAGAACACGTGGTGTGGTGGAACTGTGACCACTGTTGCCATGGCGAGCAAGTGTTTAAAAATGCAGGCAGTGGCGGTGCCAAAAAGGCCACGCCTCTTCCTGCTGAGCCGTGTCAGGGACAGGTGCAGCTGTGTGTGTTCAATCTGCAGGATCTACACAGAACCAGCGATAAAACGGAGAAAGAAGCAGAGCGTGCGTGTGTGTGTGTGTGTGTGCGTGTGTGTGTTAGGGAGAGGCGGGCCCCAGTCGAGCCCTGTTAAGCCTCATTTTAAACACACAGATCTTAGCTTCCCATGATCTCATCCAAGAGCCTTCCAAAGCTCTCGTCCCCCCTCTGAGACACCCACTCGTCTACCTTACAAGCCCTCCTTCCCCGCCTCCCTCTGCTCCCCCCCCGCCTTTCTTCCTCTTCCTCTCCCCCTCTCCCCCGGTCCCCATTCTTACCTTCTTATCTCACACCTTTCTTCAGTTTTATTTATACAGCTCGATAATGAAGCAGAAAACCTGCAAACTGTCCTCAGACCTTCAGTTCAAATGAGGAAACGCTGGCCCCAAAAAACCCCTCGTAGGGGAAAAAACACTTGCAGAGCCTTCAGGAAAGAGAAACTCTTAAATCTGTCGACAGATTTGTCCAATTCACGTCAAAACCCTGTTCTACCTTTCAATTTGACTCTTTGTTCACAATGTAGCAATCGAAAACTGAGCTTTTTCAAACAAGAAAGCCTAATGATTGTTTTTTGTGTGCTTAGATGAAATGGGGGGTTCTTAACACGTGTAGCTCCAACACTCCAAATCCCCAACTTTTCTGAAAGCAGAACCGTAACTTCACCATTTTCATTATCTGTGTCCACTGGGTGACACGGTTTGCATAACTCATTGTGTTGGTCCTGACCACACATATTAAAACACCTTTATGATTGCGCTACAAATGGAGATGATTCAAATGATGTCACATCAATTTTCCAGTCAAGGTACTTTAAGGATATCGTTCATGCTGTTGGTCTCCGGTCGTCAAGTAAATTGACCAAAACCGTGTAGAGTTAAGCTGAAGAGGTGCAAGTGGAACTGTGCCATCTCCAAAATTTCAGGATATGTTTTTTTCCTGTATATCATATGAACCTAGAAAGTCTTTTGTTAACTTTGAGTACGAAGCAACTTATTGACAAGTTTTTGTGCATCCGTCACGACCAGCGTTCAGTCCAGTTCAACAGGATGTGTGTGTCGTTTGGACCCACAAGTTGTGCCAAGATTCTGACGGCAGTGATGCAAGTGTGAACACACTCCTAACTGTTAATCAAAATTGTGCCAAAAATCTGTCGGTCGACTAATTGATGAATAAATCAACTTGTCAAGCTTTAATAGGTCTGAGCTGCGATGCACATTTCTTGAGTCCAAGCCAAAAGAGGGCAAAGTGTTTGACTGTGTTTGCAGTCACTGATCCCCAATCGTAGAGGCAGAATGTTCAATGAGGTCCTTTCTCTTTCTTTATACCCTTCCTTCTCTCAGCCCGTGTGTTGACTTTGCTTTTCTCCATATTACCTTGGGACTGCTCCTTCCATCGCACCTCCACCACCTTCACCTCATCTGTCGTTCACTTCTCTGCCTTCACTTCCCTCCATCCTTTCTACCTCCGCTACTTCCTCTCCTCCTCCTGCCCCCTCCCTTCTTCACTCGATACACCTCTCTGCATATTTTCCCACCACACTCTACAATTACACTTAATGCCTCGCAAAAAGTTAGCAGTAATGACGAGCAGGACCCAGTGACACACGCACACGCACGCACGCGCGCACACACACACACACACACACACACACACACACACACACACACACAGAAT
>JASSRZ010000042.1:4928796-4946874 GCA_032164315.1 Malacoctenus gilli | reverse complement strand
GTGTGTGTGTGTGTGTGTGTGTGTGTGTGTGTGTGTGTGTGTGTGTGTGTGTGTGTGTGTGTGTGTGTGTGTCCAATATAACTTCAACACCCCTTACAGTATGAAGGAGGCCGTATACAGGAAGCAACATATTGGGAAGTGGGGGGGGGGGGTCGTGCGGTGAGTGGTCACTTCCTGTTTACCTTCACTACCTTCCCTGCTCCTGGCGCCCCTTGCTAACCCAGCGACACACTCCCAGTTCTCCAAACGTCAGCGATCACTGATGCATTTCTTCAGGCACAAAGCTCACACATGCAGCATCGAGTTATTCTGCAAGATCGATTCATGAATGAAGCAGACTGTGAAATACCTGAGCGCACGATTTTAATTGTGACATTGTGTGCCCTCCAAAACTGCCCACTCAACACAACATTAAAATTAAAGTATCGCTGACTAAACTGCAACAACAACCCCTGATTACTCACATGGAAGCTCAAGGGAATAAAACTGGAGAACAGCATGACTTAGTGAGGCTGCCTGTTGTTGTTACACTTATCATAGACGGTATTTCTCTTGCCAAATATAGACTTTGATTCCTCAGCTGAACGTGTTGGTACCTCAGGCTGATCTGACACCATTGCTTCTTGTTTCTCAGATTAGAAACGAATTGTGTTTGATGACAGGCAAAACTCTCCTCACATGGTTTGACATTACAAACAAAACATCTTGTGCAGGTCACAATAATCATCTATGAGTCACTGCAACAGAAGGATGACATCGTTACGCACAGAAAAGCAGACCCAATAACTGTTAAATAGGGCAACACCGAACTTAAATAATAATTTTGACTTTTGACGATCAGAGATGACTCGGGCAGATGAAATGACCTGCTAAAGCTCCCCAAGAACGCAAAACCGAAGAAGATGCATATCAGAGAGAAGGCATTTATCTGTGGTGCCATATTTTTGCCACACTGTTGTCGGTTACTTGTACATAGACAGGACAAAATACTGCAAAGAGACATGGGACGGATCGCGCAGCTGCAGTCGCAGGTCTGCAACTGTTTTCTGGCTCACTGAGCTGCTGGTGGTAACTCTGCTGCCAGCCTGACTCTTCAAAACGCACAGAAGGAGAAACAGGAGTCCTCCCTTCAAAACAATGAGCGCTCACCAGCCCGCGCCCCGTCGGCGTGCGTCTGGGTGAGAGTGAGGGCGCAGGAGGCAGGGCCGTCGATCACGTAACCTGCACTGTCATACTCGCTCATGAACTCCCTCCCAACCCCCCCCCCCCCCTCACACATGCACACACTTTCTAAGCCCACACACACACACACACGCACACGTGAACAAATACACAGGAGCACGAGACTTCGCTCACGCAACCACTCTGGCAGGGCGTTTCCCGTCCTCCTTCACTACTGTATCTGCAGGAGAGCTTAAATTTAATTTAATACAACACTGCATGCATTAATCTGTCGCATCAGGAGGCGCACGCACACTAATCTTCCCCGCCAGAAGGCCATCCATACCAGCTCTACACCTGGATTAAATGGGTTCATACAGTAATCTATCATGGATGATTTATAGCAAACAGCTTCTGTTTGTGCGCGCAGCCCGCCAGTGTGTCAATTACACCAGTGATCAGAACAGCGCTGCCGACAAGGTCCTGATGAATGAGACAGCCGCATATGTTCACAACTACCTTTTAGCGTTTATATTCTGGGAGCAACGAGCCTTTCGGAAGATTAACGGGACACCAATTAATTCTACTCAATTGATATTTCCAGAAAGTGTCAAAAAATGCAGAAAAAACCTCAAGCAAGAAGAACTTGTCCTTCACATTTAGGACCTTTTTACCTCAGTATTCACACTGCTGGGGCGTCTCAGATGTCAGGAATAATTCCCTCCACCTGTCGAAACCTTTTCTGAGGAGGAGACATAAATTCTCGCTACAGGTGTACAAACACAGTAACCCAAAGTAAGGGGGATACACAAGGGTCCACATCACCCTGCCTGTAAACCCTCTACTCGTCCTAATGAACCAAACTACCCAATCCATAATTGATAAGTTGGAACAACTCCACTTTTGGCCTCCTCTGGGGTGGATATCTTCCTGAATGACGAGCCTCTTTCACCTCACAGCAGACATGGTGACTTGTCATAGTGGGAAAAGCACAGGTGTTGCTAAAAACTTCAACAATGGGTGCATTCAAGTGTCCCGGTAAGCCATGACAGTGTGACAATGAACCAGGACCAGAAGGCTGAAACTGAAGCAGCTCAACTGAATTCAGCCATCAGTAATTTTATTAGCAACACCTGTGCTTTTCTTACGCCGACATGTCAAAACGTCCTCTGTGAAAAAAAGGCCCCATTTATTCTTCTGTGGAAAATGGAGCAGAAAATGACATCACTGAAGTCGTCTCTCACGCAACATCACACGATTTAAAGAAAATATAAATGTCACACCAACAGCTTTATGTCTTGATTCTCCGTTTGCATGGTAAAGATCTTAAAAAAAGCCTTGACTACATGAAATCTAAAAAGAACACAACATTCAAAGGTGCAACAAAAAAAAGGTCACTGCACACAATTATAGTCGACACTTATCTGCCATTATCTGTTGTTTTTTCACATTTTCTTCGATTTATTAACAGCATTTCAATATATTTCATTGCCACTATATTCTTTCTCAACCATTTGTTCTTTACTACTCTGACATTCGAGTTTCTACTCTGGAAGATGAATTGTGCACATCTTAGCTCGCCGTATAACATGATATCATATCATTTCCTATTTTAATTGCAGGCAGGCTAATAAAGATTCAACGCTGCTTTTCAACCTTCAAGATGCAATTTATACAAACATAGAACTCGATGAGCTCTTTGCTGCAGTGACATCCACCATCCGTTAGCAGCAGACATGCGGTCTGATCACAATGATGCAGTCTGCCGCCAGTCTGAGCTGCTTCCCTGCAGCTTCACAAACGGCCGGCGGAACAATAGGCTGAAATCTGGTGAAATATCTCCTCAACAGCCTGGTGAGACCAAACGCTTAGATGGAGGGCAGGTTTGAGGGCAGAACCTGAAGTCAGGCAGAAAATAGCCCAAGGAGTGAGTGTGAGTGTGTCTGTGTGCGTATGTGTGTGTGTTCTGTCTCAAGGCAGCCTGGCCGAGAATAAGCGATTAAGAGGAGCTGAACTGACCCTGTTGTGTAGCCGTCCCTGAGACATGGTGACGTTACATAAGCTTTACTCCCAGGACACAGTCAAATAAAATACAGCATTCACATGTCACAGAGAGACAGGCTGATTGTCGCCACTTTCTACTCGGTGGGATAAATCAAAACAATGCGGGACATGGCGATGAGTGGCTCGGGTGGAGTCAGCAGGCAAGCCAGAGTGGCGGTACTGGGGTTTTCTGGGCTTTTTACTCAGCAGGATGGAGTGAACTAGTCAGACCATCCCTGAAATACCAGGCAGACAAAGGGGAAGCTGAGCAGGAGAGAGTAAAAATCAATCTGATAGCTTGAGCTTCTAACGCCAGGGGCCACACACGAGCCCAACCGAGCGGAGAGCAACTGATTGAATTTACCTAAGAAGCCCAGCTGTTACTGAGATGTGAGTGTGTGTGCGCGTGTGTGCGTGTGTGTGTCTGCACGCCAAGAAAAAACTGCCTGACTAGCACTTTCCTTTCTTCTCTCTTTCTTTTAGTAATTCCATTTTATGTCAGTCTCCACTTTGGCAGATATGAGATTTTAAGACGGGGACGCTAAATCTTGTTGGGCCGGCTGAACGACAGTGCATGCGCGGGCTCCTTTACGGTGCTCGAGCTCGTGACAGGCCGTATAAGATCCATACATCACCTGCATGTGACTCTGATTTCATTATGGGCACAAACAGACTGCCACACATGTGCAGCATGACCTGCAGACAGTGAACGGGCTTCATACAGCGACCCGTTTCTTGGAGAAAAGGTAGCATTTAGGCGCTGTGCAGTGGTGCAGTGGTTCGCATTCTGGCATCAGAGGGACTCCAGTTTGATTCCATGATCTTGTTTTACCCATGTTGAGTTTACACGTTTTCTCTTGCATGTAGCAGTTCTTCACCCTTATCCTTCAGGCACAAGGCATGCATGACAGGTAATTCATACCTCCATGAGAGTGCCCGTCTCTCTGTGTCGTCCCTAGTGGATTGGCTGCCTGCCTGTTGCTTAGCATCAGCTGGTTTCAAGTCTACCACAAGGTTGTGAACTTTGGCTCCTGCCTCCTGCAACTCACGACTGGAAGAAGCAGGTGTTAAAGATGGATAAGACGACAAGACAACAGCAAATTCAGAGCTTCATTTAACCTGCCTGTTGTCTGCATGAGCAAAATGTCTGCGATTTTTCAAAATTAAGGCACCACTTGTTAATTCTGCCTCAAGAAATGACCGATTTATAGCATTTTAGGAAACGGGTCGAAATCACACTGAATCACCACAAACATTCACACACGGAATCCCTTTTCAAAGTTTGGTTACAACTTCTTCATGAACGTCACAGTCATGATGAAGACGAACTTGTGATGTGATGACACTTAAGCCTGTCAACAGTCGAGAGCAGTTGCATAATAACGCTGTTTGCTTTGGCGTCCCTCACCTCTGCACCTCTGATGGGTGAATCTGAGTCATCCACAAGGCTGCATCTCTAAAACACACATCGCATGTCTGACCTCCAAACAGACATAACACCGGGCCTTTCATCCACATAAATCCCGCCCGCCTGACAGACCCGGCGATCAATCGTCGCACCGTTCCCGTGCTGCTGCCCGACAGCGCGGCTCGTCTCCAGAACGGAGAACCCCCCCTTCCACTCGCTTACCGCAACACTGTTTCCGAGCTGAGGCTAATTAAGCATCAGAGCTGATGAGAGCTGGCACCCTGCGCAGAAGGAGGTCAGGGAATACAGAGTCCTTACAGCCTTGGAGCAAAACCATGCTGCACCATGCTGCTGTGCTCTATTTATTCTAGCCTGCCTGCATCAGTTAAACGGCACAGACAGAAGCCCTGTTCAGGCAGTATGACAGTGTGAGTTAGGGACAAAGAAGATGTGGGAAAAAGGGCTTTTGGAAAGTGAATCAGTTTGAATCCAGTTTTTAGTTGCCTTTTTCCTTGCCACTGCCATCCAATCAACAGCATGTGATTGATTCGCTTTCTGCACACAAGTCTGCTCGATGCACTTAGAGGACCTATTCGCAGAAAAAGCTTTGTTTAAACTCTGTTCTTAGACGTCAGAATCCCTGCTTAAATTTATTACTCTGAAGATTTACTCATGACACACGAGAAGGGCGACAAGCTTGGAGTTCTTGCAGGTTATGGCTGAGATCTAATACAGCAGTTTTTTGCTGACTCAGCAGACTATATAAACTATGTGAAAGAAAAAGACACAGGGACCACCATGCTGATGGTTCCTAACATCCTCTGACACTCCCCAGCAAGCATACATGCTTCAGCGTAAGACCAGGGGCCATAAAGTAGAGAGTGCGGCCAAGCCAAGAGCCACTCCACACCAATCAGCTCAAGAAAGGTCAGAGGGGTCGCTCCCAGTCATGGCGCCCACTGACAGGGAGCGAGCAGCGACAAAGCACGCAGAGGCCACCTTATGAAAGAGAACTGAGGCTTGGTATGGAGGAGGACAAGGCCAGTGTGTGGTGGGTGGAGGGGCAAGCCGGGCTTTTACCACATGACACACCGAGGAAGAAAGAAAAGCAGTGCGAGGAGGCTGTGGTTTAGATCAGGCGGCGCGAGTTCTGGATGCATACATTTGATTTGAATTCACCTCGCAGCACACGCAAGGGAATCTTCCTCATCGGAGTCAGCACAGGTGCATTTAAAGCTGGAGCATTAGGTGGGATTTTGAATTCCATCCGGAGCGACCAAGTTGTTTGCCAAACATTGTGGGAAGACTCCCACAAGCTGTCTCAAACAATATTACAATATTTTCAGGCAGACCGTGAAATCACATTTGCAACAGCTAAACCAGTGTCACAAGGTTTTTCTCACTCAAACAACATCTGGAAACTGCACCGAACTGAAACATGCTGTATGCCGACGATGCACTGGTGTTAAGATACAAACTGCAGCTTCTCCGGGTGTTTACACTTCACAACATTTACTCCACAGAACAACTGCCAAGCTGCTGCTCACTGGAAGAGTGCGAACGCTTACAAACGAAAGCAAGACTCGTGAAAGTGGGACGTGGCCAACAGAGTTTATGTTTCGTCGCAAGGAGTCTATAAGTCATGCTGTCCAACCAGGCTGAGCTCAAAAGTGTTTATAGCCGATCTAAACCGCCACAATGAAAGGTCGACTGTAAAGCCTGCTGGAGAGAGGGAGGGAGATAAGACGGGGTGTTTTCAAACGGCTGCTCTCTTGCCGGTGGCACGACAGTGGTGAGCACAATTGTAGTGGAAAGACTCAAGTCGCCGTTTCCTTCATCTTTCTTGAATCTGACTCTTCATTCCACGTCTCAGCCCTTTTTTACATTATCCTTCATAGAATATGCTTTTGATCAGGGGTCACCACCTCCTGTCCTGGAGGGCTCTCTTCCTCCCAGGAGTTTTAGACGTCCCCCCGCTGCAACACACCTGGTTTGAATCAGCGTGACGTCTCCAAGCGGAAACCTGCCAACAAGCCCTTCATTTGATTCAGGTGTGTTCAAGCAGCAAGGCGGTGGAAGAGCAACCAAGTCTCTCCAGCCAGCAGGCAGCAGGGGTGATCCTTTTTAATGCTGCAAAGTAAAATCCATGCAGGTGTGTTTCTCACGCCTTCCAAACAAACAGCTTTTGTTTCCAACAACATCTCACCAGCTTGTTTTGTTGTAATAAATTCAGATCTCATCTGCGTAAACCAAAATTAATCAGATGCTGAACGTTTATGAAATGCTCAACATGTCACCATCAAAACATTTGAAGGAGTGCCTGGCGCACACCTGGAGGAAGTCCATAACTCAGCCCATCATCCGACTCTACATCCCCGAAAAATGTGCGCGTGCGCTCGTTTCCCACCACGGATAAACAAGGCAAACAAACAAACAAGCGAGCAGACAGGTAGCAGACGACACCTGTACAAAGCGCTGAAGGTAGCGAAGGTTGGTAATTTGTTTTGCAGCCCCCTCAGGATCCTCTGTTGCTCCACTGGAGTGACAGATACTGTTAGGGAGGGAATCTAGGTCATCGCTGTGTTTTGGAGGCTCAGCATTAGTATTTGACCCAGTAGTTTCACAGCACGCTGGTTTTTCTACACTTTCGATTGCGTGGGCCTCGACTCGGCGTTCGTGCCGGGAACGACTGATTGATGACTCACGTCTCATATCGGGCAACTCAGCTGGACCTTTTCCATCACTGGCTGTCAACAGGTAATCACATTCCACTGCGTCCTTGTTTCCCTGCCAGTGAGTTTTCATATTAAGCACTCAGAAGAAGAATGCTTAGCGAGTAGTTCACCATGAAACTGGAAGGCAAGGCTGCAACCTGGTTATAATAAATCATCAGAAATGAGTGCTGCCTAAGAAAAAGGAAACTCCAAAGCGGCAAAAGAGAGAATATTTCTGGCCCCATTCATTAATTTATACGTATGAATGAATGAGGAAGCCGGATGAATGAGGACTGCAGCTGCCGAACAAGAGCACTCAGTGGATTTTTTTTCTTTGGGTGAAAACTGGTTCTGCAGTGTGATACTTTGTTTCACGTTGCAGATAAAGAAAGAGAAACTGTGGCAAAACTACTGGGTGGTGCAATCGGTTGGCTGAATTTTCACACAGCAGGAATCAAACGGAAATTTTGACATTTCTTTGCACCAGTTTGACAGGAATCTGTGTGGACAAACCAGCTTCCAACTAAATACCAAACAAACCCTCATTTGATGTTGATGTTCACGAAATCTGCAAGTGCTCAGGGTCCGTCTTCCTTTCAGAGAGGCAGCTCAAACTGACGTGGTACCCTCAGGCACCAGAGGAAGAATCCACCGACACGCATCACTCAACTCGTCGATTTTACAATATCACAGCACACGGCGACAGAAAGGGTCAATCCAGGCTGATGCATGGGCTGCATCCAGTCTATGCAGTGCTCCCCCTTGACCTTTAACACGAGGCCCAACCCCGGCCCCCCTTTTCTGGCTTCCATCTCCACACCGCATGTGGGGGTGGGAGGATCTCAGGTCGGTGCAACAAGGTTAACATCCCTTCAGTCACACCTTATTTATGCCTTTTTATATGTGGAATAAAACCTGAATCAGAGCCGTGAAAGTACTCTTTTGGGAAACACAGTGAAACATCACTGGGATCTGTCTGAAAGTAAAAACACACATTTGAATTTAGCTGGTTCCTACTTTACATGTTAATCGTCTCCACTGACCTTTGCTTTCTGGACTGCACAGGGTTATCACAGTGAAAATGCCATTTAAGTTCACCTATTAAGTCCCTCAATCAAACAGAATGTTTCAAACGCAGAGGCAGGTCCTGAAAAAAACACAAAAATTCAGTGGTTCTCATTAAAAATAGTAGGACAAAATAAAAGGCAGAGCTAAGAAAATAACTTCAGACTGCAGAATGTGAAGTATTTCAACAGTGAGAACTCTAATATCCATTTGGCCACGTGTCTTTCCAAAGGATGGGCTGGAGGCAATCAGGTAATGCAGGAGCATCCAGCTAATCATACATCGACAATCAATACACGACAATGTCAGTCACCTCATCAGTAACCCTGGAGATTGTTGCATCGCAGTGGCAACGCTGCAAACCCTTCACTCGCGCTTTATACTTTCCTCTTACATCATTCAAGCAGTGCGGTTCATAAAAGTTGGCCTTTTTCCGATTTCAGCACGAAACCTCTGCTTTCAACTTCTGTCTGTGAAATGAATTTATCTCACTTTCCACTGGTTGCTGCATTTAAACAGGCAAAAAAACATTTCCATCTAATCATTAATAATATCTGCGAGGCTGATTTATGCCCCAGCAGGTACTGCTGCACTCGTGTGGTCAGCTCATGCTCCCTGCCAGCTCCCCCACATTTTCCTCCAATTCTCACCTGCTCAGTATTCAGATCACACGCGCTACCTCGCTGGCAGAAAACTCCTTGGGAAATAGGTCGGAGAACTGTCGACTTTGGCTGGTTACAAAGAGCTGCTTAGCATCAGCAAAAGCCGAGCGGTTTGATGTACAAAACATGACGTGTGTGTACGTCGAGCTGTGCCTCAGCGAGAGATAGCTGCCTCTGCAACACAAGCTCGCCTGTGGGGCAAGCGTGTACTGCCGACAGCAGTGTCTGCGCCACAGCTATGCTACGCTAAGTTGCGCTAAACTCAGCCTTGCAGGCCTTCTGTGAGACGGCCTTGAACATGTTGATGCAGGCTACTCTTATTAGAACGGAAAAATACCCATGGTGATAACTGCTGACCTAAGCTAAGTGGGTAAACCGAGGTCGACTGTAAGGTAACATCAGCTTTAATGTTTGGAGTTTAAAGTTTGCCGTCACTTTTCTTTGTAAGAAATGAGCTTATGTAAAAAAACCAAGTTCATGCCAACTAGTCTCACTGATAAAAGTCTTGCAGGTTTCTTAAGGGCTCAATAAGTTTAATGTGTCCCGACGTGAACTCAGAAGTGCATCGCTGTTATTACATTAGCAATGAGCCAGTCAGACCCGAGTAAGCGATTTGCTATCGTAACGCAATAAACTCCACAAAAAATGTGAGCACAGACATTGTTTGGCTTGGAAACAACCAAAACAAAGCATGGCTGAAGTTTTTGGGAAAAGCTGATTTGAAGTCAGGCTTTTATTTTTACCTACAGGTGGGTTCAGCATGTAAACATGTGTTCAAACCGAACACTTGAGAAACCTTTAACACCGTTGGAAGTTCTGTTGATTCACTGAGGTGACGGAACTGAGTCCAACCTTAAATTGACCCAGCATGACAGATATTATTGTTTGTGACTCACTCAACCTGAATAATCCAATGCAGAAGTGTTATTACCACATAATATGGCACTCGACTAATGCATCAGAATCACTGCAGGGCTGCCCCCTTCCCACAGCTTCGGCCCTTATGAAAAGGTCTGTGTGTCCAGCCAGCAGGCTAATTTCATAATCAGAACACAGATGGAGAACGGACAGCGCTGCTGCCCCTCCCTCCGTCCCTCCATCCTAACTCACAATGTCTACATCTCCTCCTGCATCCAGCAGGCTACTTCACGCCATCCAACCATCTTACATCATATTACTTAATCAGACCACAGCATTTTTGGCGCAATACCTTCTTATCTACTGTATGTCGAGAGTTGGCAGCTGCCAAGGCGAGCTCGGCGGGCGGCGCTCTGGCACGTAGCCTTGCCTGGCATGGCAGTTCTGTCCCCACTAAATGGGGACCATCCGCTGCCGTCTGGGCGCTGGACAGGGTAGCGAGCTCGCTTTGAAACGGCTGTCAGCGAGGGGGGGCGTCAAGCTGTGAGGAGGAGACGCTGCCCGGTCACCAGAGAGCTGGCAGCGGCGAGCGTCTGAGAGTCACAAAAACAGAGCCCGGGGAACGATCTCCATATGTTTTCATCCGTTGGACTCTCAGTTTAGCAGAACCTCCAAGATGTCGGGCACAAACTACAGGCGTGATTACAAAGTACTCGTCTTCAGCGCGCAACCGCATTGTGCTTGGTGTACTATCAAAAGGCTCGGTCTTCACAGGACCCTCTGGGATCGTGTCCAACAAAGTGTCTCAGATGATGTTTATTCTATTAACTTCGAGGAAAACTGATCAAACACGCATCAAAGCGCTTGTTCCACCTTCACCTAATGGCTGGCCACAGGAAAGAGTGAGCAGCAGAGACCCTCCCCTCAACAGCCTGGGAAAACATTGCCCACGATAATGAGATGCTACCCTACTTTTTACAGGTGCGTTCGGGGAGAACATCAAAAATAAACAACCCAGGGCTGTTCTGTGTATGGCAGGCATTAAAGACAAAGACATAATCCTGAGCCCCACAAAGCAAACTCCCTTGATGTACAGGCAGCCCGTGAGGATATAGGTGGATGTGTGAGTGAGTGTGTGTCTGTTTACCCAGTCGCACAATGCAGGGAGGAGGGGAAGGAAAACGCGGGGACAGGCAGGACCTTCCGAACGCAGTTTAGCAAAATGTCAAGCACGCTCAGATCACCGGCCGACTGAAATGTCATCCAGGCAAGGTAGCAAAGAGGCCAAAGCTGCAGAGATGTATTCGCAGAGAGTGAATGCCAGACAAATATTTATAATTACAACACCTCGCGGCTACTAATGCGCTCAATTCTCAACAACAGTGACAAGATAGAGAGTAAGTTAAATGTAGCATACCTCGGCCTGTTTGATGATGATTTTTTTTCCATTAGGCATCATTAAATTGTTGCATTTATTGTGTGTATAAAGATGAATGCATAAGTTTTGGCCAGAATGTCAAATCAACATGTAATGATCAACATATATACAAATCGGTTGAGAGAAGGATCCGGTTTAGAAATCATTCAAAGGAACCCAACTGAGCTTCAGCCAAGTTCAACGAATTCACGTAGCTTGAGCTCAGATTGCAAATCATGAGATACAGGCTGAAAGAAAGTACGCACACCAAGAGCAGCTTGCTCCGTTAGGTGGTACTGGACGGGGGTACAACCCCCCGCCCCCTCCTCTGAAGTGGTGGGTAATATAATTGTGCTGAAGGGCTGCACGCCACGGGAGCAGAGTTTTATATCGATGCCTGCCTGCTCCAACGGTGTCAGGTGGTATTTATTGGACTAGTAATGGCGCTGAAGCCCAGGCACACCTGCTACGCTGGGCAGAGACGCAAACACACTGCAAATCCTCCAGTTTGCTTATTTTTGTTTGTTTTCTGCTCTTGTGTGGGATCTAATGCAAGTGCTAAGCTCCCAGATAAATCGGACGATAGCTTTGTGTACATAACAACCTGGACAAGTCGGGACCTGAGTGGATTGAGGGAGGTTGGAAAAGACTGAGTGTGTTTCAGGAAAACAACAACACAGAATGAAGAAAGTTTGACCTGAACTCTCATTAAAAAAAAGTGATGTGTTTATTTCCATTACAAAATGTCATCTTGATCAAACATTAATGAAGCAAATTTTTTAAATCAACTTCCTGGTCTGGTCATTATCACAAAATGGATGAACTGATGAATGAATTGGTTACCAGGAGAACGTTTATCACCTTTTATAAAGAACAAGTCTTTTTAGGTCGTCCCTGTTACACAGAAATCTCCAAACTTTATCCTTTATTCCCCCCGTACTGACAAAGAATTGCTACAATTTTGAAAAACGGGTTCCACAGTGATTGAATGCGGAAAAACTCCCTCTGTGCTTCGTCGTTATGATTGTGAGGAGAGCTCAGGCCACAGCTCGCTGCACACGCTCACTAATCAGGAGTTATTGGGCACACCTGGGCTCCCTCACCTGCTGCCAATCGACAGCTGAGGGGGCACGGAAGGGGCGGTGCCTCCCCGCTCCGAGTTGTTGGACGCTTCTTGAGAGTCTCTACACAACCAGAAAGGTTGGCGAGACGAACTCCGAGCCTCGCTGTACTTTCAGATGCCTGCTGCATTAGAAAGGAGAGGAAAACAAGCCACAATGAGTAACCTGAGTTCAGATTTTAAAAGCTGCCGCCTCGGCGCCGCACCGCTGCCAGTTCTCCAACACCGATAACTCGAGAAAGGAAAAAGCAGCTTTGCCAGCCTCCTGCTAAGTTTACATACCTAATGAGGGAAGGAAATTAAAACTTTTTGCCAACTGAGTTCACTGGTTAAGATTCAACAAAGTGGAGAAAAACAGCCGATCCCAATTTTTTTTGGGGGGGGGGGGGTGCAAGAACAGAGACCAAATCTGAGTTTGTTTTGTTTTGATCTGGCAGCTGATCTGGTCTGTGAGTTGAGTGACACTTTGAACCAGCAGGTATGAGGACAACATATTTCTGACTTTGCAGTTACTGTTAGAGAACTGGGAAAAAAATGTGAACATATAAAAAATTGTGACAAACAAACGCAAAGCAAGCCGTTGCCAAGATAACTACAAGTGTAGCAGAATCCTTGTATGGATGTTTTTGACCTAAAAGTGTTGATATCCCCCTTGAACCTCATCTGTTCTTACAGACAGTAAAAAAAAAGGATCCTAACATTTATGAAAGTGTTCCAGCCTTCTCACACTGGCTTTCATCGGGTTTGGCGGAGCGAGTGGCAGCAATACAAAGCGCAAAGAGGGTCACCAGTGCACATCTCTGCTCGACGGGACAGCTGACACTTCAGCAATCACGCTACAGAGCTAACGCCGCCGCCAAAACCGCTCTGATCATTAGAAAGCCGATTGGTGTTTGGTGTCATCCAATGAGGGAAAAAACAGCGCTGTTACCTGATGTTCAAAGAGAACTATTGTTTGATAAGTGCTCAATTTGTCTCAACCTGCAAACGATGTGCTGCAATATAATAGGCTGGTTCTGGTTGCTTCATCAATCTGATGCAAATATGACAAAATCTACGCAGCTTTGCTTACAGGAAGTTCTGCTTCTGTATATCCGAGCTGCTGCTGGGAGATCAAAACATCATGTAAACAGTCACCAGGGCTTTAGAAACCATGCTAAATGCTAGGAAAAATCCCATGGGGGGGGGCAGCACACTTTCTCCAGAAAACATCTCTTAACTAATGAAATCTTTTCACCAGGGGCTTGAATTGAAAGTTACTATAGTTACAATGTTTTTAGGGTTTTCTTGCTATCAGCCAATTATTTCAGCACTGAAGGCTGCAATGTCAGCTGCCAGTTCTTCTGTTTATTGCAGACAAGCCTGAAGTGCGGAAACAGTAAACAAATGGCTTTATTGGCAACACACAACTTCCCAAGGGATTTGACATCCGTGTCACATTTGTCCGGTTTTTGGGGGGATTCAAGGATGTGCTGGAAGCGGCATCAACATCATCACGTGAAGCAGCGATGAGAGGATGGCATGTACTGCGATGAGAAAAAATAGATGCTTGTAGAGTGTGACTTTCAGGCTCTGTAAACACTGTGCCAAAAATCGTAGCAGAGTGCTAATGTGCTTATTGTCACGGCTGCAGTACAAACGTGTTGCTTCACGCCGACGGCTCATCAAAAAAAAGAAAAAAAAAAAAGCCCAGCACTCTTCTCGCTCGGCAAGCCGCCTCAATTACAGCAGCCTCACCCCCAACTCTGACGTCTCTCCATCCATCCAGTCTGGCTGTAATTCATCAGGGCTGGGTGGCCTCCATTAGTGCTCCTCCGCAGGGACAGGACAGCCTCTAAAGCAGCACACTCAGGCGGGCACACTGGGGCCCCGCACTTTACCCTAACAGCTTCATCAACCCTGCATCCCTGGAGCCCTGCACGCGCTCACACGCACACAATCTCTTGAGGGTCCAATTAGCAGCCATCACCTGTAATTCAATAACAACACTCCCTTTCTCTGAACCACTCGAGCATCCTTCTTTGCGTGAACAGGCGCTTGCATGCACGGTTTCAAAAAGGAGCTTGTGCCTTATGTTCTCCAACACCAAGGAGATGATCTTTGCTTAAGGAATTAAGAAAACTTGAAATTTTACAATTGACACAGTAAATGTATACATATCACCCTGTCAACCCACCTGGATGGATGGAAGGATGGCAACAATCTACTCCGCATATTTCTATTCATCTCCAATCAAACCCTTCATTTCATGACAACATATTTCATCACTTTATTTGCTCCAAAACAGGATAGAGAAATAAACTGACTCCACTCCAGCCAGACAACTCCAGTATAACTGAATAGTCACTTTGATAAAGGAAATCTTCCAGCCAGTTCTCAGTTTGTGCTCGTCAGCTCTACCAACAGCCAAAATCAGCAATTTGACCTGTTTTTGGTTCACATTGCAATGACCACATCTGGTTACTTTGACAGCTCTTGTTTCTTCCAAGCCAACAACCCTGAATTTATTTATCAGAGAATCAAATTTTACCAAATGTGCTCTAAAGAATAGATTGTGTAGAGTTTAGAGAAACTGTCAAGCTATGATGACGCATGGCGCTTCTGGTATACAAGTCTCTTAACAGGAACCCTGCTGAGTTTTGGCCGTTTGCTTTGGTATAGCATCTCAATTATGCTCGATGCATTTGCTGGTGAAAGGGGTAAACAAAAAGAAGGGCACGCTTCATGTCTTTTTTCTCTCACCGTTTCCAATATTTTCTGCATCGAACACAAAGCAGTCAAATACAAAAAGGGGGGGGGGTGAAGGGGACAATAAATCACTTGACCGTGCCTCTTATCTAATTCTCTATTCCACTCCCACCTGTCCTGCTGCCGCTCTGAAGTCTCAGGGGCGTCTTTAGCGAGTCAGGCCCCTCCTAACCCACCTGTCCAACGCCCGTGATTTATGCCTCCTGAGAGCACAGGGGGCTGCAGGGAGGTCGCCTCCTCTGCTCCTACTGTAGATTCTACATCTGAGTTTGTTTAGTTTGGTCATACAGCTTCATCCAAACACAAATTACACAGGGTGGAGTGTGGATTTCTAAAGCTTTGCTTTGTCTAATAACAGCAGGATTTAGTATAGGAGTGAATATTTCAAGGAGGAATGTAACAATAAAAAAAGACCTGATCCTATAAAACAATCTTGTAAACACGGGGAAAGATAAACAGTGAAATAAAACCAAACTACACTGTACAAATTTCTATAATGAACTCCCTAAAGACAGTGTATGTGTAGCGAGGTCTGAGCGCCCCTGCGGTGACGATTCCTGCTCCAGACCAGATGTTGACGGTAGAAGGGTCAGGATGACAAACATCAAGGTGCTGTTCAATCTTTTTTTTTTATTTCGTTTGACTATTTTGGTAAATCCGTTTCGTCACTTCTCCTCCCAGCTCTTTGTTTCATTCTCCGTCAGCCGCTTTCTTTTGGGTTTACCTTTGAGATGTGTCCCAATTTTAAATGGAAGCGAATCAAAGCGGGGAGCCTATCAGAGGCGGGCGGCGTTCCCACTTCAGTGACCAACACGCACAGGATGTTTTTCGACTCAACCCCAGTCTCTGCTGCGAGCCTGGAGGCAAACAGCAGCTTGGGGCTGGCTTTTCACTGATTTCCTCGGCCTGTGTTCTACTTCTCAGGCGGCTGGAAGGAAAAAAAGAGAATGGAGGATGGCTGGGTATGCAAATTGTAGCACCACCAAAGGAGAGGGAGAGGAGTTTCCCACCGGCAGAGTGTGAAAGACTGCTCCCCCTCTCCTGCTCACACAGGACTTTGAATAGAACTCTTTCTTTTGATACACACTCGCCTGCACACACTCGTACGCCACACAATCTCACAAATGAGACGATAAGTGAGCTTTTGTTATTTTTTTCTGTTGTGGTTTTTCTTTCCTTACTTAAATCTTCCGACACAGGTGCACCGAGTTCCAAACAGTGGTCAGCAGCAGCCAAAGAACCTTTTCACCACCAGGTGTCTTTCACAGATCCGCTTCCCCACCTCGGCGCAGATTAAAGTTTTAGCCGCTCGCTACTTTGGGGAGCCTCTCCGATGCATGAATATTCAGGTGGCTGAATGCGGCGATGAAAGGCAGCAGGCAAAGCAGGTTACTTGTGAAAATGGGTTAGGCCACCTTTAAAGAGAGAACACGGGTTTGGCACTTCCTCTGAGATTTGATGCTCCGCTGCGCGCTGGAGGTGAAAATTTCAGTTCTGGTTCCACATTTGGCTTTGTTGACGGCGTAGGTGGCGCTCGGCAAACTTTGTCTTCATGGCATCAATTTGTTCCAGTATTGTGAGTTCAGAGCGGGATTTGGCTCAGGTATAATCTTGTTTTGATTCAACACAGCATACAGGAACAAATTGAATGCTTTCTGACAGCCTTGTGAGCTCTTCAGTTCCACCATAGTGCACATAGCACTTTCCTTCTCATTGGAAAATGTAGAAGGCAAACAATATTTTTCTGAAAAACAAAGAGATTAAAACTCCAGCTAATGTAAAAGGACCTGTCGGAAACTTCTAGCGTGGTTATAGTTGTGACGGCACAATCCTGAATTCTTTGTGGTGTAATTTTGTCTAAACTTTCACATAAACTGCAGGCAAATCAGAGAAATAAGCCAATCTGAAACTGAACATCCACACTGAGGTCCTAGTCAACACATCGGTTCCTCAGCATATGTTCCTTATGTGCTTCGTGCTGTAACCCTGCTCCAGGGCTGCTCCAGTGACCTCTGACCCCCCCCCCCCGTGGAGGACATGCGAGGGAGGGTGGACGCACACTTCGTATTCATTTAGACGACTCGGTGTGGCAGGCTGAACCACACAATTAAGCGCTCTTAGTTTCACACTAAATCAGAAAGAGCAACATTCCCTTTCACCTTGACTAAAAATACACCTCACATTGAGCGCTCTTGAAGCGTGAGGACAGATAAAACCTGCGTCTGCACTGGGTGACGGTTTTGGTCGTTTGTCATCTGACTGAGGCGACTTTCTGAACTTGTAGCTCAGTTGAAGTGATTCTTGTAGCCGCTGTTGGGCAAAACCTTTTAGGTGCTGCTGTTAGATGAAGCTTTCTCACTGTTTGAAGGAAACAATCTCTTTAAAACACATTTGATGAAATTATCTCTCTACACTTTGTGATTTGGTTACAAACTGCAGGAAGTATACTGATCTAAAACTGTGTTTTTAGTTGATTTGGAAGAGCAATCTTGCATTCCCAATTTACAATAGCATGGAATGAAATAAATATTGTCTTTTTGAAACACAGAAAGCTGGAATTCTTATATTCTCATATACAAGAATGTGGCTTTATGTCTGTATTGGCCCGTATTGAGTCATCTTCTTCAACTTTCCATGGGTGATCTGTCAAGCTGCCTCTATCGTGTGATGTCATCTAACTGAAGTGCAAAAGCATCTTTGCGAACCGCTGATTTCCCCCTCAGAGGGACCATGTTAATGCATGTAAATCCACACAAGCAGGCCTGTGTTGTTATGCAAAGCCTGAAGGAAAGAAGCAGTTTCCCACCTTGACACACACACACACACACACACACACACACACACACACACACACACACACACACACACACACACACACACAC
>JASSRZ010000042.1:4916800-4927646 GCA_032164315.1 Malacoctenus gilli | reverse complement strand
CACACACACACACACACACACACACACACACACACACACACACACACACACACACACACACACACACACCCACCCACCCTCAGGCTCTTTAAAACAAGGGGAGAAAGTAACATGAATGATCACTGGTCATGGATCAGTTAACAGCTACTGTTGACCACAGCCACCTCTGACACCCACTGGACCATGTCCAGCCCTAAAACAGCCATCCCCCTCACAGGCAGAAAAGGTGGACGTGTCAATGAATATTCACTCCAGTCCCATGAACCCAGAAACACCAGTCTTTGGAACAACACACAGCTTTTGGGTACAGCATATCCACCGATAAATCCAAGGTAATTCTACAATAACAGCCTTGGATTATGTGTAATTGCATTTGCTAAATGCAATTATAAAGCATGATAACATCAATTATTTGATATGGGCCTGATCTTGTGAGTGCAGGGTGAACCGTGTCAGCTTCACTTCAATGCTGAGTGTTACCTCAGAGGCTGGGACACTCACATGACTCCTCCTCTCTGTAAGCCAGCTGTAAGTGGAGCACCTTAGGGTGACCTCACGAACATGGCACACTCACACATAAAGACAAAAGAGCCCTTTAAAGCATGCTGTGGCTTTTCTATTTCACCCTTATTGGAAGAAAAAGATGGTCAGAGGTGCTTGTGTGAGGTTGCCTTGAGGTTACATTTCAAGACACTATTTCACCCAGTTTAAACCTGGATGATAGAAATAGTATAATATGATAACATGCAGCGAGCAAACATGGACTGTTTCAACACTTTGATATTGATTTCAAAGGCCCAGCACGTGACGTGGTGCATCAAAGCATTAAAACATGCAGGTAGAGAGAAACTTATTAAAGCATCAGCTCAGAGACACTGATCAAGACGCTGCTGAAACTGAGCACTTCTCTGTGAGAGTAAATAGTATTTCCGCACTCACGACAGCTTGAATACTCGAAACAAAACAGCTGAGTTGAGTGTACCACAAAAGAACGTCACTTTTTGCGACAATATTGCATTTAATTTCACCAAAGACACATCTGCCTTCAAAACAAGCCTCACACTGGGAATTATTATCCGTTGTTGACACTGCAATGCACTTTAGGCCAAGCCTCAACTCCTGAAACAAAAAGGGAAGCAGAACAAAAACAAAACATACTCCAAGAATAGTTTTCACGTTTAGAGGACGGGCGGCAGCGAAGGCAGACTCCCGGGCTGCTCTGACGTACGAACGGTCCGAGCTTGGGTGTAGGCCGCTGTGTTTATCCTGTCAAGGTATGTTAACACCAGGCTGCATTCCTGTAGTCCCTAAATTGCAGTGTTAGATTACAGTGCAGCTGAGAGTGCATTTGTACACACACAAACATGGAGAGCTTTAAAAGCGCTGGCTGAAGTAGTCGTGACCAAATGGGCCCCGCGCGCTGAGGGTTTGACACCTGCCACTTTTACAGTGAATCTGCAGATTGTCTGTGTGTCATGCACCAACGTCACACTGTCAACTCGGCTATTTTTACTGCGGGAGGCCTGTATTTTATTTATAAATTCACTGGACGTGCTTCTATTACATCACACGGAGCAATATGGGGCTCATTTCATTGAGGCAAAAGAATATCAAGCCTGCTCTGCGTCTCTGTTTAGCTTTTAAATTGTTTACAGCGGCTGCCTGATGAGGAGTCATTCATGTAGCAAGTCAGAGCTCAGTCTGCTCTCTGGAAACCATCACAGGTTAGGGTACCGGTAACTTTATTTTGGTGAAAAACATTGAAAAGAACTGACAGTACAGTGAAAGAGTGCAGGGAAACTTTAAATGAGTCCAAGGCACTCTTCCCAGAATGAGAGCACACCTTCAGAAAGTGACTCAAAACCAAGCAGGAGGAAATGTTTACTTCACTTGTAATCAGATGAAACGAACATGAAATCAAACACTGATCTGTTGCGAGCAAGAATTTTTGGTGTGCTTTCAACCAGCCCTAAAAAAACAGCACTACAGCAAAGCACAGTCAATGATTACCTCCAATTACAAGATCTGGAAGTAGGTTTGTTGTCCGGTCTGCCTCCTAACCAGCAACGTGAACGGATTACCTGCTCCATTTGTTCCACTAATGTTTTGGTTCGCAGTTCTGGATCAATGGTGCAAGACTGAGCGCTGTGACGCTGACGCCACAGTCACATGTGACACTCAACTCAGGAGTCAAACATCAGCAATAACAGGTGTTAATAAATCCTCCAGGATAACACAACACTGGTGTGAATCTTGCCAAAGCATCACCTGTGGCACTGTTTAAAGTTTTGAGACCCTGAATGACGAACAGGATTGCAAAATTTAGGAACTCCCCCTTTATGTAGGTACAAGTAGAAGTGAAACAGTTTGACTGTTCAACTGACAGCGTGAAATGAGTAACTGCTGAGCAATTTGTACTTTTTTATCAGGCTGTGACGATAAGCATACACTTGCAGGCCTCAATAGGTTCACTTCTAAAGTGTAACATGACCCAGTATAACAGGGGAGTAGGAGCATACTAATAATGGCCTCGCATAATGAAGTTGATCCCTACAGCAAAGTACATTTCAATCTAAATTTCTGTGATAGTTTAAAGCCTTATTGATCGTTATCACTTTTATAAAGGCAGCGCTGCAACACATCAGGTTGAATAAATATCTAATTAAGAGATTGGATTGTCTATTTGTGTTTATGGTGATTAAAAAAGGTAATTTCCATTCCTTCTGAAAAAAAAAATGCAGATAAAAGTAATCAAGACAGACACACCAGCACAGATCACAACGCCAGTACCCAAAAGGACCTTATTTGCAAAGTTTAATGTAAAAATATCATTCACAGCAACACCTGGGAGCCTTGTCAAGTCAGTCACTGACAGTCTTTCTAATTGAGCATTTTCCCCTCCTGATGGGTAGTTATGTTAAAAGGTTGTGAGAATAACAGAAGTATTGTGAGCATGTGAACTGTTGCCGGGATTACAAGGTCGAACTTAAAGCGTTTCTGACGGGATGCTTGATGCTATCAGCAGCTGTTTGCATCCTCCCGGTGATGGCTGTCTGGAGGTCACGGCACATTAGCACATGCTAATGTCTGGAATACCAGCGCGTCACACGCAGAAGCAAACCAAGCCTTCAATAAGCGGCGTCAGTTGCGCGGATTAAAAGTAAAATTACAGAAGCAATGCTAATCTCGGGAGGCGGATTGGGGAGTGAAACACGCAGCAGGGAGGGCTGAGTTTAACCTGCGGCGGAGGGAGCGCGCTGCGCACTGATTCACTACACCTTTTGCCATCTTGATTGTGCGCACCCCCAGTCACACGGACCTGGATGCGCACCTTTCCCGCACCGCTTTCAGCGCAGCGATAAACGATGAAGCGATGAAAACGAGGCGATCGGGAGCTTTCCCGTCAGGGCGCTGCGCTGTGCACGCCCACGAGCTGACGGCCAAAAAACGGGCGAAATACACCTTTATAGGTGTTGCATCACCTGCGTACCTGGCTGTCTCGGGTCCAGGGTAAAAAAAGAGAGAGAGAAAAAAAAGCAGCAACCCCGCCTTCACTGCAGTAATGGTACTGACCGCCATTCCCTTCTGCACGCTGCTCAGGAAATTGTATAACGAAGCAACGCAACACAATGGATGGACACGAGTGGTTTGACGCGGAGTGCTTAAAGCGCAGTTAGTTCATAAGGTGGGAGAATAACGGGCTATGACCACCTTATGCACCCGCTCTCTTCCCCAACACACACGCACACATACAGGCGAGAGCTGCGGGGTGCACTCGAACAAACGAGGCGACCGCTCCACCAAAATGCATTAAAGAGGGAGATAAAAACATGCACGAGTGGCTCAGAAATGCGTGCGGACGCGATAAATCCCGCGAGAATGATGGGAGGCGAGCATCCATGCGAGGCTGGCACAGCGTGAAAACTAAAGCCCCCCTTCAAAAAAAAAAAAAATCCCGTCTCTACCTGCACAAGTTGACATTTGGAGCGGTTTTCCTGGACCCCTCACGACACGCAGAGCCTCCGAGAAACGGCGAGCAGATCCGGTTCCGTAAAACGGTGGAGAGCCGCAGGTGTTATTTCTCTGTTTATTTCTAGGCCATTTGTCAGCCCCGTTATCCGCGTTCAGGTAAACATGATGATGATGATGGTGGTGATGATGATGATGGCTCCTGTGTAGACGCACAGAGTCACCGTCGTGTCGTCAGCAGGAGGAGGAAAAAAGGTGCTTTCCAGCCCCTCGGCACACACACACCATGCCTCATAACCGCGTCCAAATATATAAATATATTTAAAGGTTTACTTTTTTTATTGGCTGACGCCGCGCGAGAGGGGGAGAGTACAGGTAAGGAGCCGTCCAATGGGAGACTCTGGCAGGAAAGGGTTGTCTAAATTTAAAGTTATTACACCCACCTACATCCACTTTCTGTTCGCGCATCCTCGACTTCGTCTGAAAGGATCTCGCCTTCTCTGAAATCACTATTGTGTTATCGTATTGCGATAACAGAGAAGATTGGATCAACGGTTGAGAAGAAAATCGTTTATTATCCGATTCAATGTGGAAATAAATCAATCAATCTTTTATGTATAAATCTCTAAAACGAAGCAGAAAATGTGCCTTCTTTACGTTGCTGAACTCTTCTATTCTTGAATCTGCAGGTGCAAAAAAAGAGCGGCGGTGTAATCGGCTGTGTGCAATCGCCACTTTGCACAACAAACAAACAAAAAACCAAAAAGAAAACGCTGCAAAATTGTTCATCTAAAGAGGAAACGCGCCCACTCGCCACGAGGACGCAGTTCAATCCACTTAATGTGAATAAAAAATATACATTTTCTCTTACCTCAACTATAGAGAACATGTGCTGTCGCAGTTGAAAGCAGGGAGGGGAAGACATAAAATAAACATCCCATCTCTGTGCCATCCCCGGAACGCCAGTGAACGGGACCGACCAACACGAGGTTAAAAAAAAAAGAGCGACACCCTTGCAGAACAACGCGTTTACCACGCGGCCACCAAAACAAACCATAATTTCGGGACGACGCCGCGATCAAGCGGCTCCGCCCGGCCAGCAAGTTAGCACCAAACTCACCCCGCAACAACCTCGCCCCGAGGAGGGGAAAAAAACGCATCCAGTAAAAACTACAAGCGGGCCACGTTGTTGTGCGAAAACCTGCCACCAAGTGTTGCTGCGAAGTGGGGAAGGGGGCGAAAAAAGTGGCCGAAAAAAGTGCAAAAAGTGAAACAAAGTGGTGTTTACGCACCAAGTGTGAAGAAGCGCTCCTCGGGTTATTCTAACGGCCGGATAACGGTTCAGCCCGTCAGGCGGCCCCCGTGCACCGCTAGGCGGAGAGCGAGGAGCCAGCCAGGTATAACGGTACACCACCACACGGAGCCGTGGACGCACCAATACGCCCCAAAAGTCCCAGAAATGTGCGCCAACTCACTCCCAAAAGTCCCCCCGAAAGAGTTTGGCGAGCGAAAAAGCTCGCCGGCAGCCCGCCCGGGCCGCCCGGCGGCGCAGACGGAGGAGTTGGGACTTACCGCTGCTCCTCTTCGGGTTCGCCTGTTTTCTGCGCTTACACCTGGGGCCATCCGCCATGATCCTCTCGCTGAGTCTGAAACGCAGCCGTTCAGCGAGTCACCTCCTCCCTCCTCCCTCCTCCTGACTCTCCCTCCTCCTCCTCCTCACCCTCGTCTCACCCCTCCCATCCCCTCACCGTTTACGACATCACCTTCCCCCGCAGAAAGCACCTGGTTTGCGACACGCCGGCCGCCTTTACGGCATCACCTTCTCGAACACCTCAGCACGTGGCCCCTCCTACTGGCCGCACATGGGCGAGTGCTCGTCGGCTGCGGCCGGAGGTTGCGTCTCCTCCTCCGGACCGCAGAGAGAAAGAAACAGGAGGTGTTTCACTTCAGGTGGAAGTGAATGAAGCTGCAGAGAAGCACTGGAGGAGAAACATATGTCAGAGGTAGAAACACAAATACCCTCGAGCAGAAATAGCAACATGACTGGAAGAAAAATACTCTATTACAAGTTACGAACAGGGACTGAACATAATAACACATTGAGTATTTGATGAGTAGCGCTTTTATTCTCTCCTCAAACATGTTTCTTGCTTTAATAAATCCCAACAATTAATTTTCCAAACAGAAAAGTTTGATACAGTCCAAAATCAATCTGTCTGAAAACCTACTCAAGGATTTTATGACACATTCCAAAAATCGATTGATCTCGGACGTAATAGTAGAATCAAAATCGCTTCAGTGCACTAAACATATCAATTGTAATTACTCATAAGAACGGTATCAATAAAAATAATTCTTAAGTAAATCGGATCAAATAAATGCCAGGTAATCCAATTTAGCGACTCACAGAAAAGTTTTTTTTAATAAAGATGGCAAAACATTTTTAACACTTTGTGATAGAAGTGCTTTGATGGCCTCATATTGATCAAAGTTGCAATTTGAACTGGAAGCTCTTTAATAATTCACAAGATCTTTGTCAGATTTCTCCATTCGAAACCTACAGACACTCCACCGATATTTGGTACCCCTAAAATACTGCAATAGAAACCAGGAGTATAGTTTACCAGCAAGCAGTTTACAGGCTATAAAGTCTGAATTCAAACACCTTTGGAGCAGTGAGCTGACGCTCAGGTTTTGTCCTCTCGGCGAGGGGAGACGTCCAATGACAGTTCACAGCAGGTCACAGGAGTGGCCTTTAAGGTCCACTCGAGCTATTCTTGTACCTGCGGACGATCGGGTTTCCAGTTCAGACATACCAGGTGCTGCCGAACACCGGCGCGCTCCCAGCCAGCAAGACTCCTGTGTGGATGTCCTGACACAGTTTGGAGGACGGGAGGAGGGGGGGGGGGGTGAAATTAGACTGCAGAGGCTTAACAAGGAAACAGAAAGTATGAGATTATGCCCATTGTTCAGAGAGGCTGTGCTGCATCCAGCTTCCTGACACAACACTGGAAACACGAATAGGATTATGTAGGTTTTATACGGGGAGGAAAAAAACACGTGGGGGCAACATTCTTCACTGCTGATAACACGTAGGGTCTCTTTGAAGTCTTGATCTTCAGTGGGGGTTTTTTCAACTACATTTTACACTCAGTGTTGTGTTTGTTTGTCATAATCTCGACACTTCTATTGGACATCCATGTGTCACACTGGTATAATAAACCCTTTCAGAGGAAAAGAGCAGAGTGGTCATAGTGGGTAAATTACAGGTGGTGCTAATGAAATCAGTAGTCGTTCTGACTAATGTGAGTGTTTGACAGATGTAGCTATGAGTCATCATTGCACGACACGAGACCTCTGACCCCCTAAATCATCTTTACTTTAATAATCCAAATATGCAGCATGTCAAGCGTCGATACTGAACGTTGAACACAGGGCGGTTGTTTAAAATTTGATTGCAAATTAACTGATTTGGGCCCCTGAAGGGAGGTGGAGCGCTTGGCGCTGTTGCCCCATGGTGAAAAGTATACAATGGTTTTGTCTTGGAATGGAAATTTCCAAATTATTCATATGAGGTCAGTTGGTGGTAAAATGACAAGTGATGATAATACTAAGAGCTGTAAATTATCACAGTTTTGGCAGGTTCTATAAATAGCAGGACTGGTGTTTGGACATGAAGGTCTCATACACCTTTGCAGCAGGACAACACAAGCAAGAGGAAAGCCCATCTTCCCATCAGCTTGAACTAAGCCCCCCAATCAACAATCAACCCCCCCCCCCCTGCACCACACCAGCAATGCTTTAATTGAACCTCCCGCTGGCAGGATATGAAGGGCTATAGAGTCCACCTCTATCTGGGGAGTCCCACTCAGCTACATTACCATCTCTCTCCAGGCCACTGCTGTCCCGCCAAAGTGAAAGAGGAAATGGATGCCATTATTCAATGCTAATTCGGTATTGATGTGAATATTGGGCTCGAAGGTGCTCGGGGGGCTTTCGTGCCGTCGTCGCTAAATTCATTTGTGTTGGTGTGATGAGAACCCTCCTTGCTGGGAAGTTAACCAGAAGGCTATTGTCATTTGGGGAGAGTGGGGAACCCTCAGGCGAATGTCTCTTTGTGTCTCCCTCCACAGCGTCCTTTCACATGTATCAGATGAAGGGTCACAAAGTCTTGGATTTGACAGAATTATATGGCCCATTTAACCTGATAGGACCTGCCACTCAGGTTGTTTTGACAGAAGAGGACGGAAAGCTAAGTAACCACCATGGTTTCCTTATCAGCAGTTTGGACTTTCAAGTGTCAAAATCAACTATGCTGTGTGATCGTATATGGCGGAGCTCTGGTATGTGAACAACATGGCCACCACATGTCCTGTTAAGATGTAAATGAGTATGCTGTAGTAATGATAGCATATGGTTTCCTGTGGAAGAGAAAGGTGTTATTCACTACCTGCTTTCTGCAGCAAACCACTTCCCTTCACATGCCCGAAACAACAGCCGGTGTAACGGCCTCACCAGTCTTCAGTCTAAGATCTACAAGATTACAGTGTATTGCGAGGTTTAACATCGTCCCTGCGTTCACTTTTTATCCCTGACTGACTTCAGATTGCCAATTCGCAATCACTAAACTCTTTTGAAGTGGCCAGGTAAGTTATTTTACCGACACACGGCATTTCCCCCCAAAATTCCCCCCAAACTTCCCCACGGTTTCTTTTTCGACATGAAAATGAAGATTCAGCAGCGCACAGATTTTGATGAGTTAATCAGGCCAAACATGTAGCAGTTCTACAGAGGGGAAAAAAAATCAATTAACTCCTGCTCCGTTATTTTCCCCTGGACCGGCACCTCATAGTGGGACAGTGGCCCAAAGATGAATAATACAGTTTTTCTGTCAGGATGAGTAATGCGGGTACAGATCACTTGTCTGGATGAGTGGCTGGGGAGTTGATAATGGCGAGTCCTCATACTGAGTTTATATGGCAGGAGGAGAGAGGAAAATTATTCATCCTCTGCCTCTGTCACTCTCTTCATTAATGATATGCTGTAAAAGGCTGCGCAGCTGCATTACATTATGAATAAAGAGTAGGGCACGAACCTGGAATGAAGGAAATTATCTACAGAGAAATGTTAACTTTATGACAGGGTTAATTAAAGGGTTCATTTTGAAGCCCAGGCTCAGTTTTAACCTTGCATGTAAATGTCTTTACACACCGATATGACTGTAATGATTCAATAAAGGGACTGGGCCTGTCTTCAGGTGAAGCTACTTCAAGTTTCTGTTTCAACATTTCGAAATAGTTTTTGGTTTTATTGCCCCATAAAGTTCTTCTTTCACTGAATCCTCTGTATGAAGCGGTTTGGATGTTTCCGAAAAGCCTCTCAGATTACATCCTAAAAGTTACATGTGAGCACTGTTTGACAGGACAAAGTCTGAGGCCAGTTCCGGCTGTAGGCAGGTGAGCCAGGGTCACTTTGCCAACTGCTCGACAAGGTATGCGTGTGTGTGTGTGTGTGTGTGTGTGCGTGTGTTTGTTTGTGTGTGTCATGGCTCACTCTCTGCAAGAGTGACAGCAGGTTTTGTGAGCAATGACTTAACTCAATAAAGCCACAGTCCACTTTCAAATAAACAACCAAATGAACCTGCAGAAATTATGTCTCAACAAAAAAATTATGCTGTTATTAAAGTTCATCACAGCCGAGATGTTGATAAGAACAGCCAAACCTTCCAGCACAACACATAAAAGAAATTAGATTGGAAAAAAACCCTTAAAATTGGCGGATGCCCTATGATTCCTCTTTTTTAGCTAAATAACCCACATTACAGCGTTTGAAGTGTGCTTCCCCGTCATACTTCAGAGTGCAGCACTTCTTTTGGGAAACCTGACCGACAAAAAACAAATGTTGAGGACTGGTATGACAAAGCAAATACAAAATTTGCCAAAATACAGCAAAACACAGAGCTGAACAGAGAGCAGCTGTGAATTAATTTCCATTAATCATGATTAATTATCCATTTTTAAGGTGAACAGTTGTCTTGACAGAGGTTTGCGCTCTCTTTCCTCATTTACAATGCTGCCTGCAACCAGGAACCGTCTCACACATGAACAGTGTTCGCAGGAGTGGCGAGATAGTTGCGAGCCAGCAATGCCAGCTTATCACGAGCTCCTGAAATGAGCTGACAGACTGCCCAAAACGCGTCACCAGAGCTGTTCTGGGGATTCTGTGTCATTCTGCGCTGTAGATGCGTTAATTATGTTAATATTTTTGATCAGATTAATCATGATGATGGAATGATTCACTTTAACTCACTGACTTTCACAATTCCAACATATAACCAAGCATTTAGCCACCGAAGGAGCTCAAGGACCACCTTTCATCGGTGCTTTTGTAGAGCAAACCTTGTGAGGTGAAAGCTAAGAAAGTTGTGAATATTGCAATGAATGAATGCAGCACAATGTCCCCAAACACTCACTGCTCCTGAAAATACACACGAAATAAATCAGTACCCGCCGCACAACATTCATTTCCTGTGCAGCGACCATCAGCCACTACTCATCTGACTGGTGATCAATAGACTCACGTCCACTTCAGGTGATTTGTGCAGTGATAACCTGCCTGTTTGTTCCCTCTCAGCAGAGATAATGGTGAGCCTTTAGCAGCCACTGTAATGAGTCACATGCAGGAGCAGGAGCGACTGATGTCATTTTGCATCACTTCATCTTCTTTGGGGCCAGACACTCTGGGTTTGTGTGTGTGAGAGAGACAGATAGAGTGTGTGTATGTGTGTGTGTGTGTGTGTGTGCGCGCGCTTTTATGAGTGCCATGTAAAAACGTGTTTTCATTACATTTGTGTGTGTGTGTGTGTGTGTGTGTGTGT
>JASSRZ010000042.1:4895438-4915590 GCA_032164315.1 Malacoctenus gilli | reverse complement strand
TGTGTGTGTGTGTGTGTGTGTGTGTGTGTGTGTGTGTGTGTGTGTGTGTGTGTGTGTGTGTGTGTGTGTGTGAAGTCGTGCTCGTCCTGGGGTGCTGCCTGCTGTTTAAGCCCATACCTGGAGGCTGACCTCATTTGTTGCAACGCTGCAGCTCCGGACACATGGAAGTCACATGACCGAGCTCTGCTGCCGACTCCACGCGGAGCAGAAAGCCTCCTCCTGCTGCAGACCCGGCTCACCCTGTTACCACGGTGGCCATTTAAAGCATAATGCAAGTAAAGTCTTCGTCCTCCAGCTGTGTCTTAGTTGACAGCCAGGCAGGTTTGATTCATCAGGTGCTGCTTCAGGCCATCTGATGTGACGGAAATCTGCAGGGAGATCATGAAACTTTGCATGAAACATCCCCAGCTATGAAAAAAGATATCTATTTTTTGCACCCATGATTGTGAAGAGACCCTGAGAAGTACATTTTCTTGTAAGGGCTCTTCATTTTTGGAGGGGGGCATCAATATAGCAACAGGAAGCCTAAAGGAGACTTGCTTCTTAGGGCGGAGCCTAAGAGGGGGGGCTTGGGGGAGATTGCCACATGCAATTTTGTGCATTGATGACTTATGTGAAGCTCCCCTGGCTTTTCCTTATCGTCTAAAGAAATGGATTATCGCCCAGTCTAAATTGAATCGAATGCTCTCTGTCTTCCCGTGTTTGCCCCCTGGTGGACTGGAGACCTGTCCGCTGTGTGACCTGCATTGCACCGATCATCACCTGGAGCTTTGTTCCAGTCAAGCAGATATGTCTTTAAATAACTGTGAGCCGTTACAGCCGCCAGAAGCAGTTTAGTTCGTCTCCGAGGTTTTCAAAAGTTGATAAGCTAAATTTCCGACCTTGTCCCTTTCATTCCGTTTCCCAGCATGAAACGCGAGACAACACCAGAGCAAACTCTGTGCCTCTGCGGCCCTGCCTCGCGTTGTTCCCACAGGATGTCAGTGTCTGGCTGCGCGATTTGCCATCCTGTTGTAAACTCCCGATCCAGTCCAAATGGATGATGTGCCGTGTCCACGAGTGCTCGCACAGACACCTGTGCCAGCATTTTAATTACACCCTGTGTTAGACATTCTGCACGTTCACTGCAGTGTTACCTTTGAGTAGAAGCTCGGGGATCATATGTGTGGGAAGATGAAATATTCTTTGCACACTGGCATGCAAATTGTATCAAATTAAACCACCTACTATGGCAAAGTGAACGCACCTCTATGAAATTTCCATCTATATGAGTGGAGATTTATGTAACAGGCAGGACGGCGAAGAAATTACGCTTTACAACTTCAACAGCTGTGACATCTTTATTGCTGCTGAATAGGCCTCAGTAATTCGCCTCACATTTCAGAGATGCATTAAAATGATATCTTTGTAAAGGTGTATTCCAGTAGCTGTGTTTGCATGCCAGGGATGTTAAATCTCCTCGTTTTATTCCAGTGTTCAGCAGGTTAATATGATATTATTCTCTTGCAGCCCCGGGGGTCTCAGCAATGATCTCACCCTGCCTCAGCCCCAGTGTATGACGGGATAGAGTGCAGCGCACGCTGTCATAGCAGAGGGTAAGTCATGGCTCAGACGTCGCTGTGACTCATCCCAGTTGACATTATTTAAGATGAAAGTCAGACTTG
Source organism: Malacoctenus gilli (assembly GCA_032164315.1). NCBI lineage: Eukaryota > Metazoa > Chordata > Actinopteri > Blenniiformes > Labrisomidae > Malacoctenus > Malacoctenus gilli. Next base: position 4,913,926 of record JASSRZ010000042.1, on the reverse strand, counting down.
CAGCATGTCACGCTTTCTCTAATAACTGGAGGGAAAAGGAAAGGCGCGAGTTCAAAGAAAGGAATGAAAGCCTTTATATATTATTTATGCAGGCAGCAGTAAATAGAATTACTGGGACTGATTTCAGCTGCGTCGGCTGACGTGTTGCAGGATAAATAGCATCATGTGTCTAATTTTTGCACGTTTATTCCTTTTTTTGTGTAATTTCAATTACAAGGCTCCAACAAGAGAGACTTTGTGCTAAAAACCGAGAAAGTCCAGTTGGAATCACAATGTCTGTGAACCAGACAACAATTTCACGTTTTGTGAACACAAAACCATGAAACTGAGGAAAAAAAATTCTTTCAGTTTCATCAGAACTCTAAAAATTAAGCTGCAACACACCCGGATCGATTCAATGATTGTTGGCATGCTTCTGCAGAGCTGTATGTAGACACACCAACTTAGACCAGGTGTGTTGGATCAGCGAGACATCTAAAACTCTGGGGACTGAGGTCCCTGGGGACTGAAGTTTGATTCCCCTGTGTTAGAGGTTAGAGTGTGGAGTTACCAGCACCATCTGGTGTTGAAACTACAGATTACATTACAGGGAGGGATCCCCTGTTCGCCTATCCCGCGCAGGGAGCACTAGATTAGTAAGGCGGCCTATGAGCATCCAATTTCGTGGAATGTTTGACACGCCTGATCTAAATGGACCCATGACGTGTTTTTTTAAGAAGTAAAGAAGTTATGATACGTAAATCAATTTCCAAAATTTTGTGATGATTTCTTGGACGATTTTAGAGGAAGAACATTTCTGAAAAAGTGAACACTGCGTCCAACTGGCTGATGAGTTTATTGCTCCAACACACCTGAATCCAATCAGTGGCTCGTTAGCAGGCTTCTGCAGAGCAGGATGACGTCACGCTAATTTAAACCAGGTGTGTCCGAGCAGAGAGAGACGTCTGAAACTCTTTGGGCGTCGTCCCTCCTAGGACCGAGTATGGACACCACTGGTCTAACCACAAAAAAGACCGAGTGCACCAGATGTCCTCATGCAGGGGAAGCATGTGGCAGACACACATTGGTCACAAACACTGAACACATTCACGCAAAACTTGACCTAAATGGCTGCATTTCAATCTTGAGGAGCCACTGCGCAGGTAGCACCCACCCCCTCTTAGCCTCTGCCTGTCATCGCTCTGAGATGTGCAGAAATCATCCTTCCTCCACTCCTCACTGTTTTGACACTAATTGCACTTTGTCAGGATCAAACTGCCTCACAGTGTTTCCTCTCATTCACCCCAAAATTCACTCTGACACTTGACAGTCTCTGAAAGGAGGCCTCATATCTCACACATCAGACAGGTATGTAGCAAAGTGATAAAAGCCAGGATTTAATATTCACCCCCCCCCCACAGCACTGCATCCTCAACCTGCTCTGCACCTCTCTCAACTTCTGAATCGCACTTTAATCTTTCAGGCCTTGTTTAAAGTGGGGAACTGTGGAAAAGGAGACTCTGCCGTTTGATGTCCTCGTACTGCTGTAGCTTGTTGTGCGCAATTACTGATGAAGATTTTCCTCGCAGTCTTGCACAGGCGCGCAGATGGAAAATGGAGCAAGCAAGCAGCAGAAGTTGAGCATCAAAAACTGTCATGCCTGCTCGAGATTTTTGTCTGGCTTTTGCTGAATGAGCACAAGTTTAATTTGCATCTCTGAAGACATTTTGTTCCTATATCTCTTGATCTAAAATATGGGGAAAAAATACTTTCAGTTTTAGGTGACTTGATTGTGGCTTTGTTTTAATTTCATGAAAATGTTTCTGAATAAAAACATTGGGAAGAAACGTTGAGTGTTTGATCTTTCATTCTGTGCTCAGAGGAAGTCCTTCATATTTGTCCTGTTTCAGCCATGCTGAAAATTTCCTGAAGGTAGAACAAGCCAGATTTTGTCACTCTGACTCGAGAGTGAGAGTTTGTGGCTTCTTAGGATAAAACCATGCTTCCTGAAAGGCTAATGACGTCTTCATTTTGCTTTTCTGTTGGTTTCAGAGCTCAGTTCCACAATTCAGGGAAGCCACCACCCTTCACATGCTGAGGAGGGTGTGGCTTCCCTGTTCAGTCGGTCGTTTACTCGCAACAACACCTTCAGTTGGCTTGCTACGCTGATCATTTTGAGCTATTCTGTTGACAAACAACTCAACAAACAGATGGAAAAAATAACCTCTTTGGCAAAGGGAATCACCACTTACACTCCTCGTGAAGACAAGATGAAGCCGACTGCTGACCTCCCTCACCTGCAGCACGTCTGCTCCTTGCTTCTCCATGGATACCTTTCCAAGAGCGCTGGCAGCACCCGGAACAGGGGAAGTGCATAAAGGATTAAATAATGAATGGCGATGCAGAGAGGCAGAAGGAATGGCTGTGATATTAGCATGCCAGCATATTTAATTTGCAGATAATTGCACTTTGAGGGCTTTTAAGAAGGCTCCTCACACACTGGCATTTTTAATGAAATGGGCAAATAATGGCTGCTGTCATCTTACAGCCACTAAAAAAACCCAGGATAGATGTTTTTAAAAGGTAGCAACATGAAAAAAGTCAATGAATGGATTGTGCCATATTTGAATGATTTGACATTTGGAAATGAAAGTGGGACCTTCACACTCGTACATACGATGAGAGGAAACTCCGTGACAGTTTTCACATTACTCCAACCTTGCGTACACAGAAGTCCAATTTCTTTACTACACATTAAATAGCTGTCTTTTCATTGGCTGCACTTGGTGTTATCATGCGTGGCAACATTGAGAGAGCACTCGAAACAGATGTAGCGACATACTGCGTCGCTGCAGTCAAGGATGAAGCTCCACACTCCTCCACCTCCTGCATGAACAGTCAGCTGCAAACATCTGTAACATCACATGCTTCTTAGCTGCGGCTGCTAGCCGGCGCTCTGTGTCGAGTCGTGCGCCCACAGAGGTGGAAGAATGATCATCTGCCTCCTCGGACCATGTTGGCACGCTTCGTGACTCACGAAGGTTAAAACAAACTGAAGGTGGCGGGTCATTTTTTGCAGATTAATGAGGTAATTCATGGGGTGGTTTGTTTTCAAATTAGAATGCTGTAATTAAGTGAGAAGCATCTTCGCTCCTCTACTGCTGTCTCCTGCCTCGTACATTGCATTTTTAGGTAAATTAATACAAAGGGACAGCCGTGACCTCTTGTTGAGTGTGTGTGTATTTGTGTGTGCGTGCACCCAGCTGTTTTACTCGGCCATCTGCGGTGTCAGGTGTTCGTAAGGATGCTGGAAGAATCTCGGGCTCATGCAATGAACACAAGTGCACATTCTGAACGCCACTTAACATCCATTCATACGCAAACACTCGATCGCAAACACTTGAACAAATCACTTGTTCAACCTCGTTTCCTGCAATGAGTAATTGAGACGGCAGATGAACGCAGTGCTGTTACAGAACAACAATCAAAGCACAAAAACATAAATGGGGGGAATTTTGTGAAATATATAATGGTTTAAAATACACAGTGCGGTTTTAATTGGACACCAACTGGTGTCAAAGGAGAAGTTGGTTGAAATGGCTTCACGGAGTTCGTGGTGGAACCGTCTCTGGGGTTGAATGAGACCTTTCTATTTTTGCTTGCATTTTTTCTTCCGATCGGTCTCGTGTGCACTGATGGCGCTTTTTCCGCAACTCCATCAGTGCAGCAGTCCTTCTCCCAGGACAGGTCACGTCTTCGGTCATTAATAAATGATGCTGTGGGCCCAATCAATCATCAGGTTTTCCACACGCTGTTCCGTCATACCTCCCAACCTCCCGACCGCTTCTCTCCCCGAGAGGCAGAACTTTAGGTTTCACTCGCATATGGCGAGCTGGCTGGATGTGGAGCAAGGTGACGGCGCGTGAACCGCCAGGGCAAATACAGGTTAAAACAATCCGCGCCGGCTCCCGGCAGGAATCCGTCTCATCTTCCCCAAAACGACCCCATAGAGCAAGCTGTTCCCCCTCAGCTGATCACCCAGGTGATCAGAGCGAATGCCAGCATTGATGTCTGAACAGCACAGAGCCTGTGAGATCCGTCCATGTACCTGTCAGCCTGAAATGATGGCTGACTTCCTGTGGGCTGGAGAAACGCTAATCGTCTCCAGCTGGAAAGCGAGAAATCTTCACCGTGTGTGTGTGTGTGTGTGTGTGTGCGTGTGTTTGCTTCACACAGCAAGAAACTTTACACCTATGTTAGGTCAGAGGATGACTAAAACATGTGTGTGTGTTTCTGTGTTCACCTGGTGCGGTGTTTCTGGCCAGAAAACGGAGCTCTGTTAGACTCTAAAGGTCTGCAAATGACTCGATGAACACTATGCTTTCTCATATGCCGGGAATTTCTCCCCTGCTGTCAGGTAGACAATACAGGAGACATCTGGTTTGGACATTTCAGAGACACTGCCAGCATTGTCTCCAACTTTTCTGAAGCTAAATCTCACTTCTACAAACAAGAGACAAGTATACTTGATAAAAAGCCAGGCGATAAGCCTTAAAGGGCATATTGATGCTAATTGCATGAATTTTCGATAACCAGCAGTGTATTTTTTTACCCCCAAAGTTCCAAACGAAAAGCTTTAAATGGAAAAAAAGATCAAATAAACATCTTTTTAATGAACAGTTTCTTGAGCTTGCTCTTCATCTGGAGCGGAACAACCTCTGCCTCATCAAAATTTCTCTTTATTCACGCGAGAACTTCCTCCAGTTTGAGCGTCTCGACTGTGCAGACATCCACTCGCACTTCTGTCGGAGAAGAGGATCACAGCTCGGTGGCTTTGATCTGATCCGTGTAGATACTGTGACTCCCGGGGGAGGAAGACTAACATTTCTAACAAGCCTCATACATGCACACGAGAGTAATGCTCACAAGTTAAACAACCGACACATCAGAGAACAGGTGGAAATAACTCCTTGGATTCAGTAGGATGGCTTTGTTTTTCCAGTGCAACACAAAAAAGTGTATACTCATTAGAAACATCACGTTTTCCTCTTCAGTGAAATCAAGAAGGGAGCAGACGCACCCTTGACCACAACTGGGCAGGACTCAAGCAGGAGAGCCTTTAATTTGTTGGTCATCGATGTTGCATTATGGTTTCACTTACGTGTATGAAGCGAAGGGACTCCTCCACTTTTATATCATGTGCTGCATCTCTCAGCCCCTCACAGGTAAAAGCTAAGGTTAAACCACTGCGCATACTTCAGATATCTGGCCAAAGGAATGTGTGTGTGTGTGTGTGTGTGCGTGTGTTTCCGTCCTGATGTGTGTTTTCAAGGTCTCTAGGCAGCATGGAGGTCCCTGCTCCAGGCCGGCCCCACATTAAAGCCACATGTCTGTGTTTTTCTTTCCTTCGGGCTTGTCATACCTGTGACTCCCACACCGGTGCACGTGCACAAGGAGTTTGTGCGAGTCCACGCTGTTTCTCGCTGAAGACACACAAATGTTCATATAAAACCTCTCAAAATATATACGATGAGTCAGGGAGCAGGCGGAGTAACTTGTACCTGATGGAAAAAATGGATGGATGCACGAGGTGCAACTCAGTTATTTATTGGGGTGCACATTACCATGAAACTCTTGGCAAGAGAAATCCTCACCGGTGCCAATAAAATAACTCTAAAATGTTAGTGTTGCATTTTATAATGTAAAAACTACACTGGGCGGTGGGAAGATTAAAGACACCTGTGCTATGATGTAGCGCAACCCATCCGCCCTGCAGTAAATACTACATCAGGAAGAACGCAGTTTGCAACACTTTGAGCTCATGCAACGCTTTGACTTTGAGGCAGATCTTTCAGGATCTAAGATAAACCGGGGTGTGATGAGGGTTGCAGGGGATTACATAGAAAACTGGGTGTAAAGTGAAATTCCACCAATACAAGCGCTGAAAGATGCTTCCCCGAACGCTCGTTATTGGTTTTGCTGAAATGTTTTATTTGCTTCAGCATTTCTTCCAAAAATCGATCACAGCTCATCTTTTGAGAAAGGCGATCCACTAACAGGTGAGGTGCTTTTTTTGTAAATGTTTGACTGCAGAAGAACTCAGATACGATGTGATCAATGGGAATGATGGTGGGAAGTTGATCCACTGACACCGGCTCAATGAATCACACCCTGGAAGGGTCACAGATTATTCACATGGGGGAAATTAGGCATTCCAAGTTGGCCTCATCTGCATGTCTTGGTGTTATCTACAGAAATTCAAGTACAAGAAGACTAAACCACACAATTAAACCACCTCAATGACATTCATTCTTGCAGGACATGAACAGTCTTCACGAGCACCACCCAGCCTCCTACCTACAGTATGCATGAAATCACATGCGCAGTCACGTGACTGTGATACGATCTTGTAATCTGCAACATACACAGGCGTTCAGCTGGGTTGGACAGGAAGGGTTGCGTTTCATGTTTCCTGTGCTGTATTCCCCGAGCTGCTGGTTGGTGGAAGTCTCGATGTGAAACGCTCCCAGTTTTTCCTGCAGCTCTCAGGTGAGCGGGAGGATGTTTGCTCTGGGAAGTCTGAAATCTCATACTTCCACCTCCTTCCACGCCAGCAGTCAAATGTTGAAACGCTTCTCTTCAACCAAACACACATGAGGAGGTGCATATCAATGCATTACTGCCCTTGAATAGTACAAAATTCATGCATAGGTATAAGAAACTGAAAACCGGACATCTTTTCTTTATTTGATTGTGAAACGTAGTTTATGTGGAGAGTAAACATTGAACCAAGAACCTGTAAACTAACTGATTTGTAAACTATTGTGTGTATCGATGGTGGGATGACAAAAAGCACTAAACTATGTGCACTATTTTTATGGATTTGAACATGAGGCTCCACTTTCATGCTTTTCTTCCTGAACTGAATTTATCAGCTGGACTCTATCTCTGTTTTTCTCATTCTTCCTCCAAACTGTAACTGTAATGCTCTCTCTGCTCCCTCCGTCCCTCCATTCCTTTAACGGTTGTGAGGTGGAGTCGCCCGTCTTTACGACGTGTGCGCTTACGATGCCTCGGGGCGCGCCATCTCCGTGTTGATGCTCATCTGGAAGCTGTGCTCAGCAAACCAGGTCTTTTTTTTTTTTTTTTTTTTGATGGCAGGACTTCTTCTGGATACCTGCGATTCGCTTTGAAACACACGATCATTCAGAGCAGTTAGAGAAAGGAAGGTGCTGGAGACTCTCAGGGGTGAACGCAAAACGCCTCTGGCAAACCGCTCGGAGATGGAGGATGAATGGGGTGGAAATTCAGCCGCTAAACTTCATACGATCTGTTTCGGGGAACGATCCAGGTGGAACGACAGAGAGTGTTTCACAGTAGGTGTGTGGAAAGGCACCTTCAGGCTGTCAGTCCTCCTTTCCAGAGTTTAATGTGGAAAAACAATATAGAGCATTAACTATTGGAACTGAATAGACACTCCCAAGCACCTTTATCCCATTCATATTGTCCCATCTATAGTTGTTTTTAGACACACAAATGTGGATAAGTATCTATCCTCAGATCCTTTTATCTGTATCCTTAAATAAATTATGATACACTGTTGAGTGACCAATGAATCAGTTCTTATAAAGAGACCTTAACGTCAACATTGTGTGACTGTTTAAGCCTTTGAAACACAAACCTTCTTTCGCTAATCAACAGTGACTGCGAGTGATGGTTAATTTTGTGACTCCTTATCTTCTTGTCGGTGGAAATTTTTCCCCCATTTCGAAAAAAAAAACAAACAAGAAAAAGTACAAATTAATTCTGCTAATTATTATAGCTAACTAATATTGCAAACACTGCCGCTGCTGCAAGTAGTAAGTAGTCTTATCGCAAGCATTGTTGTCTCAAGTTTTCCCTTATATGTGGTGATTGGCTGGTAGAGTGTTTCTGTAACAGTTACTATTACTAGTATCTCCAACCACAAATGTGGTGAAGTGTCGAGTTTAGGTGGGAGTGGCTGAATAGTCTCAGGTATGGTTGAAGATACGCCCACATGGAGGGGAAAAAATCACCTCAGTGTAAACAGAGGAAGTGACCTGCCTCTGAATACCTCACTCTGCTAAATATAGCCAAGAGATGCATGTCTGTCTCACTCCCACTCCCACCCAACCCCCCCTCGCCTCCTCTCTACCTCACCCTGCCATCAAGCCCTTATCTTAATTATTTCCAGACCTGTGTACAAACATTCAAAAACGCACACAAACACAAATGTGCTGGATGAAAAAAACAAAATACCAGTGTTTTGTATGTCTGCGTTGTCTGTGTACAGACGTTTGTTTCATTTAGAAAGAAATACAGTTTGAGGCTTATTTTCAACTGTAACATTATAGAAAATAATCTATCATGAAAGCTCCTGTTTTACTTGTTCAGCAAGAACAAATAAAATTTTACCTACAAAGAACTGAAATTACTGACAGCCGTTTTTCAGTTACATGTAAAGTGTCTTCCAGACACTTATTGTTAAAACACACAGTTTCAAACAGACTGTTCGAGCAACAGCAGTTGAAGCACTTCAAGTTTTGATCCGAGAACTTTATAGAGATCACAGAAAAAGAGGGAGGAGCAGCAGTTAAGAGTATTTCTCGAGTGAGCGTCGGATAGAGCTGGAGCAGATTTCAATTAGAGACATGTGGGTCGCAGCTTTCAAGTTATTGCAGCATGTTTCAAAGTGTTCACCTGCGCACTCCGGTATGACGTCAAAAAGTGTAATCATGTAAATGCATCTCGTGGAGTCAATGTTGTCTGGAGCTAATCTAACTATCTGCTGTGGCTCCAGGGTGACCAGACAGTGCGCAGAGATAGTCTTGTGTTGTCGGTGATTAGATTAAGTCCTCCTGTGAGGCTCCAGCATTTGGCGTGAGATCCACTTACCGAACCTGCCCTTTAAAAACACCTGAGGAAACACCGCAGGACGCTCACACATAACATTGCCACGCAGACGCGGTTATTAGTGCTGCCGGGTGATTGTAAACTTTGGTGTCTGCATGGCGGAGAGAATCAGCCTTCACTCGAAATGCCTTCCAGCAGCAGGGGTGCGCGCACAGGAATGCAATTTCACATAATTGTCTCCTCATATCTCCCGAAAGCCTGTCGATTTCCTAGATTATAAAACGCATTCAAACAGCTACCATCAGCCCGTCTCGGGATTGTGTGTGTCTACAATTCAAGACACAACAGTGGATGAAACTTTAATGACCTCGGTGAGGAAATTGGGTCGCAGCAGCGGCAACGAGAAAAAAAAAAGAGGCAACAATTCAAAACAAAGGTTTGAGGAGCATACGGCTGATTCAGGATTATGCTAAACTGACTTCAAGGAACTGTTGTCTGCAATAGTGACGCTTGTTCTCGTCATCTTTTTTATGCATAGGTGTATTGGTAGCTTCAGTAATTGTGACGATTAGCTGTTCATGTCTAACTGACTCTGACTGGGTCTGTAACATCTTGCAACGTGTATTGTTGCTCAAAGTGAACAAATACTCCACTGACGGCATGAAAAGTAAGCATCCCTCACTGCTTCTTCCTGGTTTACACCATTTATTTACCCTTCTCTTTCTAGCCACTCTTTCATTCTTCCTTCCATCTATCCAGCCATATGTTTATCTGCCCAACCATTCATCCCTCCATCGACCATCCATCTGTTGGGCATATTGGTTTTCTCCTGGTACTCCAGTTTCCTCCAAGGATCCAAAAGAGCATGCACATCGATTCATGGGTGTTTCTTGCAATTGTATGTGTGTGTGTGTGACAGAGAGAGAGAGAGAGAGAGAGAGAGAGAGAGAGAGAGAGAGAGAGAGAGAGAGAGAGAGAGAGAGAGAGAGAGAGAGCAGTAAAAGTGATGGATAGAGGTGGGGCTGGCAAAAGCCAGTATAATGAGCTGTAAACAACAACAGCATATTTTATCTCCAATTAGTTTTAGAGCAAAGGATTTGAAGGACTTCCTGAAAAACTACACAGCTAATGAACTCTTTTTTATGGCGCAAACCACCAGTTTCACTAATCATTTGACCCATTGTATCCAATTCTGGCACATAGCTAATCTTTAGTATTATTTTTAGAGTAATGGGAAATTAGCTTTTACGTGTTCAGACATTGCTGCCATCTGCTGTTGAATTGTGGGTCCTCATGGCATAGTATTCTTGTTTCCGCCTTTAACAGAGGACATATTGGAAGATTCAGTTGAAAGACAGTTCTTGACATCATCACATGGTGTGTTGGACCCCTTAATGGGCCAGTTTTGACCTGCATTACATTTGACTGCACTTCCTGTTCAGGAGCATTTCGTTGTTTCTTGGGTTGCAGGTTTGTAAGATGATTTTCGCATGTAGAAGTTGAAAAATCCTCTTGATGAACCGTTGTGAAACTGTAGTGAATGGAATGGAAACGAGCTCATTTAGTGAGCAGTGAGACTCTCTCGTTCTTCAGCCCCGCTTTGGTTAAAACAGTCCCTCCTGAATGACAAAAGCCTCTTACTTCACCACCTGGTGAGAAGCCGGGGAGTTACTGCCTCGCACAAGGACACAATCACTGCCAACAGCTTCCGATATCTCCAATTATCGACTTTCTTTTGTTGCCTGGATTGTTCGAGAGCACTAAATTCCTCAAGTGTCACACAAAGACCCCCTGAAACCCCGCTGCTGTGTGTTTTTCAGGATGTCATTGGCATCGTCACCCAACGTGATCTTGTTATATAATAAAATGCTCCCCTTCTTGACACCTTTTCTTCTGACGTTCTTTCATTCTTATCGCATCCATTATGTAAAGGCTGTACTCGCTCTTCCTTTTGAACCGCTGTCTCTCAGCTGTCACAAACTCTTAAAATGAGGCCAGAGCTTCACTTGAGGATTCTCTATCTTACACACACACACACACACACACACACACACACACAGACACACCTTAATTTTAATCTGTTTTGTCTCTTGCACAGAGCCCATGCTGTGTATGCAGATGAAGCTAACAATTTGCTTCTCTTTATCCCTTCGCTATGCCTTCAGAAGTCGACATTTGTTTTAATAGGACAAGAAAGAAACAGAGATAAATGGCATTAAAAATTGAGACCTGCAGGCCGCATAGCAATTCTCATTCAAATATACAGGTTTCGCAATCAGGTGTCAGCTGAAGTTTTAAAACCAAACATTTTTCACTGCTTCTGAATTTGAATTGATTCCAAAGCTGCTCTCATCTGTTTATTCCTTTCCTTAGACCAATTCTTTGATTGTGTGACCATCTGACGGCAACCGTAATGACGAGTCTTTCATCTTGGATCTAAAAGAGAGGCTTAGGAAGAAAAAGGGAAACTGTGAAAGTGCTAAATGGCTGTATACACCTCTAAGTAGTAGAAAATGAATTTTTTTTGTCTCAACATCAAGCCAGATTACGCCAACAAATCAGTTCCAGCACCACTAACAGTGTAATTATGCAAACACAGTGACCCTGTGGCTCAGTACAAAACCACAATTTACAGGGACTCACTGTCATGCTAATGTTGGTGTAAAACCTGCCCACAATGTTATGCTAACAGCAGAGGAAATGTTACCACCCAACACTCAAAAATGAGCTGAAAACGAATCAGTTCAGCACATTTTAACACAGTAAACATGTTTCATGTCCTCTTCGCAATGTTCAAAAAGAAAATAGTGTAAAAAAATGTTTACTCACACGATAACACCTTTTTTTCTGAGAAGAAATAGAGATGATGGTTCCTGACGTTTCTCACTGAGTTTTGTTTCAAACATATACGCCAACAGTGACCCCCAGTGGTACAACGGAGTAACAGCAACCTGAAGGACAACTTACAAAATGAACGTAACATTTGCATTTCCATTGTCACAACGAAATTAACGATTTTATTATTTATAATAAAGGGGCTCATACAGCCGTCACACTTTTACAGATTCACATTATTAAAGTGCTTCCTCGAGTCAGAGAGTCGGAAGAGAAACAGTAAAAAGATGACAAAAGAAATGTATGTATATATTAGTCAGTTGTATATATATATAGTCAGTTGGGAAGGATGAGCGAGTGATTCGCCTCCACCAGGTATACTTCAACCTTTTCTGTGTCAAACTTCTGTCTCTTTAATAGAACTTCTGCCTGACTTGTGTGGAGTAACAAAGAGAATCCTCCCTGCTTTTTGCAGACATGACTCAGGGAGCTACAAGTGAGCAGGCCTCCATTCACCTCATGAAAACAAGGACAGGCTGCTCATGCCGCAGCCTGAACTTGTGCAGGTCTCACCGGGGATTGGTTTGAAAGACCGAGTCTATGGGATGAACATGCAATTTCTATGCTTTTACCAGAAACACAGAAGTCTTTGATCGAGTGTTTTCAAAAGCGTGGCTAACACGGTGTGTCATCTGGGTCTCTGGCAGCCCTCCGCAGGCCCTTGCCAAACACACGGGCCACTGAACTGCTTGGGGATTTGAATAAATGTTTCTGCAATTAGCACCGGCTGCATGCTTGCTAAATGAATTAAAATGAGATGATGCGGGAGCTCTGCTTTCTTTGGACTTACAGTAATTAATTTCAGACACTAACAGCCAATAAGGATTTTCTTTTTCAAAGGGTCATTTCACTTGTTTAAATTAAAGGATCTGCTCTCTCTAATTTCAATTTAAATCTTAAGTTATTCGGGAGTTTAGAAAACTCCGGATTTGTAAATGTGCATGTTAATTTTTTCAATTTTTCCTTCAAAATGTTCGGTTATTTGAGGAAAAAATAAATCCAGAGCCTCTGAAATGTCGTGTCTCTTCACAGTCAGCTGTGAAAACAAGAGACCCAGGAAACCAAAGCTTTTCTTTAAAAGCAACTCAAACTGCTCAGAAAGACGAGCCTGACATGTGATGCATTATTGAGCCAAAAAGCCAGAGATTCCTCTTGATGTTTTAATGTGAAAGAACTGGGAAGCCCGTTGTTCAGAGCAGTTCTATAAGACACAACGAATATGTTTGCACCGGATACTGCATTTGTCAGCCTGCTGAGGTAATTGCAGAGTGAACAAGACGTGTATCCAGCCTGATAACACGCATAGGAGACGTGATAGCATGGTGATTTCCACTGATATAACACTGTGTCACGCTGTGGTAAAACCCGGGAAACCAGTTGGTAGAAAACATGATGGAGAAACAACTGGAGTCGACTCAGGACGAGTTAAGATATTGCAAAAAACAAAGTGGCAAAGCACTTCTTGAATCCAAGTAGTGGCAAAGATAATGAGTTAAAGTAATGAGCCAACTTGATTACCTAATCTTAAAACCACAGTTTTTGTAAAGTAATAATGCCCGCACATAGAGAACCAATGTGTTGATTGTGTTAAGATTGCAAATTGAGGCGGTAGATGGGTTTATGTGCAGTTTGTGTTTTAGCAGCCATTCCCAAAATGACTTACTGAGTAGCAAGTATCCCATTACCTTGAGTGAGGACTGTGTAATCAGTATCTAGAAAGTAACTACAGCTCAGGTGATTCATTACCAAGTGCTTCGTTGCTCCACTGAAGTGAATCTGAGTTTTTACTGCGCTCATGGTTTAACATCCTTAATTTAGGATTGTATCACTGGTAAAAGGAAGACATGCTGATGTATCGGGCTGTTTAGTATTACCTTCAGAAACGCTTGGTCATCGTGATGGTTGGTTAAAAATTAATCGTTTGGACCTAGTTCACTTGAAGCACCATAACTTCTAACATGAAACATAGTCTCATGACAAACAGCAGAGCGAACGCAAGTAAGCAATAGTCTTCAGTCACATAACAAGCTGCTGGAGGCTTGACTGAGGTGTTGAGAGCCCGGCAGCAGCTGCAAGTCATTTTAGCTACCAAAGCGTTGAAACTGATAGTGAGCTGTGGAAAAAACCAGAAGCTCAAAGGTTCAAACAAGGCTGCCGTGTTTGTTCAGTATTCACCAGCAGCCGTGATGTCACAGACTCTCAGTTGGGAAATTGAAGGATTCCAGTGACTTTATTTCAGCTTAAACTTGAAAGGAAACCAGATTAACTTAACCTGGGAGTTCTTACCATTAGCCACCCTTTTGGTCCTTGAGGGCCACATTTCGGCCGGGAAAGAATTTGATCAAAATAAGCACAATTTTCTCATGGCTGTCGACAGAAATTTCAGGATCGTGAAGTTTGTCGGTTCTTTTTGTTTTTGAACTATAAAAATCAATTTTACACTGGCATACGAGTTCATGTGCTTGAGAAGCACACGAGCCTCAGTCTGGCTCAAGATTCATCTTCATCCCTCAGCGCGAGCAGAACAGACAGCAGAAGTTCTTCCCTGGCTTTCAAAAGCCAAAGGCTGACGGGGTTTCTGCCGAGCTGAAATGACAGAAGGAGAGCAGTGCGATACAGAAACACAAAGGGAAGAGAATCCTTTCAACAGCGCAGCCTAATGAAACAGGTTCTGCTACCTTTGAGATGCATGCACGCTCGCGAGCCCGAGAAGAGCAATGACGCGCTATCTCTCGGAGAGAGGAAGATCACACCGTGATAATGTTTTGTTCCCTCCTTCTCATTTCCCTTTCAAGTTTATTGGGTTTGCCATGAGGCGAGTGCAGACGTTTGTGGTGAATTGCAAACTGCCAGATGTCAAACAGAAGCTCCTGAACATGTTGGTACCATGATATTGAAGAAATGAGGGAGATGGGTCATCAAGGTGAAACGCTTAGGTGACTCCCAGATGAAGAGCCAGAAAAAGATCCTCATACAATTAACAACTCCTCAAAAGTGTTTACCTTTGTTTCTGCAAAACGACAGTCTCCATGTTTCAGAACACAAAAATATGGTCCTATATCAAAAAATGTATGCTGATATAATATAAACGCCTGAAAAAAACCCTGCTTATATTACCAATATACTGTACTACCGTAATTTTCGCACTATAAGGCACACCTAAAAACCTCCAATTTTCTCAAAAGCTGACAGTGAGCCTTATATGTGAACAAAGTTTTAAAATAGGCCATTCGTTGAAGGTGTGCCTTACAATCCAGTGCGCCTTATAGTGCGGAAAATACGGTATTTAACAAACCATGTATGGATGTTGATACTATGTGATAAAGAAAAAACTACATTGCAGTTTTACATTTTATACTTTTATTTAAATAAAAATTAATTTCTCTTACATGGGTTCTTGCATTATTTCAGGAGAGGCAGATCAATCAGGTATGATTGTGTAGTGTAGCATTTTTCATGGTATGAATAGAAATATATATGGCAGTCAAAAATATACATTTCCTGTTCTCAAAACAGTTTTCAGATATGAGTTCTTTTTTCCTACTGGTTATTATTCACTCACAGACCACCCTGCCAAGAACAATAACGTTTGTGCAAACAACAGTGGAGAGAGGCCGAGAAACTTAAATATTCCCTCGAGGAAAGTGGGAAGCTTATTGAAAGAAGCTGATGGGACATCACTCTGCATCGGCTAATGTTCAGGAGTTATTTCCATTCAATCTGTCCGGATCTCATGATATCTGCATAATGGACCTCCACAAACTGTGTGTGTGGAGATGTAACCGTCTTCGAATGAGGTAAAATCTGTTCTGCATTCAGTTGGAATGGCTACAAGCACTGTTGTACAGAAATCAAGCGAGAGTAGCTAAGTTAGATCGTCTAGACTAAAAAGTCTTGACTAACACACCTAGAAAATGTGATTATAGAGCACAGTTAAATCGGCCACAAAGGCAACTTTCAATTAATGATTGTCAGGCAATATTTCATAGTCGTCGTAGTTATCGGCCCTGCAGCCCGGATTGATTTGCGTCTATAACTTTGCTGGTGGGGTCTTGGAGCTCAGATGAGACCTGAAGAACTCCTGAACCTTTGTCCACATGTGGACTTCAGCGGCAGCGTGGCTCTTGCCCTCACCCCCCCACAGGACTGGTTTGTTGATGAGCGAGTGGAAACTGGAGGGGCTGTATGGCCCATAGGGTGGCTCCAAGTAGTGTCCAGCTCCTGGGTAACTCAAGACCTGAAAGTTGTTCTTGCCATGAAGCTTCAACCGCTCTACCATCTGGGCTGTAAAAGCCCTACTGTCCCAGTTGAGGTCGTCCTCTGAGGCCACGAAGAGAAACTGCCCGCTTGCTTTTTCAATGGGGATCAGAGTGGCCTCGTTCTCCTTAGCCAGGGTGTCGTGCATGCAGTCCTTAATAATAAAGGCCCCTGACTCAGTGGCCTTAATTTTCCCAGGGTCAAACATTAATGGAGGGAGGACCTGCTGACCTTTATAGTAAAGCGGGAATGCCGAGTTAGCACAACAGCCATTGATCCACACTGTGGCATCCACATCTGACAGAAAGGAGGCTATTGATAGTGCAAGATCTCCACTTTTGGAAAGCGAGATGAGACCCACTCCTTTACTGCCCACCTGTGGACAAAAGCACCAAACACTGCAACATTGACTTGAAAAGCTGCTTTTTGCCATTTCTTGTGACATTTCAGGTTTTACAGCTTTAAAACACAGTTTGCTTCAGCGCCTAGATTGGATTCTTTCTCAAATCATCACGTCTGCAAATGATAAGACTAAAGAAGATGGACACATCGCAAGGCTCGAAAAAGTGCTGTTAGTTCTTCTCACCTTGTCTTGCGATCTTAGAAACTTTATGGCTTCTTCAAAGTAATCCAGATCGCACTTCTTGGTGTTTTTCGGCTGGTCGTCGTGGTTGAACAGCACGAGTGCGAGAACTACAAATCCTCGACTGGCCAAGAGAGAGGCCCTTTTCTCAGCCACTCCTCCACCCAGAGTGTACAGGTCCAACACGGCACCGAACGGACCAGCGCCTGAAACACAGGACGCAGGATGCAAACACTGGACATATACAGGACAGAAATATACTCAGGCGGCTCAAGTGATCAGAAACACAATAGGCCCTGATTACAAAATAAGATGTCATGGAAAAATGAAAAATCTGGCTTTCAATTGCATGTTAGCTCAACTGAAATTGAGGCGGGGTCATACCTGGGGGAGTGAAAAGGACTCCACGGACATTCCCATTTTTCACAGGAACTCGAGTGACACCTTCTCCCATCAAATACCTCTGATTGATGGCCTCTGCCAGTATCTTCCCGTTGTTCTTTTCATGCACAGAGAAATACACCTCATAGGGGGTCAGCACGTCTTTGTATAACCTCTTGTGCAAGGGGTCACTCCTCATTGACCACAGCAGGCCCATGGGCTCAACCCCAACGTAGCTCCCACCGAGAGAGGGGTCTCTGGTCAGATCGATCTCGCCGCTGTCGTTGGCCCTGTACATGGCTGCGGAGCTGAACACCGTGTTCTTCTGGCCGTGGGACATGGCTTTTATGGTGACCTCCTGCCTTGACCTCAGCCCAGCAATCTTCACCTGGATGGGCTCGTCAAACAAGCATCGAGCGCTCGGCAGCAACCGCAGTCTCACTTGGGACGCCATTTTTCCAGGAACTTTTAGCTGTAATCGTTGGAAAACCATTGGGATTAGGCTTCTATTACAGTTTATATTAATGGATTCAAATGTGATAAAGTGCCCCATCATCCCAATTGATTTCAGCCAAACTGAATCTTTTGTTCTGACTCGAGGGCCAGATTTACCCAAACTTCCCCTTTAATCCTTTGAAAATTTAGGATAAATCCTAATCATCAAGTCTCATACTAATCTGGAGCTGGATGGTGAGTAGAGACTTGAAGGCTGAGAAAAGCTGCAGGTTGCAGACCCTTCAAAAAACCTGTTAAATGTTAACTTGCGTTTGTCTGATGAGATACATCTTATTTTGTTTAAATAAAGTTTGGGATTTTGGTCCCATCTCCCCCCAAAAAAGCCCCCAATAAACAGACGAAGCGGCTGTGAACGTTTGTGTCGTGAGATCGCCCTGCAATCCTACCCTCACAGTAAACAGGGTTGTCAGGTGACTCGTGTCAGCCAAGCGAAGAGACGTTAACTGTAAATCAGTGAGCCAAGAGCGGGGTGGGACGGTTTCGAGGCGTCTGTTTCTTCAAAGGCTTGTCTAAACATGGAAAACCGTGAACGACCCCTCAAGATTCACCAAGTCTTTTCCTGCGGATGTCAACTTGCCCGCAGAGCGACCTGCGGAAACTCGTTAGCCGGATTTTGCGCAGAGATAAAGCCAAACAATAGGTGGAGCAGTGAACTCATTGGCCATCAAAACGACACACTTCACTTCCCTGACAGCTCGTTAGTCATTATTATTATTATTATTATTATGCGAACACAAATATGACATTAACTTTTACAATCTAACCGAGTCAACGAGTAAAACAGTGAAACTCTACGTTGTCTCGACTTCAGACCAAAAGTCATGCAACCGCTCAAACTTTTGTTCAAGCGTGCTCAAACATCTTTTCAGTGACCGGAAACGGTGTCAGTTGAACGCTGAATGCAACGTTAAGATAAAACGGACTTTGGAGTAAACGACAACATTACAACATATTGCACAAGTAAATAAAAGTTGATAATTATAAAAAAAACAAAAAAAAATAA
>JASSRZ010000042.1:4838639-4895338 GCA_032164315.1 Malacoctenus gilli | reverse complement strand
GACAGCGATGATGATCCTTTGATGCACTCAGATGGAAAGCTGAGCTGTCAAAGAACAAAAAAAAAAAAAAAAAAAAGATAAAACGGACTTACCTCCGGGACGTGAGAAAGAAAGAGCGCCTCTGCTTCAAATGTAGCTGAATTGACACCAGAAATGATACACCGGGAGTTACCGCCTACATTCTTGGTTCCACGAGAGTGAGGGGGGAGCAATCCATGCGTGCACACCAGGAAGCTCTGTTTGCTTTTTCAAAATAAAAGTGGGTGGTTCGCAGAGAGGTTTTATTATGAAAGGCGAGCATGAGTTTTTGAACAAGTGAGTTTTTGGCAAATCAGGTTTGGTGACATTATGAAGTTGTTTGTCCTATAGTTTAGTATGAGTATTACTGTTTATTTTACTGTTTTTCGTTTGAAAGTGATAAAATGATTAAAACAAGATGGAATAAAACTAAATCGCAGTAATTTCAGGGTATGTGAATGCTCTCAAAATACTTCAAAAAGGATTACTACGCACTGCAGTGGGACATTGACGGGTCTTTTAATCAATATAAAAACAGGAAAGTACACAGACTATTTATAAAACAAATGTTTAGGGCAAAATTGTCCAATGCAGCTCAATAGCAGCATGTAAGTCAAACATAAATCCGGTACAATAAGCTCATATTTCAGATGCTGCGCAAAGAATGCTGGTCAGTTGTAAAGAAGCCCAATGAATAAAGAAGAAATATTGCAGGGTTCTCTCCAATTGTCTTTATCCAGTTTATGTTTTAGTGACATGAACACCTTTATTGTCAATCATCAACTCCAAAACAGCCTAAATTTGTGTGTGTGCATGTGTGTCAGGCCTGTTGCAAGGAAGGTGCAAGGCCCTGTGAGAACAAACACAAAATCCTCGAGGCGCGGAGCCCCCCGAGTGGCGCGAGCCCCTATGCAGTTGCACAGTTCCCACAGGCCTTGCGACAACTCTGGTGTGTGTGTTACTTTCTGCAATGCCCTGTGATGGATCGGCGGTCTTTCCGGCTCATGAATCTTAACGATCAAAGAAAACGCAGGTCAACGGGAATCAAAGTCCTTTATTTTCCAGGCCAGGCGAAAGGTTTGTGCGTGATCTGCTCCGACTTCATAATGTCAGTTTCTAAATTAGATGGTTTCCTTTTCTATTTTCACCTAACAAACTCATTCTAAAGCTTTTATTTGCCTTGACCGCTAAAGACAGGGAATATTTGTCTTATTTTTTTCTGATTCTCAGCCATGATGTGCTCGACAGATGGTCAGGCTTTGTAAATAGCCGAGGTGAAGCTACATCCTTGCCTTTGTTGGTGCAAGAACACAGCTCATGTTAGTTTTTAGGAATTCAGGGATCTTCTTCCACAGGTCAACTTCGGCAGCAGTGTGCGCTTTCGGCTCGCCTCCCCACAGGACCGGATAGGCCAGCATCCCGTGAATAGCAGAGGGGCAGAAGGGCCCATAAGGGGGCTCCAGTAAGTGTCCAGCAGACGGGTAGGACAGGCACTCAAAGTTGCTCTTCCCGTGACGCCTCAGTCTGTCCGCCATCTCGTCCATGTAGCCCTTGCTGTCCCAGTTGAGGTCGTCCTCCGAGGCCACGAAGAGGAAGCGTGCTGTGGCCTCCTGAACGGGGACCAGACTGCCTGGGTGCTCCAGGGGGTTGCAGACGGCGTCTTTGATCCTCCTCCCTCCACACTCGGAGAGGATCACCTTGCTTGTGTCAAAAGGCAACGGCGAAAGGATCAGGCGATTCTTGTAGTAAAGGGGAATGGCCATGTTGGCGCTGCAGCCATTGATCCACACCACGACCTCGATGCCGGGCACGAAGGCAGCGAGCGCCAATGCAAGATCGCCTCCCTTTGATCGCGATATGAGGCCAACTCCTTTACTGCCCACCTGAGACGAAGCCAAAAATGACAGATGCGATTCAAAGGAGTGAGAGCAAGATTGTCAGACTGCACTTAAAGACACAAGCAATAGCCTCACCTTTGGTTGTTTCAGTAAAAATTCGACTGCGTCTTGAAAATAGTCCAAGTCCATCTTTGTGGCGTCGCCGGACTTGTCTGTGAACACGGCCACGGTGAGAACCAGGAACCCTTTGTTGGCCAGCAGACACGCTCTTTTCTCAGACATGAAAGTGCAAAGATCCAACAAAGCAGGGAACGGACCTTCTCCTGAAGCGCCAATGAGAAACGAGGCGTTTATTGAGCCGGCAGATTTTCATGGACGGAGCAGTGATGAAAGCATAATGGGTGAAATATTTTTTAAAAAAACCTATCATGTCTAAATCAGGCAAGAATGATGTGGAATTCTGTTTCAACATCTACAAAATAAAAGCCCAGCCAAGGAAAATTACCGACTCCCATCAGAGTGGTGTTCTTGTGTCTTCCAAAATGATAAGGAAGATGTTAGCTCCTTTATGTACTTTGGTAGGAACGCAGTAACCTGGGGGAGTAAAGAGGACTCCATGGACTCTGCTCTCTCTCACAGGAACTCGACTGACCCCGTCTGCAATCAGAACCCTCTCGTTGGTCGCCTCTGCCAGCATCCCACCTCCCTTCTCCTCCTCGTGCACGGATACATGCACCCTGTGGGGGTCCAGGGCTTTGTTCTTGAAGAAATACGTGTGCAAGGTGTCGGCCCTCAGCGACCACAGCAGGCCCATGGCTTCCACGCCCACGTAGCTCCCGCCCAGCGAGGGGTCTCTGTGCAGGTCGATCTCCCCGTGCTCGTCAGCCCTGTAGGTGGCCGCCGAGTTGAACTGCACCCCTCTCTCGTCGGTCGATCTGGCTCTTAAGGTGACCACCTGCCTCGGCCGGAGCCCGGCCACCCTCACCTGGATGAGCTCATCAAACAGACACCGTGCGCTCGGCAACAGCTGCAGTCTCACCTGGGCGGCCATGGAGTCTGAGTCAAACGGAGAAGCTCAGTGTTTATCGTGTGAGCAAAACAAAACATCCAAGAAATGTGACAAACCAGATGATTTGATAAAGCTTCTCAACAAAA
This sequence comes from Malacoctenus gilli, assembly GCA_032164315.1. Taxonomy (NCBI): domain Eukaryota; kingdom Metazoa; phylum Chordata; class Actinopteri; order Blenniiformes; family Labrisomidae; genus Malacoctenus; species Malacoctenus gilli. The sequence goes on along the minus strand of JASSRZ010000042.1, from coordinate 4,892,327 downwards.
ATGCATCATACTCTGAAGTGCCACTCACAAAAAACTTAAAATTAAGATGCAAACTATAAAATTAAGATTTTAACATCATTTTGCTTCAAGACAACCGGTTAACAGCATTTTGATTGAGCTAATCCTTAATATTTGAAGGAAACAGCAAGAAAAAGAGAATTGCTCAAAAAGAGAGATGCAGAACATCAAGAGGGGTAAGCTTCTCCAAACATTTTCCAGAAAACAGTTCTCATTAAATTGTCTCTATTATTTTTCATATTGTTACCAGCAGGAATATTTGTCCGCATTTTCCGCACTATTGTTACCTGTTTGGTCTAATGCTATATTTTATATCAATAATGATGGCGACCACTGATATATTTGCAAAAGATCATCTTGCAGCATCATTTTTTTTAATGATAGACTTTAACAAACCTACAAGTCTAATTGAGGGTCTCTCAGAGTGACCCAACGTAAAATAAAGGCAGTGGCCACATGTATGGTGTGAGCAACTGTTGAAGCAGTTGTCCAGGTCGTGTCAGGACACGAGACGTGTCGTGTCTCTTACGACAGACTTTGCTCAGTTGTTTTGCCAAGAAATGGCTGCACCCACTACAAACTGAGACGCTGCACGTGAAATACGTTGCAAATACGCACCGCGAAAATCTCCCAACTTACCAGGAGACAGTCGATACTGAGCTGGTGAACGACGACTTGTTTTTCATTTGCCCCTGACTTCGAAAGCAGGGTTGCCAGATCTCGAGACGTAAACAAGCAACCAGCTCTTTCAGAACAAGCCGAAAACTTTACTCCACAGGTTTAAACTTAAAATGGTCACGTGATGACTGCATTCATAAAGATATACACTTGTTTCAGTAACTTTCATTGATCTCATTTTATAGAGGAAAGGCGTGCGTTCCAATTCGAAATTTTGAACGGAGCCAAAGTTGCTTAAAAAAGCACACTTGGCAACACTTCTCAAAACTCTCTCGTTTGTTTTTCTTCTTCAGCGCTCGCAGGGCAATTTGCATTATTTTATAGCAGTAGTGACTTCTTGAGGTGGTCCACAGTCCTTTCCTTCGCTCCACCTGGTTGATTTTTTGCTGAGTCAGTGGAGCGTCCGTCCCAGTGCTATAGACGTTTTCCCCGATTACCCTCCGGTAAAACTTTTACCCCCTGGTTGTAAAAGTTTGACCGTGATTTCTACATGAGTTGCAACCTTCTAAACACAATATGTTCTGCTTGTGCTACTTTATAAATTGATGAAATAAATCTATGTCTATATATACTAGTATAACCATTACTAAACTATTAGCTATATATATGTACACCACACACTATCTTTAACTTGGTAAATGGATATTAAATCGGTGTGTATTGATAGAAACTAGTATTAAAATTGCTAAATTATATGAATTATACATATATATGTTAACTAATTATAGTCTATGTTTTCATACTGACAGTTATGTAATACAAATCAGTAAAAGTGTCATACTGACTACCAAGAGTAATTTTTTTAACCCTTCTCGTGGTGATAAAAGCTTCTTTGTAGCCACACTGACGAAGAAGATGCAAGTTATTACACATATTTATTGTCTGTGAAATGAAGGTCTGCTGAGTTGTTTTTCCTGTTCTTTCCAGCAGTCAGTCTCATAAACAAGACAGGGAAGAGTAGATGATGTGAGATGTCTCTACTGTAGATGTTACATTGAGTAGAGGTGACCCGTGTGTGTGCACACCAAAGAACACAGAGCCAGTGAAGCTGTGAGTTAAGCATTTTTGTGATTTAATTCACTATGTCTTATATCACAAAGAAAGTCTTTTTAAAAATGCAGACTAAAATTTCTGTATATAAACTGTACACAAAAAGCAAGGCACTATACATTCAGATTCACCAAGCTGCAGTTTCTCTTCTCCTCCAAGTCAGACGCTTCGGTTACAGCTCCGGTCTCAATGACTCCGAGTCACACACAGCATCCAGACACTGTGGACACCAGAGACCTGATGCCACAGGCTTCGTTTTCTTTTTTGTTTATTGTTATGATACATAGATACAAAGTCACAAACGCACCTATGCACACATTTACACTGATAAACGTTACGCGTACAAACAATATATACATTCGCAACACTTACACAACCACAGCATGGCACTCCAACAACAAGCGTCCATTTCCGAGTTTCTCGAGTCCATGATCGGCGGCCTCACGACTTGGAGGAGATTGCAGACATACGAATATAAAGTATAAACCAGGTGTGTGTTCACCAGCCGTGAAACCGCCTGCACTTAAAGGAGTTAAATAATGACAAAGTTAAGAAGTTAAAAAATACCAGAAGCCAGGCGAGGGCGTCTGCAGTCTGAATTTTTCTCACTGGTTTTTTTCTCTTCAGATTCAGCTGCGTTCCCACCAAAACAACTCCACCATCCAACTTTTCACCCCTTCACGAGCCATCTTCCAACTTAGAAAAAAAAAACAACCTGCTCAAAACAGTCCTTTGGCCTTTTTCAAGTTTACTTGTTTCCATCCTGGCAGACGTTCGTATTCCTCTCTCTTCATTTCTAGTGCTGTCTGTGGGGGAGAAAAAGAGACACAAGAAAACACCTCAGACAGGGTGTGACAGGGAGAAACGTGAGGGATTCACTCCATAACAGAAACAGCTCTTCATTTTTAACACTTGAGTCATGAAATCACTGCACAACTTTTTTTTTCAGCAGACATGTTTTAGGGTACAACTCAAAATATACAGACACCAAGTTGTTAAATTTAAGTGCACTGAATGAAACAAGAGAAATATTATGTGGACTCAAACAGTGTTAACAGGCACATCTGCAAAACCACAATAACACTGAAAAGAAACATGATTCGTAAAAAGACCGTTCGAAATGTTCATCATATCTTAAATTTTTGTTGATATCATGGCTTTTAGTTAAAAAACAACTCATCGTTCTCATTGTGCGCTACAATTTGTGACATTTACTGACATATAAGTTAGGAACAAAAAGGCCTAAATCTGTTTCGTCATTGTTTATGAACGACTGGGTCAGAACCAACATGTTGCAACATAAAAAAATAAAGTTTCGCTTCACTGTGTACCCTACATTTCATCTTTGTTTTGAAGGGGAGAGCTGACGCAGGGACATGCTATATTTGTGTCGTTACGGAGGACCAGCACATCCACAAGCCACTTGTCCATCCAGAGTGTGTGTCATGCGTTCACGTTGTGCCTCACAAAAGAGACACGGAGTGAGTCAGAGTGCTGTGCAGCCGGCGGCGAACAACCGAGGTGAGCCTCTTTGCTCTGAGTGGAAAGAATCTCAGGTGGAGGCAGTTTGTGGGCACAGAGGAGAGGAGAGGCGGAGCAGCAGAGAGGTGGTGCAGGAGAGCGGTGCGGTCGGGAGAGAAGCTGTCGCTGCACAAATAAACCAAACATCACCAATATAAAATCATAATGATAAGATATTAGTAATCACGTCTCATTTTCGCCCTCCAAAAATGTCTTTACGATAACATTTTGCACACTTATTCCTCTTTCTGTGGACATTGTGCGCCATCTAGTGGCCACAAATTCATATTACAGCTGATTCATATCAAAATTATTTGCATGTAATGTTTGGTTTTGATACTTTTTGTGTCTTGAATCTTTCGCTTTGTCACATTGATGGGCTATTGCCTGTTTTTCAGTGACAGTGAAACTCTCACAATGACCTCTAAACTCACATTAATGCTTTCAGTTACATTTCTTTAACTTGCAGTTAGAAGAGACCTTTTTGTTTTAACCTATAACTTCGCCCTTTCTCCAGCGTTTTTATAATTTACATCTGAAAGCCTTCCGTCACAAATGACACTTCAAATTTATCATGTACTTCCTCAATTGCTGTACTTGGGTAATAAAGTACTTGATGTGTTTCTGCAGGTTTGGCTCTTTAATTCCCATCTGTAGAGTGAAGACTGTGTTCTTACGGCAGGCGATATTAAGGACCCTCAAAGTGAGCGCTGGAGGACTCGTTCAGATGTGTTTGGATGTAATTGTGCAGCCAACCTCTTCCTCCTCATCCAGCACCACAGTCGCGAGGCGGGAGTGATTTCTCAGCTCCGCGTAAAGATGAGAGACACCGGGGTGATGTGTGTGTGTGCGAGGAGAGGGGGAGTGTGATGAATCACACAAGCGACTGTTCTTACCTGAATCCACCTACAACTTGGTCTGTGAAATGAGAGTTAGATGGAGTTAGATGGACCAGGCTGAAGCTGGCCGAGGATGCGAACCGACACGGTGGACTCTATTTTAAACGTGGTGAACAAAAGACCAACTGAGTGATCTGCACATCTTGCTGATGCTGACTCACTTGGTGTTGTTTCATTTCACTCTGGTATTGCAAAGCACCACGAAAGTGAGATTATTTTGACCTTCACAATAACGCAATAAACAAGTGAACACCAGCTCCTTCCTAAGTATGAGAAGTGGGTGTGTCCGTCAGTGTTTGGCTTCACCGTCATGTTTTTGGCTGCTTAAAGATCGAAGGGAGGGTCCACAGCCTTTCTCTGAGGTGCAAATCGTCCCTTTAAAGAACCACGTTCTCTGTGGAAGCACTCGTTAGCGAGCTGACCTCAAAGTCTTGGTCAGACAGGTAGATCTCCAGACGCAGCGGGTCCACGCCTTCCGGGAGCGGCCGGGTCTGCAGCTGGGCCAGCGGGAAGGTGTTCTGACAGAGCCGTGCCAACACGTCCTCCACCAGGATGATCTGGTTACACACCTCGGCCTCCTGCAGCCGCCACACAGTGCACGGCGTCAAGTTGCTTTCAATGATCATAAATAGGTTGCAACTGTGCGAGATCCCAAATCGCATTTGATTTGTTAAAGACACTGAACACATCAGTGTGTGTGTTTCTGTGTGTGTTGCTGACCCTCTCTGTGATCTCAGCCACGTCCTCTCTGTGCTCCCAGCTGGGGAACATGTTGGTGAAGGTGAGCGGCTCCAGACCGGCGTGGATCAGATATGACTTCTGAGGCTTTTTCTCGTTCTTCTCTGCAGGAAGAGATCGAAGAAGTATTACGTTTAAACTCTCCCCCTTGCGTTTTTCCATCCTAAACTTCAGCTCCTCTACCTTTGCAGTACTGTAGCACCGTTTCCATGGCAGACTTCCTGTCTGCATCCCAGCGGATACGAGCCGAGCCGGTGCACTCGCTGTCCTGGGGCCACCAGCCCTGCCACAGGTACACCTCGTGGAAGTTGTCCACCAGGAACAGAGCTGCGCAAAAACGAGGCATGACATTTTACTTTATAAACACACAGAGGGGATGATTTGTTCTGGCTTTTATTTTGAAAGCACGGTATGGAGTCAAATCTATGTATCAATGCTGTGAGAAGAAGGTGCAGTCCACTGTCCCACCCTGTGTCGTGCCCTTACCGGGTTGTGGAGCGTTGTACAGGTCTTCCTGCAGGAAAGGCAGCGAGCTGACCAAATCTGGAGCTCTGGACGGGTGGAAGAACTCATTGGCCACAAAATCTCCCGACGTGCTGCCCAGCTGGAAAAGCCGCGGGGTGAAGTTGAATTTGCCCGGGTCTGGCGACAGGAAGAGGAAATGCATCACTCTATCTGCCATACTTTACTGCAGTGGCTGTTTCTGAGGCTCTCCGTGGGGAGAGTTATGAAATGAGAGTCAGCTCACCTTGCAGCATGCAATCGTACGCCTTCCGGTCTTTCCTCCCGAGAGCCTCCCAGAAACCCGGAGGCTCCATTCCCTCGTCGCACTCATGGATGGTCACTTTGCTGCTGCTGTGTAGACCTGCTTCCAGAGGGCACCTGAAGGCAGCAAGATGGAGATTAGATTTCATGCACGCGCAAAAACACGTGGCATTGCAAATTATCTTTGGGTATTAGGACTTACTGTTCCTTGATCTTGAGTGTGGCTGTGTTTCCCACGCTGCGGGTGTGCAGCTGCGTCTTGCAGCCGTGCCACAAGTAGATGATGGCCTTGTTAATGTTGAGGAGGATCATGGAGGCCCTGGAGCGCAGGCTGCTGCAGTGACAGGCCACCTCCAGCAGGTGGCCCTCCACAGGCACCTCACCCCTGACACAGTACAGGCGCCACTCACCTGCACACAGACAAGCAGGTGAATAACTGGAAGATTTTCAAATAGTAGAATTCCTCCAAAACTGTGAAAATGCCAGAAGTAACAAACTATGATGAGACTACAGTAGTGACAAAAGTTTTTACTCTGGGTGTTCTCTTCCTCTTCCTCTCTTTTGCCGGCATGGACGATCATCCCTCCATTAAAGCACTGCAGGAAACATGGTGGCTCCTTCCCTTGCTGCACTTGCACCTGGAACAGGCGTTATGCCACATTCATGAGCGCCCGTGTAATAAAAACATCAGTGAATAGTGAGGTAAAAGCTAAAGTTCTTGGTTGGCTACACATTTTGAATTACCTGCGCTCCTCTCTCCTCATCCAGCTCCACTGTCATCAGCGCTGACGTTCCCTTCTCGCTGACGGTGGAGTGTCGGCCCTGCCAGAAGAAATAGCAGCATTTCTCCTTCCCGGGCCCACTGCTTCTCGCCTCGGGGTTGTGTCGACGACCAACTGAGACACACAACAAAGACTCATGAAAAATACAATAGCGTCTGGGAAGTCATCCTGATTTTCTCAGTGAATGTATTTAGTGTGACTTGGCTTCTTCCAGCGAGACAAACCTGATGTGCTAATCATGTACTTCCACTTGACCACATAGGCGTCGCCCTCGTGGAACTGGCCGATGCTCTGGCGCGGCAGGCGGCTGTAGTCGAACTCCAGGATGTGCCAGACGTCCACGGACGCAGTGGTAATCTCCTGACTCCTCATGTGGTCTTCCGTTTCCACCGGGCCGTGGCCACGGCCGACGTTCATGCCATCCAGGATGGTGGAGATGGGCGACTGCAGGACGGGCAGCATGAGGGTGGCGTCGTACGGCCGGCACTCTCGTCCTGGAGCCTCCTGGGCGAAGGATCACAGAATTGATGATTCACCGTCAGAGCTGGTGGTCCGGTCTGATCTTTTTTAAGATGAGTATTCATTTAAACAAGGGGTGAGTTTCTACCTTTGGTTCAGGTACAAGCTCGACGACTTCCTTTGGTGTCGGCGACTTTGCTTCGGTCCAATCCACAAACTTCTCCTTGAATAAGATTGTCTCGTTGTACTCTGTCAACCTGCCAAAAATGGCCCAGTCAGGTCGGCCTTGTCCTTTCCTGTGCAGAGGAAGCACAACAAACGCAGAGCGAAGACGTCAAGGTACAAAAAAACAATGTCAGCATCAATCGAATGCAATAGACATTGTGTGTACAAATCCAAACGTGTGTGTTCTCACCTGGGAATGAGCGTGTTGCAGCCTCCGGGGTCGAGCGGGTTGACGTCGCAGCAGGTGTAGTCGAAGGTCCCATTCCACAGGTGTTTGGCGAGCTGGAAGGCCACTTTCCTCTGAGCCAGGGTCACCTCTTTACCGTGCCACACGTAGACCTCGCTGCCAAAGTCAAACACCAGCACCTGCAGCAAACACAGCACAACAAAGGGAACAGGCTGGTTAGACAGAAGGCGTTTAAACGCAAGCATGCAGCATTAGTTTTTTTTTTTGCAAGAGAAACGACAAGCACACCAAGATAAACTGCAACATTGACTAAATTAATTATACCAATTGTCTGATCACTTACAAAACCACAACATTCACTCTGGAAAGTTTTTGCAGTTTTAGTTCTGCATTGGGTCGCGCTGTTACGTGCACATTGTGTCCACAAACTCCAGCCAGAATCAAGTTCTGCATTTAAATTCTGAAGCTGTTTTGTGTTTTTCTGGTCTTCGCCCAAGTGTGCTGTTAAACCCAAATCATTTCTGAGCAGCAGCGCAGACAGATGGACGTAGGAGGTGCTCATCATGACACCTGCTGTTGCTAAGCAACAAATTAAAACCAGCTTGAGGCCCAGAGACCCGTCTGAGGGAGAGAGAAAAATGTTTTCATATTTGGATCCTGCTGTTTGGACTGGAGTCAGCTGTCGCTTAAAGAACCAGAGGAATTCCCCTCACATGGTACGTTGTTTTCTGTGCAACATTCTGCAGCTTTACTCTTCATCAAATTGCAGCAAAGCAGCAAATCAAAATACTTTTTATGGACCACGTATATATCTGGTATGATGGTATAAACTGAAATAAACTCTTTCAGACTGTGATGCTGTAATGGGTTTGCATAAAAGACCCTTTTCACCTCCTTGGACGTCAGCAGTGAGCTACGAGGGACCTTCCCCCACTCGTCATCGTCAGGAACCAGTTTATCATCAAGCAGTTTGAAGATACAGTTGGTTTCCACGATAGCATTCTCAAACTGCTCATCTTCTTCTGGTGGGCCGGCCGCTACCGAAGAACGAGACACAATCGTCAAATTTTACAGTTGATTTCTATGAGCATGATGAGGTTTGACAGGACAGACGTGAAACACAGACGAGCTAGAAACGGTTAGAGGTCATGACTTACATTGGTAGGCCATCTGGCCACCCAGGATGGACCAGAACTGCTGAACATCTGCAGCCTGTGGGTTTCCTGCTTCTTCAATGATTTGCACCTGGTTTGCCCTGCAGCCCATGTCCTTCTTCGTCTGAATGTATGTTGCCATATCTGTTGCCTGCAGACAATCAAATATATGTCCAGAGCACAGAGTCAATCAATTTGATCTGTATGTTTATCTCAACAGAAAAGTAATTTGGACTTTGGTGTTGAATCTCAGACCAGCAGGGATGATGTGCAAACTGAACAACTGCAATTAAAATGAGGTTAGTCTGAAAAGACTTGGCTGCTTCTGAGCTTTTTATCTGCATAAATTATACTCTAATGAGTAAACAGACAAAAACGAGGCGGAGTAGTAAAACAAATGTTATTTAGGAAATGTCTCGACAGACTTCCCCTGGGATAAAAGAAGAGGCTGTAAGCATGTGTTTGAAAAGGAGAACAGATGGACGAATGAGCCGGTCAGTGTGCAGAGAATGAGAAATGAGAAGCAGAATCATCAGTGAGTCAGTCGTCTTTAAACCAACGCCAGCGCTGCAACACTTGCTGTGGCTCCATCAGGTGGAGAAACCTCACTCACTTTGGCCTTCTCGATCACGTTGGCGAACTCCCCAATCCAAACGAAGCAGTGCTCCGGAGTCACCAACAGGAAACAGTCGCCACTGTTTAGAGAGGACGCTCGGGGCTCCACTAGTCTGGTCTGAACGTGGCGACGACCTGCCAAATAAAAATAACTTCTTGATTGTATTGTTTCAAAAAAGATGGACGTGAGCACTGATGCAAAGTCTGGGTGGTCCCAAGGGTGCAAAAACACCCAAACGCAACGTCGCTTTGAAAAAACAACCTTTCAGGAGGAACAAGTGATTATCAGAGAGCTGACTGATTGACATGTTGAAGGTTGCAATTGTAGTGTCACCACATGATCCCTCTGTTGATGTTGAGCTCTGTTGATCATTTGTCCAGAACTGGCTTGAAACCTGCATTCAGGTCAGTGTATATCGATGTAGTGTCTGCACACAGTCAGGTAGCTTCTGAACCAACGAATGGCAATAATTTTTCAAAATGCTTTAAAATACTGTTTCCTGTTTTCTGGACAGTCATGGGTCAAAATCTCTCTTAGCTGGGAGAAACAGCTTTTTTTTTTTACCTTCTCTGGTTGCTTGGCAACTGCTCTCTGACGAGAAAAAGTCCCCAAATATAGACGGACTCCACTAAATTGCATGTTGAGTCAAATAAAACCACTGCAAGTATCACAATATTAGCATCAACTCAACAACAGACTCGGACTGGACTGCATTCACATTTCAAACAGAAAAATATTCATTATATGTCCAAGTTAGGCTTAAAAAAAAGTACAATAGAATGTGGATGAAAGGTCACCAAACAACTGTTTTCTTTACCTTTGATCTGCATCAGCATGAGGTTCTTGTAGGGGACGGCGCTGTTGTTTGACATCTGCTCTGACATGTTGACGCTGCGCAGGCTCACACTGCTGAAGTTCTCTTTACTCGCCAGACCCGCCAGAGCGGCCTCGGAGTACTCGGAGGTTTTGCTCACTGGAGAAAGTACAAAAACTCTTTAAGAAAAAACACAGAGCCGCAGGGGGTTCACAAATAAGATAAACGCTTCATTAAACTTTCAAGTAACGAGATCCCCGCTGTAAGTGCTGCGCTAAAAGTAGGTCATACGAGGCTTCATGCTAATTTGTTACTTTTTTACACAACAAACAGAGAAATGGCGATAGATGTATCCTTATTATGCGTCTACTGTCCCGCTGGGATGTTTCGCTGCAAACCTAACACAGAAACTGAGTCGAGTGGTAAATAAGTGTCCTTCTCCTCACTTTTCTCCGCCTTCATCCTCTTGCTCTCCAACTGAGCCACATTGAGTCTCTGCTCTGTGTACTCATGTCGGATGTCCTCTCTGGCTGCCAGCATCCTCAGGGGGTTCCTGGACGACTGCACGTTCCTGGAGGGACGCACCGACCGCTTGTGCTGCACCATGGCTGAAGCCAGCCTGGGTCAGAGAAAACACAGACGCATGAGCTCGGCGGGGAAAAATATGAGCCAGCACAATCTAGAGCCTGGTACGTTTTCTGCTTCCATGCTCGAAAGCTTTGTGGGGTTTTTTTTTCCTCACTTGGGACCCTGCGAGCCGAAGATGCTGTCGAAGTCTTCGTTGATCTCGATCCTGGTGGGCATGCGTGGGAATTCGGCCACGCGCCGGTAGAACTTGGAGAAGATCTCGTCGTCCAGCTTCATCACTTCTTTCACTGCTTTCTCGGTCACTGTGATGGTGGTTTCCTGCAGGCCTGCCACTGAATGACAACATGTGGCAAGACAAGAAGATTGGTTAGGCTCCAACACATCGAGTGCAGAATTTAACTCGGAGATGTATAAACTTCCCATAAAACTCACAAAATTCACTGTTTTCTTTATTTTTGATGACATTTCTTAATGAATCTCAAGGCCGTCCATACCTTTGCTATTCAGACGTCCCAGGAAGCTCTCCAATTTGTCCAGTTTCTTGTCTGATTCCATGTCTGGCTTGGCCTCGATTTCTGCCGGAGAAGAGAATTTTGGCCATTTACAACTCTCTCCTTCTGTACATTGTGGTGTGTTTTCAGTGCATTATGGAAGACAGGAGTGGTTGTCAATCACTGGCTCAGTTGGCATGGCGAACAACGGATAACTGTGAGTTATCTGTAAATACTTCAGCTTCTGGGATCTGGAGTGGTGAGTAAAAACCTCAGCCAGTCTTTCTCGTCACTGAACCAGGAGTGATGACAGGGGACTGGTTAAATTGGCCTCACCCTCTTGTGGTTTGTTGACAGCAGGCGTGCTGCTCTTGAGTTTGGTGGAGACGGGCGACAGGATGGGACTGATAACGGAGGACGAGGCTGCCAGGCCTGTGGACACACACAGATGTATTCACATGAGATGGGAACAAACTTTCAAACGATCCTGAAAGACAAATTCCTGTCTGTTCCCTTTTCACGTTGTTTGGCAACATTCCCTGTTTAAAGAGGTGACAGATTGAGCATACTGGTACTTTTCAGGTTTGCACACTGACCTTTCTTGACCATCCGTGCAGCCACCGTGTACTGGGTGGAATCATTGGCTGCCCCTTTGCCTTTAGTCTTCCACGCGTCCTCTCGGGTGGAAATCATCTGTTTCCTCTCCTCGATGGTCATCTGTGCCTCGATCTCCTCCTCCACATTCTGAACAGACGAGACGCAATCAAACAAATGATCAAACTATCAAACAACTGGGCATCACGAAGCCGACTGTGCACAATGAGGCTGACTATCAGCTCTAATTTCGAGGCAAAACAAAAGTCACTCCACAGATCAAAATCCGAAGTGATTTAAGAGCGCCGCGTCCGCTGTGCGACCCTCAGAGTCCCACACAGCATCGCTGTCACTTCGTGTCACTGCAATCTTCCCATGGGAGCAATTATTCATGAAGTAACAGTATCAAACCGAGCAGATATAAAGAGACAAGATGCACTGGAGCATGCTCAGCCCACTTTAGTCCACAGCAGAAGAGACTCCTACATGCTGAGCTGCGCTCACGTTGCCTCAACTGAGAAAAACGAGCCCGTCACACGGCTTAGTTGCAAACCGAGCGAGAAGGATGACGGCTCCAGAACATGCTGCCCATTCGAGCGTGCCAGTTGGCTGGTCCTTACCTGACTAGGATGCTCAATATACTGACACTTTTGGCCGAGGGAGATGGGAGGGGAATAGGTGGAGGAGAAGACAGGTTCCTGAGGACGTAGAGCGAGGACGAGCAAATGAAGGAGAAGAAACACGCAGGAAAAGTTGGAGAGAAAAGCAGAGATCATGCGGATGAAGCGAAGCAGCAGATGGATGCAGAAAGGAAGACCCAGAGGTCAAATAGTGGGGATGCGACATGAATATTGTTAAACCGAACTGAGAGTTAGGAAAGGGAATCTAACTCTGAACACATGCAAAAGAAGTGTATTTTAGATATTCCACAATCCATTTCCTTGCATGGAACTAAAACCTCTGGATCAGACACAAGCACGAACATAATAATCCATCATTTCCATCAACCTTGAATTTCAGCGGAACCACAACTCACAAAAACTCTGAGCAAACTCTACACACAATATTTCTTGGGTATTTTCATTCCAACAAGGAGGGTAACAACTCTTCCTTGAATTAAATTAGTTTTGGAGGCCCGGAGAGTTCAAACAATTAAGTATTTGCACCAGAAAGCCACAAAATTGAGTTAAATATGAGTGTAATCTCATCACAGTTTGTGTTTTTCCATTCAGTGCGCCAGTAAAGGACATCAAGACATCAACACATTCAACAAGCAGCCTTATACAACAGCCCCACAATGCTGTGATTGGACAGCTCATGTCCCACACAAAGCTGATTGGTTGGGGGGGGGGCTTGTATGCGACTGCAAGCGGTCTCTTACCCACAGCTGCTCAGACACAGACACAGACGAGTAGTCTTGAACGACCACCCCTTCCTCCTGGGGGGGGGGGGGGTGTTAAACACAGGGGAAGTGCTTGGTCAGAGTGGGAGGGAGGCAGAAGGAGGGAGGGGAGAGCGGCCATTGTTGCTAATGGGTTTTGGGGGGTGAAATTGCCTGGAGGATTACCATCCAGAGCTTAAGCAGTTTCACATCACAGAATACTAATGCGATGTCGATGAGCTGCAGGAAAAAGTCCTTTGAAAGTGTCCGAAATCTTTAAATTACAGGTTCACTGAGTGGATAAATGCCTTTCTAATTGGAGTTCAGACCAACAGAATTTGGGATGCAAATAACATCATCTCTGGAGGATGAAGTGAAACGCAGGTCACAGCTGGTCTTGTATTAGAGGTGAATTATCACTGATACTTCTGTATTTACAGTGAATGAACACTGGGCGCTGCATCGATCTGAACCAATGGGCTCCGACGTCAGAGGGACAAAAGCGAATGAAATGAAAGGGCTCTTAACTGAAAGAGGGGTGAGAGCAGCTGGCATGGTAACGGGCAAGGAGAGGCAGTAAAATGTGGCACTGCTGTTTCTCAGTTCAACTCTGACATACAGAGTCCATCTCTGGGTTTGTGAACATAACGAAACGACAGCTGAAATCTTAACCCAATCGAGCACATTAGAAGTAGAAACTTAACGTCCAAGCGTGTTCCTCTATGGACCTTTGATTTATCACCCTTTTTATTTCCTCATAGGTGTGAGGACTGACCTTCTTCTGACAGGTCTGCTCCGCCTCCCATGGCTGCGGCTGCTGCTCGGTGGAGGCCACTTTCACCACCTCTTGTTTTTTGTTGATCCTGTTCCTCCAATCCTCCTCGCCGCTCTTCTTCAGCAGTGCCACTCTGACAAAAGAAGCAAGACCCCCCTTTAAAGGTGAGAAAACAATCCTCCAATAAAGCTTAGGACTTCAAACAGCGGCTTTATATTCCCGTCAACCCATTTCTGTCAGTCAGATTATCAGTACATCCAGGTTTTCAGTGTGACTGTACAAACGTTTGCTTTTGTTCTGTTGACCGCCTTGTTGGAGGATGAAATGTCAAAGTGGGAAGTTTTTCTTTGAAATCAATGTGACGAAAGAAACAAGAGTGACAACAGAAGAGGCTAAAAATACCCGTTATTTTGGAATGAAAGGATAGTTGAAAAAAAAAAATCCCTTTCAGCTGCGTTTATTGTGATTTGTTCCTAAAAATACATCAAATAAACCAACCAAACCGAGAAAAATACAGTGAGGAGTCAGAAAAAGAGGGTGTTTCAAATATACATGCCCTTCCATTATTCCCACCAAGGTCATGAGATTAAAATCCTTGAAGGGGAGAAGAACTGGGTCAGAGATCTTCGTTTCTCGGTCAGCAAACATGACTGTTGAATAGAAAAAGGCCCCTGAAACGCAGCAAACGAGTGCCGATAACACAGAGCGCTGAGGGGTAAAGGAAAGTATGTCAGCATCCATGCTGGTTGAGTGTGGACAGAGCAGAAATGAGGGCATCTGGAGGAATCTGCCAACTCTCAGAGGACATCAGGGTCCACACGGCCCTCTGTAAACTACGACAATGATGGTAAAATGGATGTTTCTGCACACGGCAACAAAGACCAGCCTGTCAGTGCTGATCGGTGCAGCAATTACCTCATTTGTCGTGTAAGTTTAAGCTCTTTTTCACCACAGACGTCACTCACCTCTCCTTAATGGACATCTGTTTGGAGGACATGCCGTCAGAAAGTTGGTCCCCGGACTCTGTAGGGGACAGCAGATCTCCAGAATGGACGCTGTGCCTGTTGTAGTCCTCGCTGCGGTCCAGGGGCAGCGAGTGGGCTTTAACCAATGGCTGTGGGAAGCCCTGAGGTTTGGGGGGCGGCTGTGGAGGCACCTGGGCTTTGGACTGAGGGGCCGCCTGCTGGTAAGGCTTCGGGAGGGGCTGGACGAATCCCTGAGGCTTGGGTTGGGTTTGTGGGGGGTGGGCGGTGGGTTTGGGGCACGTCGCTGGGGGCTGGGAGTACGGTTGGGGATGGATGGGCTGAACGTACGATGGGGGCTTTGGTTGGGTGGGAGGGGGCTGCTGGGTGAAGGGTTTGGGGAGAGTCTGAGGAGGCTGAGTGGCAGTCGGCTGAGGCTGCTGGCTGCTGGAAACGTGAGACACCGTCCTGGATGAAACTTTGGCGATCAGTGGCCTCAGTGGTGCAGAATGATCCGGCAAGTCTGCAAGGAAAAATAACAGCTCAGTGTTTTCAACTCTCTCAGACATCAATACAATGTCCATGATAAGTGTGAAATTTCTGCTGACTGTTAAATAGAAGTGACACTAAATCCTGTTTTCAGGTCATTTTAATGCAAACTTTTCAGCACACTCAGATGTTTTCCTGTTTATGTTGACTAAGGCCCTGTTTTTACTGTCCAGTCACATTGTGAAAAAGCTACTCTATGAAAAAAAGTCAGAGAATAAACAAATCTTAAAGCAGACCATCTGTATTTTTGTGTGGAAGCTGAAATGAACGAAACATTGTCACCATGGCTCCACCTCTCCCTTAACTTGTATGTCTAGTGGCTGTGTCCAGTTTCTTCTTTAGGATTTGATGGCTACGTCACAGCACCACTCACAGGTCTGGCATATCTACTGCAGAGTTTTCGGAAGGTTCGAACTGAATTATTGAAACAAAGCTACATTTTCAGAGACCTTTTACTATTTTCTGAATTACTTCTGAGAATGTCATTAAGTATCCTTCATCCCTCAAGGAAAAAACTAAATGAAAGAGAGACAGAGATGACTTGACTTCTGAAAGTTTTTCCAAACAGTGTTGACGTAAAAGCTCTGTTGTAAACCAAAGTCTTAAATTTTCATTTCATTTGGACTTCACTTGAACTTTCAGACCTTTGTGAAGAGAATTGACTTTATACGGATCTTTATTTCAGGTGATATTTCATTTTGATCCACCATCTCTGATTACAAAGGAAACAACAGCAAGCACTTTTCCGAGCTATTGATACAATATAGATTTCCTTCCTGCAGCTCATTGCACATTAATTAGGTGCATGTAAATGGGTGAAAGGAACTGTGAATATCAGATTACTATCAATCCTCTTGTGTACCCAGTGCTTACCCCTGAAACATAGGACCCCATGTAGACGTGTGCATCGGGTTTTGTCAAGATGTAATGACATGGATATGCACACTTGTGACGAGTACAAAGACTTGCTGGTCACAAGGACACAGCAGAAGGACCTGACACCTTGCTGAGGTGGAAACAGTTGTTTTGCACATATTTCAGGCTTAATACTGGCTGTAAGGCTCCTGAAGAATTCGTATGAGTCGATGCAAGCCTCCGCAGTCGCGTGATAACATAAAGAAGCATACTTTACAGAAGATTTACCCATGCAGAACTAAATAAATCTATAGCCTGCAGACAAGGCTGCCATTGTGTCCCTCTTGTCCTCTACCTGCTTCATTTAAGTGCCAGACAATTGTTCTGCACCCTCTCAATGAGGGCTTTCATCTGCCAGCAGTGTCTGTGTGCATGCATGGGAAAAAGACCACCCCTGGACACACTCTGCTTTAACGCGTGAAAGCAGGTCAGGGCCATTTTAACTGGAGGATGTGCACAGGCGACCCACGGGCGTAGCGTGGTGCAAAAGGACCACAGCCCCTTCAGAGGCGGTGGCTGCGAGCACGCACACACGTCGCTGGAAATGAAAAACGCTTCAGTGTCTGTGAGCTGACAAACAGCATGTTGGGAAAGGGTTTTCCTCTCACCAGACAAAGAAAGCCACGAGGTAAATTCATGGAAAAATATGCTAATTAGATGCAGCTTCAGACGCCTCTCTCACTCACTCACTCACTCTCTCTCTGTCTCTCTCTCTCTCTATCAGCCAAATCAAATACCCCCAGCTGGGACAAGTGTGTGTGTGCAGCCGGCAAAAGCAATCATGCGTGGAAGCACGCTGCATAAGACAATGAGGATAATGAGAGCGGCTCCTTCCCATGACACTTCTTTTCCTTTTGTCACTTCCTTTTTTTCTTTGTGTCTCTGTCCTTTCTATTTTCACTTCTTACACATCAGTCTTCCCTATTGTATTCTGATTCTTGTCTGTCCTTATCCTCCTCTATCTGTCTTCAGTCACCAGGGGAGAAGCCTCCTACCTGAGGTGCCAGAGTGGCTCCGGCCACCGCTTCTCTCCTCCTCCTGTGTGGAGGAGCCGTGAGCCGCTGCAGCCTCTCTCAGGTAGCCTCCTCTTCCTCTTCCTCCTGCCTCCGCTCTCTCCTGGAAGTCTCCGTCTGCAGCTCTCCAGCTGGACAGAGGCTCCGGCTCTCCCCTCCACAAAGAGGGCTCTGCAGAGTGTGGAGGCTGGGGATGCTGCTGCTGCTGCTGCTGCCGCCGGTCCCCTCTGTCCCTGTCGGGGGAGTGGGGCTTAACACTGCCGCCTTGGCTGTCGTCTCTGGCTCCTCCCTGCTGTCTCCCCCCAACGTCGTCCTCCTGCCGCCCTCTCCTGCGCTCCTCCCACTGCTGCCTGGGAGCAGGAGGGGCCCCCACTCTCTCCCGGCTCTCTGGGAGGAGAGGGGAGGAGTTGAGCTCCGGCTCAGGGTGGCCCGGGTCCCCGCTCTGGGTCATGGAGAAGTACCTCAGCGCCCTCTCCTGGTGGATGTTTGCGCTACTGGGCGGCTGTTGTGAGGCAGGGATGTAGGGGATGGCAGTGGACTTCCCTGGATAGAGACCATCATCGACATTGCTGGTGCTACCTGGCACTGTTGTTAGTGGGGTTACAGAGGCCTGGGAAGTGACAGCTGCCACCGATCGAACCAGGGAGGCGGAAAGAGGCTCCAGTTTGATCTCGCCTCCATTTTTGAGCTGTAAAATGGAAGGAATTGTGTCAGAAAGACAAACTAATGACGGATAACTAAGGATCGTGTGATCGTGGCAGAATTTAAAAAACACTGGGGTTACTGTTGGAGCAATTTTAGTGTGTCTGTCTGTATCCATGTTGGTAACCGTGTGGGTAAGCAAATTTATTTAGATTCATGCAGGCAAACTCAAATTTTCCTGTCTACAAGGACACACAATGTTGGATCTCGTCTCCCCTGACAAAGATTTTGTAACTCTGGTTTATCTTTTTATCTACTCATTTTATTGACAAATACTAACTTGTTAAACTACATTCAAGCCATCAAACATGACATTGTTGAAGTACGAGTTCTTCTATACTTCATGTGTCACTCATGCATATTTTACACATCCTGTCTAGTGGACCAAATGAATTGTTCATGACCTAAAAAGTTCCTTTTTTGTTAATGTTGTTGATGCAGCCACATGTAAGGTGCTCAAACACACCAGACGCAGACTTCAGGAGCAAATCGAGGTCGACCGTTGACTTTCACTCAATTCTGCACACTCTCAATATCGAGGTCAGGTCCATCCACATAGTCATTCTCCAGACACCTTCATTTTTTCGAGTGTATTCAGGTCAGGAGGAATCCTGAATACAACTTTTCACACTCAGATGTTTTCATGCTTGTACAGCAACAGGACAAGCATGTCGGACAAGCAGCTATGGATATAAACGAGCCACATGTAGCAGGCAAAGCTGAACTCTTTATCACATAAGCATCACAAAGGACTCGTCTAAGACTGAGGAAACGACAACACTTGCGACAGTTTCTCAAGCTCTTCGTAAAACATCCATGTCACAAACAGTGCGCGGTTTGCTAGCACCACCAAAAGCAAAGGTGGGATCAATTGATGCATCCCACCACAAGCTCCATATATCGACAGGCAGCGCCTTACATGTTCTCCCTGATTGGCCTCTAAGTCACCGTTACACACCGCAGAGGCTGCTGGCTGCTCAGCATCCTGTGTGGACACCAGTAATGGAGCATGACACACAGCTGAGGACTTGACGAACAATAAACATCTGACTCGACTTTATTGTTTTGAACATCAAAAACACTAAAAATCTAAAAAAACACACAATTAGTGACATGTGCCTGTGAATGATTCGATCTTTGATGTGGAACAGAGATATAATGAGTGTAAGATTCATCCCGCTGCACAGACATCCATGTTGGACACTGACAAAGCACCAAGAGAAACTGGTGCACTATTAAACGCACGCCGCAAGTGACCTGGAAGGGAGCTGTCTGTAGCTGAAGGGCTCGTCATCACCGTTCACCAGCCGAGTTAATTCCTCAAGCAGTGTAGTCAAGTGTTCTACACTACCTGCTGCACACTGGCTATGGCTGTGATTCAGACATCCTCGTCATGCCACCTGGAACATACGAGGAGCTGAAGTAGTGGCTGACTGAGGGGCTTTGCTGAAAGGCCCACTGTGTTGGTGGTGAAGGAAGAGACAAACTATGGCTCCAAGTACCTAAATTCCTTGATGGACCAGTTACTTAAAACATCAAGTTTGTCAAAAAAAACAAAAAAAAAACCAAACTTCCCGAAGCTTTTTGTTTCCACTGGTTCATAATGAAACATACTTGTGAAAGAGGATATCAAGAGTGGAAAACGGCGACAAAGTGTCCTACCTGCTCGACCTCGCCCTGGGTGATTGGCTGTGTTTGAAAGCGGGCGTTGGCTCTGCGCTGGCGGGTGTCCCCCCGGGGAGCCTCCCCGGCTTTGCCCGTGGGCTGGGCGAGGCGGTTGAAGAGCGCCATCTTCTCAGACAGGGTGAGTGCAGACAGGTCAGGCTCCTCCGGGAAAAGCTCCTGGCAGTCCAGCTCGGCTCCCAAACTGGAGGCTTGACCCAATTTCTGGTTCTCCTGACTGGCTTTCTCCAGCTCCACGCCTGCTGAGCCAGGCTGAGACGACGCCTGGATGCTGGAGTAACCAAAGGAGGGTGTCAACAAATGACTATGAACATAATTTTTGCCCAACCCAGAGACCTCTAGTTTCCCCAAATTAGTGCTGGGAAGATCAAAAATAAAATTAAATGCTTTAAAGTTTGATCCAAAGAAAAGCTAAGAAACTACACATTGGTTTTCAAGTTGGAGTCCACTGTGGTAAGCTACAGTTGCAATCAACCTGCTCTGAAAGTGAAAAAGCTCCTATGTTTGTGCAAATTACTTCCCAAAACTTCATACTCAATGTTCTTTCATTTGACAAAGAAATGAACCAGCATGCAAACATCTTATAGGTTAATAACTGTGACAACTGCTGCAGATTACAGACACAGTAACAGAGACATAAGTAGATCAGCACACGTATGCCAGATAATCATATAATGCACTTGGATGTTTGCAGGGGTTAGAGCAATCTCCCAGCAGTGGGCCGAGTTAAACCGGGACTGGTAAACAAACTGCGCAACACGTGAACCCAGAAATGCAGGAGGGGTTTTAACCGGCTTGACCTCTGACCTTTTCTATCAGATGTGTATCCTACGTCGTAACCAAGGTTTGCGGTCTCTATTTGAGAACCGCTGCCAGAAGGAATGCGCAGAAACTGAGTGAGAGTGCGGAATGAGTTATTGTGTAAACAGCAGCTTCCTTCCCCTATAAGGTGCACACAGCTAAGATGCAGCACATGCAGGGGCAGAAATAACAAGGTAAGGTGAGCTGGAGGAGCACATGAGCACTTCCACTGCGAGAGGGAGGCTGAGATTCGTTCACTACGAACAACATGTCATTCACAGAGAGATTTGGCTACCGCCCCTGTCTCAATAGACATTGACAACTTACTTTAAAAACAAAGCATAAAAATTGTCAAATTTTCAGGAAACAAAGTAAAAGGTACATCGTTCTTGAGTAGAAATATACTCTGAGGTTAGTTTGCAAACTCCTAAACATGACCAACAACTGGGGTTTTGCATGCGAGACAGTTTGAGGGATGAATGAATGAACAGACACATAATTCCTTCTGTGCTCTACACAGTGTTTTGATCACAGACTCAATGTAATAACTGGAGATGCACAATCAAGAAAGCAGCCAAGCACACCTGAGGCTAGTCACACTGACGCTGGTCGCTGTGGGGCCGACTGCGTGATTTGCAATAACGCCGACAGGTTGTGATGACGTGTCTGGATCACTTCAGAGCCAAGAAAAGAGGGCAGAGAAGAAAAATGAAAGATGTGTGAGAGATGAGGAAATATACAGTCGCTCAAGAGAAAGGCAGAGGAGACAAAGAGGAACTGAGAGAAAACAGAGAGAAACAGGCTGGATTAAGGACGGAAAGGCAAAGGCATCTCTGCATTGAACAATGCTCGTGACAGGTTTAAAAGCACAAGCATAGAGCTACCTTGAGGCATTGACCACCTCCCTGTTGGTGACAGGTTGTGTGTGTGAGCGGTCTTGCACTCGTCTCAGGCGTCTCTCCACGGCAGCGTTTCGTGACCGCGGTTTGGGAACGCTTCCATCAGACGTCCGTTCCAGCTCCTGGAACAACACCGGTATCAGCCATAACATTCCCACAACAGCGTCTGTCTGCAAACTGTTTGTAAATCTGAACAGGTTTTGGCTGTCAGATAAATAATTATAAAGACTTTGTTATCCAAAATGCAGATAAAGGCGGAAATGTACCCTGAAGAGAGACCTCTTTGCAGCCACACTCATCTTTGCTCGCTCATCCAGTTTTTCTTCATCTGTTGATGAGAAAAAAAAATACAGTTGGATTTCATGCAATCAGCTGTAAGGATGTGCAAGAATCTTATTTATTTTTCCTGCACTTACCTTCAGGATCTTGAAGTTGTGAAGGACTTAGACGAGACCTGGAAGAGAAAAACAAAACAAACAAACAAAGCATATAAATCGGACACTGTATGTTCATTGAATCACCGGATATCAACGTGGTTTCAACGCCAACCATGGGCCATGCGCTGCCATGCAACTCCAAGATGTACACATGAAATCAGTCTTTCAGGCCCCAGCAGAGAGCCCCTCCTGTACCTATCAGACTCCAAGCGCTCTGCAGAGGTGATGGGCTGGGTCCTAAACCTCTCCGACATGCGACTGTCTCCTGGGGTGATGTAGCGTCGAGGCCTCCGAGCACCCCGGTCGCGATCGCTGACGCTAGCTGGGTCTACCTCCACAGCCGAGAGGTCTACTTTAGTGGTCTCACTTTTGAGACGTTTGGGAAAGAGCGACGAAGACAACAAAGAGAGAGGCAATGTGATTGGTTGTGTTGTTGTTTTCAGGAGCACTTCACTCATATTAGAGGAACAAACTCACTGAGATGTTAAACATACTGCGTTAACTGCAACCCAACTGTGAGGAGCCATCGCATTTCATCAACATGCAGCAGCAGATTTTTGCTGAGAAAACTTTTGCAAAAGATGATGCTGACTGATGAAAGCGAAGTAAAACTCTTTCCGCACTTTCCATGCCACCAAACTCCACCACACCAGCATTGTTTTCTACAGTTTTCTATCACAACAGCTCAACAGCTTGCGATGAAGGACTGTTAGATGGTAATTCAGCAATGCCACACAGAGCCCATGCCAGACAACCTACAACTCAGGCTTCCGGTTGGCATTCTCCAGATAAGAGTGTCGCAGCTGTGCCACCGACACCCTTGTGTCCAGGGTGCCCATCTCCCCGTTGGCCACGCCTGGCGGAGGGGCCGCTCTCGATGACTCTCTGCTGGCCGCTGCCGCCACCGCCGCCGCTCTCTCCATACGGTACATGGTGGAGTGCTGGCTTACTCCAATATCTGACATGGACCTGGTCCGTATCTTGGGTTTGGGCCCGCCGCTCACCTCCATGCTTCTGTGTTTGGCCTGAGGCAAAGCGGCACTCTTTTGAAGGTAGACTGCTGAGTCAACCCTCTGGTTCGCTGATGGAGCCTGTTGTTGCACCTGAGACTCGAACCCTCTGTCAGTATGGTGCTGTTGTTGTTGTTTTCTCTGGGGCTCTTGCTGCTGGCTCAGATGTTCTTGTCTCTGCAGCTCAAACTCCTGCAGTCTTTGAGACTGCTGCTGCTGTCTTTGGCTCTCCTGAGCTGGCCTCAAGTGCTCATGTTGCTGCACTCTGTGAGGGTCTTGCTGTTGGATTTTTGCAGCATGTTGTCTTCTTCTGGGCTCATAATGTTGTTGCGGGAGCATCTCTTGTGGCTGAGTTGGGGGATCTCGCCGATGAACGGACTCCGTAGGTTGGTACTGTCTGGGCTGCTGTCCTACGGAGGTGTGTGAAGGAGGATGCATGGATCTAAATATTCTCTCCTCCTGGCTGTCATGGCTG
This sequence comes from Malacoctenus gilli, assembly GCA_032164315.1. Lineage (NCBI taxonomy): Eukaryota > Metazoa > Chordata > Actinopteri > Blenniiformes > Labrisomidae > Malacoctenus > Malacoctenus gilli. The sequence continues at coordinate 4,869,146 of JASSRZ010000042.1, read as the reverse complement.
GAGAGAGGCTCTTTTCCCCTTTCTTTGATCCTCTCAACATTTCTCTCCCTCCCCCTCTCCCTCGGCCTGTCCCGATCCCTGTCTTCCTCTTCTTGACTCGTCCTCCTCCGCTCTGGGCTGCTGCTCTGCCAATCCATGTCTTCGGGCTGACCTCTGTGGGTGTCGTCCACACTCTTTTCCCTTCGGCGGATTTCCGAAGGCAACACAGCTTTCCTGCTCTTCAGGAGGCCTTCTGTATGGGCCTCTTCTTTCAGGGCTTGCCTGGCCTCCAATCTTGCCTCTCTGTGGGCACTGTACAGCTGGTCAGCGCTCACTCTCCTCCGTGGCTGTACCTCAGGGGGTCCGGGAGCTTTTGCAGGAACCACTGGTGCAGTCATGGCCAGATAAGGCTGGGGTTCCACAGCAGGACCAGAGTGTTTGTTCTCTGAGGTGGAGGGAGGGTAGGCTGTTTGCCCATGGGCTGGATGGTGGTCTGGACTGGGCTGAGGCTGGAGGACAGTTCTGTGTTGGGGGGGTTCTGAATAGTGAGCAGTGGTCCCCTGAGTACGGAGTCTGCCCGCCTGATGTCTGTCTGGGCTCCAGTCAGGGGGCCTCTGGCCAGTTTCATCTCGGGATATTCGATCCCTGACGCGGATTCTTTGGGAAAAGAATGCAAAAGTAACAACTCAATGATTCACCCTCTCCAATGTTGAAAGTGTCTCACGAATGTCATTGAAATAAAGAAGCAGAAGCAACCGATTCTGAGGAAATCTATATAAAAACCAAGCAAAATTGGTTTTAAAAAAGGTGAAACCCAAAGAACAAAGTTTACAGCTCAACTCTGTCATGGGACCACCTTCAGCAACCCAATCCTATGCTCATAAGGTCAAGCAGCAGCGTGCACTTGGTTTAAAAGTGAGTCCAACTCACTCAGTCTCCAACGCACTGTGATGTCTCTGTGCCGAAAAAAGTCACTTGAACTATTTTGAACTATAACCTTCTGAACTCTGTTAGCCAGAGGTTGCACTAATCTCATTGTGGACCACTAAGCCATTCATAATTGATGGGCGTCTACTTTATCTGACAAGGCATGAAGGTCTTAAACAGGGATGATAAACCATAGATTGAAAAGGTAAAATGTCTTTCAACTTGGGATATACTGTCTGTTGTTAATTCAATAAAAAAATTGGTTTAAATCTTCCATTTGTTGGTCGGTATTAGTGAAAAATCAGCTTTTAAACAAGTTTTAGGTGATTTAAATGTAAAAATTGTCTTTTTTCCCTCCAAAACCCTGTTTCAGTCATCTGCTCACGAGTATCTATAAAATTGGACTCTTGTTACATTAAAAGTCCAAAAATGTAATTGAGGAAGCTTAGTTACAACCTCCGGAAAGAACTGGCTGACATGACATGCCTCAACGACATTCACCTGTTGATTCAGCTCAAAGGTTGGCCACAGTCCTCCGCAGGCTATCAGCAAACCAGCTATGTCACATATCTAGGTCATAGTCTGCTTCAGAAACACATACACACCCAAGGAACTTCAAGCTTTATTGCCAGAACCAATCAAGGATTTCTCAACTGAAAGTGCACAGACACATCTCGTGACAATCGGGGAAAATCAACTTTTTGCAGTGTGAATGTCACTGCAAAGACTTGACGGCAGAGACTCAGATATAATTTCACCGGGGGTTAAGAGGCCTGAATCCGAGCGGGGGAGGCACGAGGGGGGCTGACCTGCTGACAAGTGCTGAGTCGATGGGTCCGTGACTGACTGGATGTTAATGTTGCCACCTTATCAACTGCTGTCCACTAACACCCATCCCTCAACCGCTCACGGCACCCCGGCCACACACATCTACTCCAACAAGAGCATGTGCCACAGATTATATTGTGCTGATTGATCAAAACACAGAGTTACACTGAGATTCTGTGTATGTTTAAATAATTACAAACAGCAGAGTTGTTACAAGAAGTAATATAAAAAAAAACTTTCTTCTCCTTAACCTGAAACTGTGCAGTTGTGATAGAAACACATTGAATAGACTCAATATTCAATGAATCATTCAATGAGCTGAGTGGTGACATGTTGCATTAAACAAAAAGAGATGGAGGAGTTTTTATGTCTAGTATGGAATGGAGAAATGGTGAATTATGAGACTAAGTTAGGAATGAAAGTATGTTCACAAATGTGCTCTCGCCGTTTTTGGTTAAGTAGTGGATGATGGAACTCATCAACAAAGGAATGACGACTGCTGGAACAGGAGTTTCAGCAGTAATCATGTTTGTTGTACTTGGAAAAGTTGTCCACCAGGTACATGATAAATTCAAAATACTTACTTTATTATCATTTCACACCTCCTATTTAAGGTGTTTCTTTCAAGTGATAAGGTCTTTTGAAAGCTGCAAAGTTTGTATTTGCCACATAAATAACTGCTAAAAGAGTGATTTCTTTGCTGGAATTATCAACCTCGAGCAGCGCCTTGGTGGAGGTCTGAACGCTGCTTGTTATAAAACCACATGTACCTGATGGACATCAAGTCTTTGGAGGAGGGTTCACACTGATCCAATGTGGACAGTACCTTGGGGGGCTGCTGAAGACTGTCTGAGTGTCACTCTCTGAGTCTGTGTTGAGGCACCAGTCGCTCTTTGACAGGGCGGCCAGGCTACGGGACGATGTGGTCAAAGTGTCAAACTCTGGGAAAGCTGCTGTTCACGCACTCAGGTATGTCTGGGAGATTTGTCTTTGTACACAAGAAAATTTCAACGTGTTGATGCAACAGTGAAGAATTCAGAATGGTTGCAGAATCTCTGAAAATCGGCTACGCTTTGTCTAGAGCATCTTCAAGTCAGATCTTTCTCAACGCTTGCTGGCACGGACCTGAATTTTCAACCCTTTCCGTGGAAACGCTTCACATTCAGAATAGAAAGTGATAAGCTCTTAGTGTGTCCTATTTAATCACAGTTCTCTCCTGGGGTACATAAGGAAGTCCACTCCAAAATCCAAGCCAACAATCTTCCCCGTCAACCGGCAACCATTTGCTGATGAGGTCCCCAGAGCACTTTTCTATGTGAAACTGGATCTATCGGTCTATCTGTTGATATATCTCAGTCCAAAGCAATAATATGTTACTTCGACCTTCATTTATCCATTTGATTTCATCTGTTTTCAGCTGCATAAAAAAGACTAAATTGCCTCCCAAATAGTCTTTAACTCTTCAAATATCTGTTTGTAAATGACAGATATGTAAAATGTTACTGCGAAAAAAGAACTGAGGGAGAAAGCTGCTTGTTTCGTGAGTGTTGTGTTGTTATGAACTCACCCCTGTCTGTTGAGGATGCTCTGGGCCTGCTGCTCGATGAATAAATCCCCAGGTGAGATGCCGTAGCGCGTAGAAGGCAACGATGCACGCCGGGCGGTGCGAGGGGAGCTGGGCACTGCTGCGATACTGTAGTCCCTGGTGGAGGCGGGGCTTGGCTCCATGTGGGCGCCATCTTGGTGTTGGGGCTGCTGCTGCTGCTGCTGTTGTTGTTGGGGCTGAGATGGATGCACCTCCTGCGTCCTGCTCCTGGAAGCAACCGGGCGATCGTGAGCTCCACCACGCCGGTAGTTCTCCATGTTCATCGCTCTCTCCCGCTCCGAAAACCTGCTGGGTCTTTCTGCAGTGGGGGGAGGGGCTTGGTTGGAGTGGGCAGGGCTTTGCGGGTTGACAGGTGTGGGGTCTGGGTGAGTCCTCATGTAAACCCTGCCCACTCCGGAGCGGTAAGGCACCCTGGGGTCACGCTCTTGGTTCTCTTCTTCTGCCCTCTCTCGCCTGGCATTCGGCTGCCGCTCTGAGGTGTCCGTGTGTCGCCTCGAACGATACCTTGGAGTGTAGTCAAGGTCCGCCTCCTGGTCCAGATGGATGCCATAACGCTCTGACAGCTGGCGGCGGCGCTCTGCTTTGTAGCGGGCGATGCGTTCGGCTTTCGAAGTGAGGCTGGTGGTGTCCGTGGGGCCCGAGGTTGGCGTGGAGGGCGTGGACAGCGTGACCGGGTCGACATACACCAACAACGGGTCAGAACGGCTGCTGCCAACTTTGCCCTGAGCGGTTCTCTCCGGAGGCGACACCTGCTTCTGTGGAGCCTCCAGCTCTTCTCGACTGTAGCGCCTCACTGTGGGAGAACATAGAAAGCTGGTGTTACTCAAACACATCAGTTCACTGAACGCCAAGGGTCACCTGATGCTCGTGCCACACTGAATAAAGTTTGTGAATTCAAAAAACTCTTCAAAGTCACTGTATCTGCTCCCTCATTAAAGTAGATGACAAAGTAATACACAGACATAGGGCACACAAACACGCACATTCACATTTAGAGGCATTTTAAAGCCACCTATTGACTTTAAAGAAAAATCAAACAACTTCTTGGTCAAAGACACTGCAGGCACGTGCAGAAAGAGCAAACTCCACACAGAAAAACCCTGAATCAGAATCAAACACAGGTGGTTTCACAGTGAGCATGGCCTCATCTCAATGTCCTGAACTCCAGTTGTCACCAACATTCTCATGTGTGACTTTTCTCAACTGAATGCAACAGCGTGCAACAAATCACAGCTTCTGTATTAAAAAACAAACAAACTGAAGGTATTCTGGTGCCTACAAGTAGTTTCCAAAGTTGTTCAACACAGCAACAAACCTGAGTTTTTGAATGTGAATTACTATAGATGCATTTTTTAAATGTGATTTACAACAATCGTTCTGGGGTGTCAGCTCCAGTCTCCCTGAAGGCAGCATCACAGGTTCTGGCAGTGCAGCGTGCCATGCTTACCCATCACACAAGGCTCACAGGGGTCTGAGGCGCGGGTGTACCGCGGTGGGTCCTCTTCCAGCATCCTGTTGGCGACCAAACCGCCGTGCACGAGCGCAGGCGGCACATCGCTCTCGATGCCCTCTAGGCGCCGGGCTACCCTCTCCTTCCTTTCCAAGAAAGTGGGCAGAGAGTGTGAAACAAGATTATGAGTGGAGACTTCATCATCTTTGTAACTTCTAAAACTTTCAGCGTGTGCACAAAAACTAACTGGTGGTAAAAAAGTTTGTGCTCGTGCTGTTTTGCTACTAACGGCTAGCTGTGACAAGCGTGTACAGCGACTTTGAGTTGACACTGCTGCCACCTGCTGGTCACCCTAAGTTTTTTGCTTTATCAGCCACTTAAACTGAAGCATTGCACCCCGCAAGGAACTAAGAAACAATAGTAGTTAATTTTTTGAGTTAGTTGATTTCTTTCAGCCTTTTTGAGCGATTACTTTGCAGTTTTGCAACCAATTTCGGCCTGCGCTCCCCACTTTTGAACACCCCCCCGGTTTCGGTGCAACAGTACCTGTTCATTCCCAAATCCTTAGTGACAGCTCCTTCAAAGTATTTCTTCAACTCTGAAACTGAGCATGTGCATGGTGATTAATTTCACACAGACAGTGACACATTGCGTTTTGTGTGAGTCAGGAGGGAAGTGATGCCCACCCTTTGGAAGTACAACCAGGAGTTTGGCATCTGTGTCTGAAACACTCTTGACCAAGGTGGTCTTGTCATTCAAGGAGAAGTCGCTCTGAAAACTGAACAGAAGAGCACAATTGGAAACATGACAACAAGATTATATGTTGATTTTTCCTACATTGTGAGTAAATTGCACTTCTCCCGAGAAGATGATACAAGTGTAAATCTCTTTATTAATAGCAGCAGAGGAAAAGCTTAACGTGATGTGTAACCAGTAGAAAGCTAAATCGCAGGCTTGGATGGCCAGCAAATGAGTCATCATTGTACTCGCTAATCAAAAGAAGTCTTAGAGAGGTGACGGCAGGTAAAGGTGGCATTTTGCCGGCGTCACTCCTATCAAGTAACAACTTAGGAACCAGGCCATTAATCCTTGTGCAGTAGGAAAGAGTCAAGGTCTTTTATCGTGATTGTTACGAGGAAGGATAATACAGCCAATTACTCAACATCATTTACCCTCTGAAGCCATTCACAAGATAGCTCATTGAGAGACTTTGCGTTTGTAAATTACAGATGTAAAGCCCCATCCTTTACACTATTTGTTATATGCGTACACATAAGTAAAACTCTCCATCCTATTTCAAGTTGTGTTCTTCCAATTTATCTTGCAGTAACTGCAGGAAAAAAGCTCATTGTCTTGGAGTACCCGAGCTCTAATTCTACTAACCTATGAGGACTCTTTAATGCAAAATGGGGCTTGGTGCAGAGTGGTCCTAAAGAAGGTATTATGGCCTTAATGCCATGTGAACAAAAAAGTGTCTTAGCGTAAGCTGTTCCAGGCATCTCCAGCTTTTTAGTGTGTACTTAGCATGATAAGCTGAGGCCCTCTAGTAAGTCTTTAACTTTATTTGATGGCAGACAATTAAGGAGCAAAGATGCCAAATGTCTTCTTTGTGGCTTTTTTGTGAGGTAGAATGTAAAGGACTGTATTTAAGTTATATGATATAAAAGCAATTTATTTAGCTCTTTATTGCCTCAGCGAGTGCAGGAAAAAAAGCTAGTCCGTCACTCACCTTAAGGATTCGGTTGGCAAGGAAGTTGAGTTGCAAAGTTTTGTAGGAGCTTTCGATTCAAATCCTGCAAAGAGAAGCAAAGAAAACCCAATTGAAATTCATCCATCCTCCTGTTTATGGACATTTGACAGAGTTACAACAAAACATCAAGATGACCTGCAGAGAGTTTCATGGCCTTTTCCAATGAATCATGGGCCTTGTAATAAAAATGTGCACTCGCACTCAAATCACGCAAAAAACAAATACAAAGCGACCAGGCGCTTTGTAAAGCAACTGAACCTGTTGAGAAAATTCAGACTAACTAACCAATAAATACAAACAACAAACAAATCTTTTAATTTTCATTTTAAATCTTAAAACCTATGAATACCCCCGTAATAAAGCAATGCAAGACAAAAACGAAAAGTATTTGAGTGATTGAGAATGATATCAAATGTGTGCTTGCTTGTGTGTTAGCCCCCCCCCCCCCCACCCCATTTCAGCAGCCCGAACACAGGGAGTCGCTGAGAAAACTTCAATGCCAACCCTAATCCTAATCCCAGCTCTAACCCCAACCAGCCACTCCTTTTCTTACTGAGGGTCAGGTGGGGTGCAGCAGTGATGCCCCCCCCCCCCCACATACACGCACATTTACAACTATTGACAATTTGGAATCACCAGTTGCAGTCAAACATGTTTCCATCTCATCCCTTTCTGACTTTTGGAGGGAAACCAAATAACAACGCACGTTCAGGGAGAAGATACAAACTCCACACGGAAATCCCACCACCCTTGTATGAGCCCAGGACCCTCCTGCTGTGCTACACGTCCTACATTCTACTCAGCGCTACATTTTGCCTGCCTTTGGACGGGACAGTGGTGCTACTTTTCTGTGATTGTACAAGCCCAGTTTTTACTGAACAGATATACCTTTTTCTCTGTCCAGACCTCGACCATGATAGTACAGTTCTTTGAATGATGGTCCAAACATCATGATGATGAAACTGACATCAAAAGACATGCAAGAAGTTCACGTCCAGTTCCCGGCTGATAGCCGACCCTCTTACCCTCCAGTCACAGCGACAGCAGCCTCTTGTAAAGTTTTCCCAGTATAGGAGACGGATCATCTTACGGCTACAGACGCCTTCAGAACACCTCGGACTTATTTTGGCTTCTGACAACTGTGTGGCAATACGGAGCAACTTTGTGAAGGGCACAAAGTGTGGCTGTGGAAATGGCAGGGATGGAGGCAGAGTCCCAACAAGTGTCAAGTTTAAGGTCTTGTTGCTTCTTTGGACGCGACCCTGACGAGCGTCGAGGTTCGACCATTGACAAGATGTGAGTCGGGAGTCGGACGTCACAGAGGAACTTTGCCACTTTCTATTTTCCTTTGCAAAAAATGTTCTTCACCACATGTTTGCCCCTCGATATAGTCGCTGATACTCATTTGGAAACACTATATGCAACAATCCTTCACATGTCTTCATCTATAATTGACAAACGTGTTTTTGTCAGGAACACGTGTGCATGTATCTGTCTGCGTATGTAACCGGTTGAAACGCCGCCAGCTGAGTTCCTCCGGTGGAAAGTCCCTGGTACTGGTGTCAGTCCTCCCTTCCTTGGAAACGGCTGCAGGTTGTCAACAAAGCACGCAGCGCGCGGCTCAAGGCTGGCAGTGCCAGAGAGCAGCTTAGGCTGCTGACGGTCCCAAAGTGAGCACAGTGAGGAGAGAAGGATTTTCTATAAATATTCAGAGGTGCAAAATAGACTCCCTGAGCAAACCAGCCTTTTGCCTCCAACACAATCTGCGTGACACATGAAGAGTCCTCAACTTCAATGATATGGCTGATGATGTTACAAAGAAGGAAAGGGAAGATTTGTGTCGCTGAAATTGTGCATATCACTTCATTGCATTCTTGATACAACTTCACAAATTCAAACCTCACATTAGATGCGATCAATTGTGGAGAGCATAATTTTATGGATACCCATCAACACTGTCTCTACCTGGTTAAAATGTCCAAACATTCCTGAATATATCAAACAGAATTAGTCAATATTGTCTCCTCATTTCAACCAAATAAACTGACAAAAGACTGTTCCAAAGCACCTGAGTCACAAAGCATCAAAAACTTTACCAATTCCTTCATTTAGGCGTTCAAACAGCATCAAGAAAGTCTCCCACAAAGACACTCCAGACCAGCCGATGCGTCCTCCTCCACAGGCCTTACCTGGGCCGTAGGGCTGCTCATGGTTCACATGGTAACTAGAAATCCAAGGGTTTCGAAACATGTTTAAGGAGAAGAAGAAAGGGGGGACACAGCCCGCTGTGAGACGCCCCCTCCGGTCACCGTGGCAGTGATGGTGAGGATGGACAGCGAGAGCGGTAGTAGCGCAGTTGAAGGGGTCGCTACCGGCAAGCACACAAGCAGGGATGGAAGTGTCGATAACACACTGACACACACTCACGCACACACACACACACGCAGACACTTACATGTACAGACAGGGACACGCACGCAGCTACAACGGAGGCAAGCTACAATGCAATCTGCAGCCTACAGACTGGAAGTCCTATAGTGTGTGTGTGTGTGTGTGTGTGTGTGTGTGTGTGTGTGTGTGTGTGTGTGTGTGTGTGTGTGTGTGTGTGTGTGCATGTCAGTGTATATGTCAGCGTGTGTGTGCACGCAAGGGTGCGGGAGAGAGAGAGAGAGAGAGAGAGAGAGAGAGAGAGCACAGCAGGGTGCTAAAGCAGCTCAGAGACCTAATCAGATTACAGGCAGAAATTAGCCTTGATGATAAAAACTCTGGAACAGGATTGGAGGATGGTGCCAGCAGGACTGCAGGGGGTGGTGTGGGGTCCAGGACTACTGGAAGTCAGACGGTGGCTTTGCACACGCACGCATCAGGCCCACTCGGGCCAAGACGACTGCATGCCATCAAAACTCTGAAACCTACGACCAAGTATTATTAGACGAATATCATCATGAAGTTTTCAGTTTGCTTTGGCTGCAAAAATCATCAATAATAAATTGTTTCATCTCTGGGAAATGATCATGCAAGTGAAGTTTGCAACATAATGTTTGAAAAAATGATGAAAAATGGTGTTTGATACTCCTGCAGAGTGAGATTAATGGTCAACATGAAACATGACGGGCACAGACACAAGTCTACGAGCTCATCAGCCCTCAGCGGTCGAGGAAAAATACGAAGGTCGTAAAAAAAGACCCAAGCTTTACGCAGCGCAGCATTGGAGGTGTTTAGACGACTGCAATGTGGGACACAGGTTCTAAAATATCTGCAGTGTGTCTGGACTGGAAGAAGAAACACCTGTCAGATGTTCAAATTTGACCTGTAAACAATTTTACATTTATCACTCCTGATGGGGCAGATATCCAGTCAGACAGACAATCGAAGTGGACTTCAGTTTTCCAGGAAGTGAGAAAAGCAACCTGTTCTCGCCCTTCTAGGTACAAACAAAACCATTTGATCCATTCATTGGAATGAACATCGTAAAAGATTCATTCCAGCCCACAATATCTGCAGACATTCAGGGGGTTAAAGATTACAGAGACAGCGAAAAACCTCCTTGTTACGAAACAAGAGCTCCTGGAGGAGAAAGGGAGTCTGCAGGAGCTCATCAAGACTCTGGAGGAGCGCCAGGAGAGATTGTAGGTCTCCAAGAGGAAGACAGAGAAGAGAACCGGCTTCTTTTGCAGAATTAACAAAGAGGGTGGAGCCTAATCCCAAAGGCGCTGCAAGCCAGGAAGCTGAAACACCAAACTGCAGGCAGTTTGGCTTCAGGTGGGACCAGGTAAAAGAGAGTGAGTGAGTCAGTGAGATAACCTCTCCCTGAAATGAAAAGAATTGTAGGTTTTCTGCAGATCATCTGGTTTGTCCCAAACGAGACTAATTCAAAGGCTGATATGAGTTTCTGTCTGACAATTAATTCACATTTCAAATCCAAATGTAATTGTCAACACAAATAAACCGATCAGAGTCATTCGAGGCCTCATGTCTTTGCTGTTTATGCGCATCAGACAGAAACAGTCTGCACGCTCTCCAGATCTCGCTGACTCACCGTCACCTCCTCCGCAAGATGCTTTTTCTCACCCTTTCACACACAAACCCCCCCACCAGCCTGCTCAGGTCGGCCTCTGCTCCAAGTAGACGCCCCTAATAAGGCAACGTGTGCTGTGAGTGGCTGCCGGGGAAGAGGGTCACCCTGTCAGGCGGCCGGCCGGCCCCTGTTTATCAGGCCGGCGTCGTCTCCTTGTTTTCTCTGCGGCTCACGCCTCAGGTTTTTGTTATCGTCTGCTCATCTCTCTTCTCTGCCTTGTATCGCCTCACCCCTCGTTTTTCGCATCTTTTTCTTTAGTTTCACCGTTTTCTCTCCTTCTCTCTCTCTCTCTCTGTCCTTCACTTTGTCTGTGCCAATTCTTTCATGTGATTTATCAAAACAGGCCGGACGTCACTCATAAAACATTTTTGGAAGTAAACCACACGAGCATGAGACGTAATCCTCGGAGCTAAATGAGAGACTCTGGGTGGCTTAAGCTGATGACAACATGCAAACTTGTATCAAACAACATGAGCCATTCACAGGTTTATGATATGATCTGCAGGCTTAAATTTATCACGTGATAGCCGAGAAACCCGATGAGCATTTGTCTCTTTTTAATTCAGGGTATAAATATACACAAATGTTTGTGTTTGTCACTGATAGTTTGTCTCTCCTCACAGAATGTTCCCATTAGTTTTAAGGGTTTGTTGGGAGGGATCTGTTTATACGGATAAGAGCCAACTATGAGCTGAATGTGCAATAACTTTGGAACACCTCATTGTGGATTAAATGCTCACTTCTTGCTCTTACTGAAGGGGACATGAAATCACAAAATAAGAGACTTTCTAGAATCTTTACAGCAGACCAATGAAACGTGCTGTTGTTTTGATTTTGAGGTCTTGTTTTTGAGAGTGTGTTTCCACCACAGTTTGGCAAACCAAAGATCCAAGAGGTTTACAGTCTTTATTTTGAAGCATTTTGTGCTGCTGCTATGAAAAATGGTTGGAAGCTACTGCGACTTCCAACAAGTAAATGTGATTTTCTCAATTTATTGAAAAATGATGAATTCTGAAAAGCCAAAAGACAACAAAAACAAATAAAAAGGCTGTTTTTACTTCTTGTGGGATTTGTTGTTGTTTTGCAACATCTCATCTGTTATTTCTAACCTGCACAAAAAAGCAGGTGGGGGTTGACGTTTCTCTTCATTCATTCTGTCTTTATGCTGAGTGATGGACTTTAACACGGATTAGATGAAGATCTTTCTCCTATTGTTCATACAGTAGTTTTCTTACTGATCAACATGTCTCAAACTTCCTCAAGTTTGCTGTTTTGGTCAGAAACTTTGTTCATTTTTACAAAAGACATCCAATACAAACACACGCACACGAGGAGCACACACGCACAGACACACAGACAGGTCAAATGGGAGCTTGAGGCAGCACAGCTGGGACCTTCCTCCCCTCTCGCTCCTTCAAACATTTACTCTGGCATTCCCTCTTTAGATCCAGATCCGTGTTCCTCTCGGCTGTCTTGCATCAACTCTGACTGACTCTCAGCACAGAAACCTGCCTGCTCTGCTCTTATATGGATATCGATGAACACAGAGGAGAGAGACGCAGGAGTTCTGCAACTCTAAGAGGGAGCAGGCGAGAGAAAAGACAGACACAAGACCAGAGAGGAAGAGGAGGAGGAGGAGGAGGAAGAGGAGGCCAGGCTAGAAGTAGTTACTTTGGGATTTGGCAATCCTTTCTTCGTGCAACATTCAGAAACATCTTCACATTATGCAACATCAGGCACGAGCTTGTAGCAGCTCATGACCAGACAAAAAGGTTACATCAGTTCATGTGTTCAGTTTGATTTATTGCATAGTTTCTTATTTCTACGTTTCATTTTTCCAGCTTTTCAACTTTTGGCCTTTCAGACTGTAGTTGAATGAGACGGAGGGGTGAAAATGAAATGCTACTTGCCTGAACAGGACAGCACGTTGCAATTTAAAAGTGGATAACTGAAAGTTTTATTTACTCTCAATGGTTTGAAACTTCAAGTAAACACTCCACCCTTTTCCAGTAACTCCTGAGTCGCATCAGATAATTCAAATAAACAGAATAAACTGAGCTTAACAAGACAGTTTCACTAAAGCTTAATGTCGTTGCAAAAGTCACATTTCATTTTGGTTTTGGCTAACTTGGGACTGTCAAGCTTATTTACTGTCAGGGGCCACACACAACTGGTTCAATTGCAATGGTCTGAGACAGGTAATATGAAAGGAAAGCTGGTTAATGTCAATGTGAAAATTTTAGGTCAGGAACATCACAAACAAATTGAAGGAAACACAAACACAGTAAAAATACAGTGCATCAATAAGCTTAATCAAACTATTCAAGTAACTAAATTTATATAATGGGAAAAAAAGTCAAATCATCGTTTATTCTCAATCAAATTAAAAATCATTCATTGACTCAGCAAAATGAAATTATTTAGTAATTTTCACCCTCTGTATCATCATCCTGTGGCAGAATTAGACCACATCGAGGGCTAATTTTTGCCCATGGGACATATGTTTGACACTCTTTGCATGAGAGATTACTCTACAAATCTTTTCGTGTCATATTTACTTAATCTTCCTTCAGCTCTCTTATGCTGCATGTTGAAATTATTGCAGCAACTCTGTTGTGCTTTTCAGGAGGAAACTTGAACTGACTGTGTTTCATAACCCAGATCTGTTTAAACGATAGCAACATGCTAATGTTAATTTCACGTCAAAAAACTTTAAAATGATGGGAAAAAATGCTGAAACGTTGAACCATTGTCTTCTATGATTTAGTGCACAGTGCAGAGCTGACTGTCCTGTGTGGTTCAAACAAGCAGATAAAAGGAGCAGGAAGTTAGCAGGCCTGCAGGCTGCTGTGTGCAGCTGTGCATCCTGATGTGCTCAGTGTCTCTGTTGTCAAAAGATGAGGGGAGGATGGCGACAGCTCACGCTTCTCAAACTGTTCAGTCCAAACAACTGGATGCACAACTGTTTTATATCAACTCGATAGCAGGTCAATGAGCTAATGCTAACACGACTAAACTATTTTGAAAGAACTTGATGCTCTTCATATTTTTTGACAGTTTGCCTGCAGGCAAAGATGGGATGAGGAACAAAACAAACGGTGTTTTTGCGTTTGTGGGGTTGTACGGGCTAACTTTGGCATTCAACAAATAAATAGCCGTTTCGCAGCAGGGTGCCGCCCACTTTTGCAGCACATGGGAGTCTGTGCCCATCTATATTTTCATCCCGGCCGGTGGCAGCGGGTCGAGCATGAGACCAGCCTGTAAACCTGTCTGCTCGTTTTGACGGGCGCAGCAGGTGCAGAGAGCCCAGCAACTGCCTCCAGAGTCACACGCTCTCCCTCTGTCACGCGCAACCCATACACGACCCAAAACACACACACACACACACACACACACACACACACACACACACACACACACACACACACACACACACACACACACAAGTTACGAAAACAAAACTGTGGAGAAATGACGCCTGACCAATGCTGGAACAACACGCCAGCCCAACACATACCCGTCAGATCAGCTGCACACACAGACGACCATATAACCATAATCTGGAGCTTGGAATGCTAATACTCATGTGGTCACTTGAGACCCGAGAGCAAAAAACAAGGGGGAGACTCGGCGGGGACGTTACATTCAGTCCTCTGAGGGAGGAAATTATAACCAGACCTCATGAAAAAACACTGATGAGTTTTGTTTTTTCCAGTATTAGAAAGACTCCAACACGGACAAGTTTGAAACTTTAATTTTCTTTCTATTCCCTTGTTTGGAAAAAATGGTCATGTACTCTGGTACTCTGATCCTACCTCTGATTCAAGTCTTTTCTTTTTTGGCAAAATTCTCAGAATAAAAACTTGAAAACTCAATACATGTCTCAAAATAAACAGTTCTCAATGTGTATCATGCAGCTGCTTGTCAAGACAGAAGACAAAGGTAGAAGAGAACTGACAAAGTGCTACGCGCAAGCATGCATGTGTGAGATTAAACCAGCAATAAAACACTCATACTTACAATTCGCTTCAGCTCCAATATCAGAAAGTCGACAAAAGTGCTACACAGTTGAAGTCCATTAATCATGTCAGGAGAGGTAAAAAAACCCAACAAGCACCTAGTTCCTACAGGGCAGAGCTGATGCTGAGGAAGCAGGAGATGCAGGTGTGAGCAGGTAAACCCCAACAAGAAGATCCAAAAGTCGACTACCCCGAAGCAGGTCCGACCTCAGCAGCCCGACAAATATAGCCTGGTGCTTTCCCCTGCAGCTCTCCTGCGCCGGGCCAAATAAATCAGTCCAGAAAGAGCTAAGCAAAGAAAGGGAAGAAGGGAGAGGGAGAGGGAACGAGAGGGAGTGGGGTATGCAGGAGAGAGGTGAAGGAGAGGGACAAGGACTGGGACTGAAAGGAGGTGTGAAATCAATATCAAAATAAAAAAAAAAATAGGGGCTACGAGTATATTCCTACAGTAGGTGGTTCCTCAAACTTTCCCAGAAGTCGAGAATGCGGTTCTTCAAACGTCCATTCTGGTAAACCAGGTTTAAAACCCGGCCCGGTAAGAGTTTAAACTGTCGGTGAGACGCAGCACAACACTGTTTCCAATGGGTTTGAGTACTGTGGGCCAAAATCAGTGTGGTAACCTCATCCCACAGCAACCATGTATGGACTGAAGAGAGTGGCCTCGATAGAGGGGCATCTGCCATAAATAGCCAAGAAGCGTCGGGCTTCCAATGCGAGGGGATCGAATCAGCTGTTAAAACTACAAAGTGCGATCCAGACTCTGCTGGGGCTCCTGCTGCAACACGGGGGGTCACACAGTGCACAGGACAGCTTTCATTTGCAGCTTTCCACATCGCCATGTTTGCAGCTACCATTCAATAATGTATGTGATTGCAGCTTATATAAAGAAAGGCATGCATGCACGCGGATGCAAATTCATTTCATGTTTTACGTTCACAAGATTCAGAAAGTTTCACGTTTGCACCAAATGTTTGAGATTTGGTGCAAAAAGCGCAAAATCATAAAAACCGCGTCGACCTTGACATGCAGTTTTGTTCCTCTATTTCAGCTCTTGTTTGTATTGATGGACACATATTCATGCAGTAAAAAGTTAATATGAAAGGAAAATTATGCAATTGTTGTTTGCAGCATTTTAAGTCAAGACTAGAAAAGAATTCATTCCATGTTTTGATCACCCAAAAACAACCTGCAGGCAGTTATGTTCTATTCTTTCTGTGCAGGAAAGTGACATTAAGTGTATTTGGAGTGTTCGAATCACAGCCGCCATCCTAAAAACGTTCTTTAATTGTCCTGATAAACATGTTCTTGTCTCAACCAATCTTGCAGGTCAACTCAGAGTTCTGGTGGCCATTTCTGTTCATTTGTTGTTTGTCTCCATCTTGTGGTGTTTGTTGTAACAATGGAAAGGAGCTGATTTTCAGTTGAGCTCCTGTGCTTTTATGTCACTGCTGGAGGGGGGAAACGTGTAAAATCTGCACAGACAGACCCCACTGGATCACAAATACCGGACCTTCTGTGAGACCAGTGACCCATGACACCCCACTGTAGCCCAATAAACCAACAAAAAACAGGAAAGCGCTTAAAAGAACTTTTGTATTCGAGTAAAAATACAAATAGCCTCAAAGTGTGTTGTGTAAATCAGCAAAGCTGCCCAATTTCAAGCTCTCGCTCACGACTGAAATGTTGTACATTCAGAAACAACAGTCTGCTGAATGTGTGGCGGCTGTCACTGAGGCATTCCAAGACCGGCACAGTCCCCAGACGGGACAGGTGGACAGCTCAGACACTTGCCATTGACTTACTGAGGACTCCCTCGCACAATGAGGCAGCTGTGATGCAGAGACAGCTGGGTGATGGAGGGCGATGGTGGGGCCAGCAGAACTGAGGTAAAATATCTCCAACCCCCTGAAAGTCTTAACACTGCATGAAAAATATAAATTTGCTTTGAGTTTCTTAATGATAAATTTGTGACAAAGACAAAAGAAGCTCTCAAAGCTCAAAAGGATTCAGGAATAAGGTCAGAGATGTGTTTTTATACCTGATTTATTACTTGTCTATATTAATTAGATTCCAGCCAGTTACAAATATTACATCATAACCACAATTTATACTCTCCGACCATTGTTGAACAGTGACAGAAATGTTCTCAAGTAAGCTGTGAGTGTTTGCAAAACAATACCTTTGTTCTTTTCAATTCATTGTATTGGTGCTGTACCTTGTTGTTGAGGCCCTTCTTCATTCCAGGAGAGCCCAGCAGCAACAGACACTCTGGGTGTGGGTTTTTGTAGGTGGCTCCTGGCGTCGCATCAACCATTCGAAATGATCTCATTTGTTTCATCAGACATACTTCAGAAAATAGCGGCAAATAAATGTTAGAATAAGTAAAAATTTGGAGGTTTTGATCATTTGTCGTGTCCTCTTCATTAAGTTGGGCTGGACACTGCCGATCAGATCCGGCAACTTGGACTGCATTCCATTCCACAGCTATTAACCTTTTCTTAAGCCACATGTGTTGAAGTAACCCTCATCCTCCTTTTCAGCCAACCTACTTCCCACACATGTTACCACTATGATTGAGACACATGTGAAACGGCACCTTGTCTCCATAATGAGCAATAACAGGATGTATCAGAGGACGATTTGCTGTTGCCTTTCAGTCATGGAGGAATTTAAAGAGGGTGGATGCCCTCCAAGACTCAGGGAGCACGCTGAGAGGTTTTTACAAGGTTCAGCACAAGTATTGTCTTTGCCAACGCTTTGATCCAGCGAGTGGAGCTCAGTGTGACAGTCTGGCAGGATAATTGGGCTGCAACTGCCGGTACACAAGCATACATGTGTGGAAGCCAAACGCGTACCGACGCACATACAAATTTTATCCCCTCAACCTTTCACAGAGGATAAAGTCACCAGTTTGACCAATACTTCCCCACTGAGCTATTCATCCTGGGACTTGCTAAAGGGATTTTGTGAAGTTTCGTATAGGTTTCGAGCTTGAGTTTGGGCAAGGGAAAGTAGCGGTTGAAAAATAAATTTCCACTTTGGGAGCCTGGCAACAAAAGACCACACTGGAATTAAACCAGGGACCTTTTGATCTTCAGACCAACACTTTCTCACTGACCTATTCCTCCTGGGACTTGCTGAAGGGGTTTTGTTCAATTTAGCATAGGTTTAGCAGAGGTCAGTTTGTGTTTGGGTAAGGGTTAAGGAGCGGTTGAAAAAAAGTTGATGGTCTATCTTTTAGTTAGTATGGAACCCAATTATAAAAGTATTGTTTCTGAACTTGCAGACGACTACATAGTTTGCGTTTCTTTTTCTTCATTTTACATTTTGGACAGCAAAAGTCGAACCTTTCTGAAAATATTCTACAAAACAACCGAGAACCCTTATTTTCCACAGTGGATTTGGGAAAATCATACCAAGTATGTGGTACACCAACTGATAACAAACACAGTTTTCATGCAAAGAGTTTATTTATGAATCAGACTGCAGTATCATACAACAGTAGCACAATCATATGACTATGGATTATGCTCATATTTATAGTTACAAAGGTAAAGGCATGTTTTAAAGAAAAAAATGAATGAATTCTTTTGATTTTTACTCTAAAAATAGCTTTTAAATACTTGGCATAGTTTTTTTTTTCTTTTCTTAAATGAACTTATGAAACATAATGTTTCGCCCACTGGTCTTATTATTGGAGTACCAAATGCAAATATACTTTATGAAAAACATTTTTTTCTCTTCTCTCTCTTGCATCTAATGCAAGGAAGAAAAAAAGATGTCCGTGAGTACAAAAAGCACTTAAATCTCATATGAAAATAGAAAATATTACAAGTGTGCATAATTACTTCATGTTGCACGTAACCTGCAGTACAAAAAAGTCAAATGACACCATGTTCAAGTGTATCTGACATGCCAATTATTGAGGGGGGGGGGCATTATGCACTGAAATCGCTATTTAAATGTTGTCAGGGGCAGTTTACACAGAAGACTGAGGCCCAGTCTTCAAAATGAATTGAAAATGAGATGTGTTAGTAATTATGGGCGTGCCAACTTGTCCTCCCTGTGATGCTGACGATGAGTTCGTCAGGAAACGCTGAATCTTGCTCTGCCTTTTTTCTGTTTGTTTCTTTGAAGTTCACAGTTTAGCTTCAATGTTCCTACAGATAATAACAGCTCGAAGAGCAGAAACTATCCACAATGCTACCGGGCCTCTCGGACCAGAGGGGCTGGCGGAGCCGTGAGTTGTTGGTAAAAACCTAAGGTGTGAAACAGTGCTTAGTACGTTAATATTTGGCATTTCCTGGAGTATAATGTAATGCACACGCAATAAGGCGACATGATTCTTTCAAATTTACAAGAAATGTTTGATTACAAGACGGAAATCTGAGTTGATAAAATGCTACAAGTGTAAAAATGCTACATAACAATTAAGTGATTACTCAAGGAGTGGTTGAACAGTGGCGGTTGAATCTGTTGTTGATACATTACTTCAAAGCAACAGCGCTGATGCTGTAGAAAATCGCATCACTGCAAACTCGTCTGAACCCACATAAAGATTTTTTGGGAGCCATTGTTTAGCTTATTTGACTACTTTCAATCGCAAAAAAAACCAACTTTCTTTCATTCTGTTTGACTTTACAGATATGTGTTGGGTTGCTGTTGTCTTTTTTTTCAGCACACTGCATTGCACCCTTCAGTGCAAGTGTTAGTGACAGCAGAGCAGTTGACACAAAATGAACAAGCCGTGAAATGAAAGAACCGGAGGAAGAAAGTCGGGAGGTAGAAGGAGAAAAGGGAGGGGGAGGAGGAAGGGATGGGAAGAGGGAAAAAGGAATGGAAAAAAAAATTCCCAATTTTATTTCTAAACATGTCTCGAAGAACCAACAACAGAACGGTACATGGTCTCAAATTGGAAGACATACAAACGACAAAAAGAGGACACAGGACATGTCTGACAACCAACACAGGAGGTACAGCTGAGAATGGTTAATGTGCCGAATATCACAACGAGCGTCCAACAGTGACTCTGTGAAAAAAAGCACTATCAAAGAGGAAATCATGGCACAATCAAAAAGTTTCCATCACGTCGACTCTGGCAGCGACGGACCCTTAAACTGCCCCCTGAAACCCAACCGTGTGATCAAGGCACACCACAGGGCCGTCCCTTCCTATAGCGTTCTCTTCCCATTTTAAAGCACTAGAAAAATCATGTTTACTCTCAATATGATACTGTATACACAGATGATACTTTCAGCTCGATACAAGTCATGTGGGGAAATAAAATTTCATGGCTAAATACAAAATTTCTCTTAAAATATTTAAAATATACTTTATTTTGTACATTATGCAAACCGATTCACAATTTGATGATAACAAAAATAAATATTCCGTGAAATGTCTCTTTGCGATACAGATGTATGAACATAGATATATATTATGAAGTAAAAGCACCCACCCCCTGTTAAGCTCCCATATACCCTGACATGTTTTCCATTTCCCTGTAATATGATCAGAATGACATGTTCACATTAAGACTCCTGACAATGGTTCCTATAGGTAGCTCCTCTAAACCACTGAGCTGTTTGTACAATATTGCTCTACTTTTTTTTAAAAATCTTTTTGTTTTTTCTTTTTTAACCTAAATCCCTAAATCCATTTTATATCAAAGTTGCTGACTACCATTTCAACTCAATCTGTGCCTTTATTGCTTCCTGAAATTACCTGGAAATGGGAGCTGTACATCGGATTGATTGGGAGGGGTGGGGGTGGGGGGGGACTGGGAGGGTTGGGGGGAGGGGGGCGGGACTAATCTGCGATTTCACATGATCCAACCCGGAATGGGGCATCTGGTTCAGAAAAGGAAAAGAAAACATTTCCCTCTCCAGCCCCCCCAAAAAAAGCCAATGTCACTGATCTAATACGTCATGTGGTATAAAGAATCACTCTTCACTGAAGAGCTCGGTGGGTTACGGTTGCAGTGTGTACAAAAAGCAATGAGGAAGGGCACAATGTTGTTGTTTAAAAAAAGAAAGGCTGATTTATCTCATCTGAAAATCAAAACAGTTCTTGAGCCAAAGACAGTGATGTCCAGTTCTAATACAGCTGTCGCCGCACCACAATCAGATACGCAGTTTATTTTGGTGTAGTTTAAATGCAACAGAACAGGTTTGTGACAGTAACCTATCTATGTCTACGTTATGTTTAACATAAACACTTACATTCATATCCTTAAGAGCTCACTCGTAAACAAACTATGCGAAAAAAGAAACATTTTTTCGCGATGGACGTTTCCTCAGAGTTCTAGTATGCACGATAGATTTGCATAATGTCTGCCAATGAGAAAAGCATAGGGAGAAGAGAAAGGACAAGCCGCTACAAGGAGACTAACTAGTAGAGACCCTCTGGGGGGAGGGGGGAAGGGACTGGGCTTGGGAATGGAGGACAGACGGGGTACCAGAAAGTCAGTTGGGGAAGGCTGGGGAGGGATTCGGGGGTTGGAAGTTGCCCCACAAGTTAAAGGGGCTCCTCCCTTTGGCAGTGGAACAGCACTCTTAGAAGTCAACGTAGCGCCGAGGGTGAGGGTATACACAATGCTCTTGTCGGACAAGAAGGCCATTTCAGTGTCAAGATGAGATGAAGGCATTCGAGTTGGCAGCCAGGTCACAGTGTTGGAGCTAAAAACCTTAGATGGAGATGACGGATGCAGTCTTTCTACACTGTCCTCCCTCGGCTGTGATCACGGGACTCTGGGACATGAAGAAGACAAATATTCATTCACAGGAGCACGTTCTTTTCCACCCACATTTTAAGATATTGCAAAAGTTTTTCGAACATAAACAAGCAAATGTGAAAAAAAGCAGTCATAAAATCTCAAGACAACGCTTTACTCAAATTTTAACATACAGACGTGTCAATCCTTTGAAAACTTCAAGGTCTTCCTTCCATTTCTTAGTTTTAGCCATTGGCAGCTCCACTACATGGTTTTTGTTAGTTTTCCATTACAAGCATGGAACACCTCAACATAGATAAGATCGTCATGGCAACGAGACCTGAAAGGTGTGTTTCAGTTCATTATTTGTTGTCAGAATAAACACAATGCAGCAGTGGAGACAACGCAAGTTGCTTGTTCGATTCTTGTGAACAAATTGTTTTCATGACTGATCCGATGACGTCACGCATTGGCAAATCAGCGGCCTGCACTCTGCTGATGTCATGTTTTGAACTCAACTGAGCTCATGTTGAACCCTGGTTGAGTAAGTGCTAAACATTTTGTTGTCACAGGTACAATAACGAATGGAAAACCTTAAAAAACCGAGTCGTCTAAGAGCAGTTTAGAGCCAAGTAGGTGCTGGTAGAAATGGGCTAAGAAATAAGCCTAAAGTGTCTGAATTTGGGTTGATATTTTTTCTCTTCTTACAAGATTAAAACCTGTTGAAAATGTTTTCTGAAATTCAAGTTATTCATAAATAGATTTTTTTTACATTAAAAAATCAGACAATTCGTAAACGTTTGCTTGCGCCATCTTAAGCAAGTTGTTGGGTCAAATGACTCGTCACTTAGCATACAAAAGCTGTTTTTTAAGAAGCCATATGCTTGCCATTACTTATGCCTGATTTCCTCATACATCATTCAGCATTTAAATAAAATCCTCATGTACAGTCGGGGTTTAGTCTTCAGGCACTCTGAAGCCTGCATTGTTAATGGGCGGATAACAACTCTGAGAAATCTGCATTGCAAAGAGCAAACATTTTAAAGGGCTGCGTTGGTTTTTCTTCCTGCCTTTTTGGAATCTTGTAAATTCGTGCTGGCCAAAAAAAAACTAGGGTAAAATGTATTTAACTGGGAAAGTTATGGATGACTTGGTAAAGTGGGCAAGTTGTCAATAATCATTGTTTTTTAAAGTTTATTTCCTTCTAATGCCGATATCATACCTGAGAGAGATGACTCCTGCTCATCTTGCAACACTGTCTCTTCGGAGACCTGCTGTGAATGGGTGACCTCTTGATTGTTCTCGTTGTCTTTCTGAGGAGCAGGATGGAGCTCCTCTGCTTGTTCCTCCTTGCCCTCCCCCTTCCCCTCCCTTTCGCCCTCCCCTTCCCCTTCCCCTTCCCCTTCTGCCTCCCCCTCCCCGTCCCCCTCTCCAGAGTCTGTACTCCTGATGCTCAGGCGTCTCATGCGATACATCACGTCCACGTCTCTCATTCGGCCCAGTCGCTCCACCGCCACTCGACCCGGAGAGATGGCCAGCTTGTTCTGCAAGGCCTCCATCCGGTGGGAGGGGCCCCTGCTCCTCCGCTCCCCCTCCAGGCTGAGAGACAGTCTGCGGTCCAGATTCAGGGGCACTGAAAGTGGCAGCCGGTCTGGTGGAAACTCTGGCAACCCCGGGTGGTCTCGCCCCAGATGAGTCCGGAGACCGAGTCTATGCTCTGGAACGGCTAATGGCTTCTTCTCTTGCTCCTTCTTGCTGTCGGGCTTCTCTTCGCCTTGTCCCTTGCCTTCCTCCTCCAGCTGCTTGACCGCATCGCCGTCGGGTTCGTCTCCTTTGATGGCTTCGGTCGCATCCGATTCTGCCTCTTTTGTGACATTTTCATTCCCGCTCTGTTCCTCTGTGACTTGGAGGTCTGTCGGTAGATCGGTTGGCAATGTTGCGGATGCAGAAGACACATCCTCTGTGGCTCCACTGGCTGGTAGGCTGTCAGCAGACTCAACCGTATTCACACCATCTGAGTTTTCTGCCTGAGCATTGTCTGTAGTTTTACATTCTCCCACATTTTCCTGTGTCAGTGAATCCTGCTCTTTTGTTTCAGCGCACAGGTCAGACCCTGACTGTTTCAAAATGGAGTCATTTGGCTCCTCCGGTTTCGCATCTTCCGCCGGACTTTCTGATGCAGCACTTTGGGGAGGACTGCCATTTTGATTGACTGAGCTGTCTGAGCTGTTCTCCTCGTGGAGCGGAGGCAACGGACCCTGTCTCATCTGATTCTCGAGCTCTCGTTTACAAATCGGACACTCCTCCTCTGATTCACCGCTGAGATCTTGAAGGGCTTCTGTGTCGCTTGCTCTTGAAAGACCAGCAGGCGCTTTGCTGGCATCTGCCGGGTCCCGCGTCTGACGCAAAGCCTGGCATATGTCCTCGTAATCGGGAGGGCTCGTGAGTGTAGAGGCATCCTGCATGGGCTGTCTGTCTGCCCAGGGAACCTCAGCAGCTGTGGTGTGCATGGTCGGACTGAAGTCACTAAGCGGCGTCTCGATGGGCTCGTCCGGCAGGTCGAGTTTGACCGTCCGCCCATCGTTACTCCTTCTGCGCGAAAGATGAGCAACAACCCTGTATTCTCTGAAGCCTGTCTCCCGAGGCGGGACCGGCAGCTCCTCTCTGAGCTGCTTGCTGAAGGTTACCGACTTGGTCGCCGGCCGGGAGAAGGCGCTCTTCACTTCCCTGTATTCTGGGTCAACAGACCAGCTTACTGCACTGCGCCTAAGGCTGCTGGGCTTGTTGAGAGGTTCTGATGTCAGTCGGATTTTGATGCGCTCGGGAATTTGAACGGAACCATTGGGGACTTTATTGCTGGCAGTGCCCAGCTCCAAGATGTCTTTGTAGGCCTCGTTGAGGTCCTCGATGCACTTGTCAACGCTGGGCTGTTTGCTTCCATGCTGCTGCTGCTGCTGCTGCTGCTGCTGCTGATCCTGGACTTCTTTTTTGATGGTCTCCAGCTCTTTGACAGCGTCCCACGGTCGCTGGGCAGTCGGTTTCAGCAGGAACTGTTCGAAGGCCTCCTGCCCACTGCTTGCTGCCGGCTTGGCCTCCTCCACATTTCCTGAGGGTGGTACTGCTGGCTGCTGAGCTGTGCTCTTGTTCAGCTGGTTGGAGAAAGTGGAGGTCAGGGAGAAGGCGCTGTTACTCGACAGCTTCAGGCTTTTGACTCCCTTTAAAGGAAAAGTGAAGGTCGTGCCCACCACGGCGCTGTTATCAGGGGTGACTTCGGTGCCAGGAGGAACAGGGTCTTGTTGTGCTTCCTTGTTTTCAGGGCCAGGTTTTCGGGCTTCTGGGCTAGTTTGTGTCTCCTGGTCTCGGTACTGGTTCGCAGGCCAGGATCCTGACAACTTCAGCTCCTTGTAATGATTTATCTTCGGGGGCCTACAGGGCAACTTTTTGAACATTTTGCTGCTCGCTCGACTGCTCGTTTTGCTGCTCGCTATGCTACCAGTTAGTGCTTGCAGCTCAGCCTCAGCTGAAGATGTGCTTTGGAGACTTTGGTTTGTTAAATGGCCAGTTTTGTTGTCACTGGGGCTGTCTGCAGGGTCCGGTGACTTTTCGTTGTTATTATTCTGATCGCGGATTGTCCCGGTGAGCTGCGGAGTGACAGGAACTGACACCAAACAAAAAATGGTTTCACTAAGCCTCTTTTTAAGATTCTTGGTTTTGTCTTTTTCTGGTGGTTCAGGTTGTTCGACCTTTTTTACCTCTGTCACTGTTTCAGTGACACCCTGGTCAGCCGGCTTGCATGGCGGAGGTGGTGGTTTACCCAGAATAGATGAAGGAAAAAACTGACTGCGGTTTAGTTCAGGACCTACGCTTTCGCTTTTTCTAATGATACCCCTGTTGCACCATCGGTTACTGCTTTCGTTGTCACTGGGAGCTGTTTTGCGTGTTTCGGTATTGAGAGCTGGCCCCGGTTGGGGAGGAAAGGCACTATCACTTGTAGATTGTCCTGTAACCTTAGCAGGCGGAGTCTCTTTGTTCGTGGTACGAATCTTGTCTGAGTCGGTGAGAGAATTTCCGCCAGGCCCTCCTGAGTTTTGCTTTACTCTTGGGTCTTCTGTGGGTAATTGACGGGAATGACTTGGTTGTTCTTCATGTCCAGAATGTACCTGCACCTGTTTTCGATAGGACACACTACGATCAACGTACTGTTCCAGCCACGAGCCACTCGAGTGTCTGGTAAGCCACCTTCCGGGGTCTGACAGGGGCATCTGCAAAGCTTCTGCCCGCCATCTCAAATTCGCCATCTCGTTACGGTTCATGGAAACTGCTCTTGGGGGTAGGACCCTTTTATAAGATGGGGGTGGGATGTAGCCAGGAGGCTCCATTCCTGTGAGGGCAGACTGTTGTGCGAAATAGTCATGTCTCAGGTCCCCAATCCGTGGATAATAGATAGACCTGTCTTTTTGTTTGGCACCCTGGTCTATAGCAAGCATTTCTGCGCTACCCCTAGTCTGCTGGTGAATCTCGTATGACGGAGGCTTTAAAGGCCTACTGAACCTGGGCTTTGGTAAAAGTGCAACATGGCTGCTTGGCCCGATATTCCTCCCCCACCGGTCCCTCACACCACCATAGATGTACCTACTATAAGGTCCAGAGAAAACAGTGCTGTTCAGCCGCTGTCTTTCAGGCAGGCTCGGCCTTGATGGAATTAACTCCCGGCCATCAGCTCCTTCTGGTGACAAAACTCTCGGGAGGGACTGAGACTTTGCTTTCGTTCGAGGGTGGAAAAACCCCTCAGGCGTTCTTAGGCGGTACTGGTCCTGAGCCCACCTTTCCCCGTCACCATCCGACAACTGCCGTCCCAGGCCCACAGCTGGCCTCCACTCCTCTGTACCCAGACTCTGGCACTTCCTCTCCCCGGTCACCCTCAGCTGACCGGGGCCTGCGTCTGGATCTCTTAACCAGGAAATGTCCTCCCATAGCTGCTGCGCTTGCCTCTCTGCCCTGTATTCCTCTGCTGTGATCAAGGCCTGGGGCCTCCACGCTCCAGCAGAGGCCCTCAGCTCCCTGCCATCAGCATAGTCCAGAAGAATGCTGAAGTCCTGGCCTCGCCTCCGCCAGTAGGAGATGTCCCTGTCGTCATGGCTCAGCGGCTCTGAATAAGTCAAACTAGGAACATCGTAGAACCTAAAAACATAAAGAAATTAAGTTAATTTGCTGCCATTAAATCACAGGATAAGATTGGAGTCAAATTTAAGGTGACGAAATTTGATGAGACTTTTGATTTTTCCAAAGGAGTAGTTTGACCTAATGGGTATTAGTTAACACACACAAAAAGCAAGTATTTTGAAATTTCCTGCAGTAATGAGAGGATTGAATGGAATAAAAACGATCCAGGATCATTCAAAATTATAACTGGATGTCAATGTCAGTCACAAGCGTGGATTTTAGGCTTTGGCAGCGTTGCCATTTCAAGACAACTTAATCAACGAGCAGCAGCACACGTAAGACAGAAGTGCTCGAGTCAGCACTTCCAAAGTCCC
This sequence comes from Malacoctenus gilli, assembly GCA_032164315.1. Lineage (NCBI taxonomy): Eukaryota > Metazoa > Chordata > Actinopteri > Blenniiformes > Labrisomidae > Malacoctenus > Malacoctenus gilli. Next base: position 4,842,260 of record JASSRZ010000042.1, on the reverse strand, counting down.
TTGAAGACACCATGAAATTGTGATGCTACTGCAATATGATCTGCATATTAAATTGTGCTGACCCTCTCTTGGAAGCTGGTCATCTGGACCGCCACTGTGGCTCTTTAAGAAAGCCTTTGCAGGAACATGTTACTGAATGATTTGATGTTTTAAAAAAAAAGAACGACTCTCCACATCTGTGACATATGCTAATAAGGAAGGTCTTAGCAAAGCAAGAAAAAACATCGAGAACAAAAACATTATTCCTACTGGAAAAACTGCAAAAACTGGGCATGTTGTTCTAGCTGATGCTGAAAGAATTGCAATAATTTAAAAATCTGGGATGAAATTTATATAAAATGACAACTGTGTGACAAGCGACTGTTGGCAGGTTCAGACCAGTGCCTCCACTTTAGTGTGGTGAAGCTGTTTTGCCTGGGGATAGTTTTAGTCATGGTTCCATATTTACCTCTCCGGTTAATTTGATGGCTGAATTACATGTACAGCCGAAACTAACATTTTAGCCATCGTACGCTGAATTGTGACAGTGAAGGACCAAAAAATACGAACTGCATAAGGCTTCCCAATCTTTCTTTAATCATTTTGTGAATTTGTGAAGTTGTCCTTGTGATTTTCCTGCTGTGGTGAGGCAGAGGAGGCACTGTGATATTCCTGAATATCCTCAGGTCATCAGTCATACCCAAGCACATTTCAAACCGCCCTGATGACAGCCCGCCTTAACGAGGGAGCTCGTGTGGGCTTGAAATCCTCATTGGATTTTCGCAAAAAAACAAAAAGTCTTTTCTGATCAAATAATTCAGAGCCTTATATTGTTCTGTGCAGATGATAAAAATAGCAAAACAGGAAGGATACAGACAACTATTAGCAGCTAACAGCTGCATGTGGGGACAAAAGGAAAGAAATAACCCTGAAAATAGAAGATATCACTGATAAAATACGAATTTACCAAAAGAGAGCTCCATCTAATCCCCTCACTGCACTAAATCACTGGTAGTCATTTCCACTCATTCACTAAAGCAGCAAAATCAATGGATCATCCTCAGCAGCATATGCTACTGTATGGCTGAGGGGAGCTGCGCTGTGCACACTTGCCCAGCAACATGCTTACATCACAGAGCACGTGCTGGGCGTGATTCAGTGTGCCAGTGTTTACAGTGGAGTGATTACGCGCTTGTCTTGAGGCATGTTCAGTCCTCCTCAGTTTGCTCTCTGTCTACTGCTGCTGTTTACATCTGCCTGCCTGGCGGAGGCCACGGAGATGGTACCAGTGCCTGGGTGGGCTCCGCCGAGACGCGAGGCGTGCCTCTGTGCAGGCATGTAAACAGCTTAAATGCGCGCGGAGGCACCTTTCATAATTCCTCATATCCTGGCAAAAGACATGTCAGAAGTGCTGCTGCAGCCACCGTGCTCTGCAGCTCTGAAAGGAGGGGACGGGAAGAGGAGGGGAGGAAGGAAAAAAAAAAAACCCATGCGCAGTGCAGACTCAGTTTTGCATGCAATACTGAAGGGGCCCCAGTGAGAGAAGGGGGGGGGGTAAAAGGTGTGCGGGATTGCAAGAGACAGGGAAAAGGAAAAAAAAACATCCACTCACCCACTATCTGTAGCGAGAGAATCACCCAAGGGCTGAGCGTCACCTAGGATACCGATGCCAGCTTCTTTTCTCCTTTGGTTCCTTTCCCCGCTCTCGTTGTCTGTGGCAGGGTAGCTCTTCACCAGCGCATGCCTGCTGCCGTAAATGCCTGTGAAAGACGCCCCCCGGTCAGCCTCATACCCGTTCAGCGTCCCCCGGCCGGCCCTGTTGTCCACCAGTTCGCGTTGGCAATCAGCGGGGCGCTTGTCATAAGGCGTGGCAGATGGAGGGCCGCTCTTGGGCAATTTATATCCGTGTGAAATGAGGAGGTCCTCCACGCTATACATGGTGGCGTCTCTCTCTCACTTTTGGGCAGGAGGGCAAAGGTGGGTGTGTTGCCTTATGCGCAGCGCTGCTGGTGGAAGCTGGAGCACGGCTGCTCAGCAGAGGCCATCACTGAGGAGAAAGCAGCGAAGGGAAGAGACAACACCCAGCTGATTACTCGACTCGACCGAGATCAGCTGATAGAATACTTCCTTTTTCTTCCTGTGTTACTTTTTCTGCATGAACAAGGTGAACAAGAACAACAGTATATTTTCTTTATCAGTTTCTTCGGGCTGAAAAAAAAACCTACTTTAAAATGTATTCCTGAAGTTGTGAAAATAAAGATCAGGTTTTCATCCTTGCTCCGGTCTTCAGAGCAGTTGAATCGTCTGAACGTTGAACAAACCTCGCCCCGGACTCAGGGCCAAGAAATGTGTGTTGTCAGCCACACCCACTGTCCCTCCTAACAGCATTTTATCATCCCTCCAAAGTGCTAATACCATTGTCTCATCTAAGAATGGCCCAATTGAGAGTAGTGCTCTTTGAATTAAACCACTGTCTATATAATGACTTTTTTTTTCTCACTCTTTATGAGACCACCGCAGAGAAGATGTGATTCGCCCGCGGAACAGGGTGGTTCTCGTTCGAATGGATGACATTAGTACTGCGGTAACCTAAACTACAGCATCTGGACAGATGGGCCAGCATTCAGATGCACACATAAAGCACCTCTCTCAGAAATAGAGGCAACAAATGAAGGTTTTCAACATTTGTGGGTAATTGAATAAATACTCTATCTTGGGTAAACTAATCTGCAGCAGGACAGTCGAATCAATACTTTGCCATGAAAACTTCATGCAGCTGCAAAAACAATCTCACGATAATCTCAATTTTGAACATCTCTCACAATTTGTAAATAAGTTGAGCTGATATGATTTCATATCTCAATTATGAACTTTAGTTCAAAACTGAAGGCAAAATTGCAGAAAACTAAACTTGTGGATTAAAGGCAAGAAACTAAAACCAAACGAATGTCAGAACATGTATATTTAGTTTTACATGTATATGCTAAATTAGGTACTTGTACATTATTACATCATTCCTACTTTAAGGAGATAATTTCCACCAATTTTCCCAGAATTGTAGAGAGCTTCGCAAATAAAGCAAATTCACTTCTTTGATTCTACCACTAAATTCTTGCAGCTGCTGATCTATCGAACTTAAACAGACTGTGTTCACACTTAAGGTGTGGCCATCCCATAATCTGTCTAGCAACAAAGAGCCCACACATATTGTAAGCTTTCATTAACTCTCTAACAGATTACATTCCTTATTGTAATCCAATCCTGTTCACAACACAACACACGCAACTCGTAATTGCTTAAATAATCCTATTTGCATCATCACTTCATTTTTGGGAAATTCTTCAATTTGGTGCTGCAATGAGTCTAAAACTCAGATATCCTCACAGCGCGGAAGCTGAACAGTTTTCCAACTAAAATTTGATATTTCTATTCATTTCCTCTCCATAAATAGATTCAAAATACAGTCTGAAAATTAGTTTCAGCTCCAGATATCTGGCAACAAGTCGGCAAAGTTGCTATGCGACTCATTTGAACTCAGAATCAAGCTCCAAGTTCAGCTGCTGTTTGTGTGTGCGTGTGTGTGTGTGTGTGTGTGTGTGTGTGTGTGTGTGTGTGTGTGTGTGTGTGTGTGTGTGTGTGTGT
>JASSRZ010000042.1:4793331-4838627 GCA_032164315.1 Malacoctenus gilli | reverse complement strand
GTGTGTGTGTGTGTGTGTGTGTGTGTGTGTGTGTGTGTGTGTGTGTGTGTGTGTGTGTGTGTGTGTGTGTGAATGCACAACCAGGCGTGCCTGGCTGATGTATTAATTAGTGGCTATAACAGTCTGTCCTGCCTGCAGATGACAGTCGATGGCTTATAAAACAGGAACACGATGATCAAAGGCTTTGCACACATTAGCTTTTTGGCTAATCATGTTTGGTGTTGAATAGTAGCTCGCTTTTCATTTTCCATTATGAAGGTGTCACATAAAGGACGGCCACTGTGGTGAAGCGAATACGTCAGCGTTAGAATCGATGTCAATGCCACCACTCGTTTCAAGTTTGGGGGATTTGTCAAATTTTCTGCAAGTCTGTGGAGTGTTTAACCCGTTTTTGCAGTTCAACAGGAAAACTATTAACTAAAAGACATTTAGTTTAAACTCTCGAGTTTACATCAAGAGATTATGCTGACGAGAATGTTCACAAATCTCCTCGAGTCCTTATGAACTGTTTCCACATTGCGACAGTTTATCATCCTGATTATAATAATATAATAAAAGAAGCAGATAACGCAACTATGAGGGATGAAACCAACAATGCACACTGCACCAAATAAATACGATGCAAAACAAATAGAGACGATAACAGTTGATGTACAATGATGGGATGGAAGTGATGGATAAGATGGAGACTTTATTGTCCTTTGACTCCAAAACAAAGTTCACTTTTGAAGGATTTTAAACTTCTAATCTTTTTCCTGGACAGTAGTCAATAAATCGGGATTAGATTAGAAATTAGAAAAGTACACAAGATTTGACAAGTCTGACTTATTTCTGTCACTTTATCACATTGTTTGTTTTCCTTGCTTTATCAAGGAATAATTAGTCACTTTTTACTAACTTTAACTAAAAGAATTACAAGTTAATCTGGAGTTTACACATATGTCACTTCTTTTTGTAATAAAGCAAGTCAACAACAAAGGCTCAGTTCAATGACATGCTGGTCAGACTGCTGATAAACAAGCTGGTGAGACTCTAAACTTAGCAATTGCAAAGTATTTCATTGGCGACACAACAAACACATTCGTTTTTACAGACACCAGAGAGTCAGATGACTTTTATACGATAAACTTTTGCACTGAAATCTGCAGTGAAACTTCTCTCAGCCCTCTTGACCTTAGAGTGACCTTAACATTTGCCTCGTTGTAACTTTGCTCACTCTGCAGTTGGAAGTTTCCCCTAGTGTGGGAGCATATTTTACACTGTATGATTCATTGTATTTCCTCTGATACGCCTATAGCCCGGAGATAATTAATACTGTCCAGATGTAGAAAAGCTCAGCAGAAAGTCCTCACTATAAGACCACACTGCCAGACCGTATTTCCAAGGACAACACATGTTAAAACAGATTAGACGATTCGTTAATGTCCTTGCAAGTTTACTGACGAGACAACAAAGCCGAGGCGGGAGTGAGAATCGGCGAGCTTCTGATGCGTAACTCTCTCAAACTAATCCTGAATCTTTAGGAGGAGCGAAAAGGTAGATGCAGCAAAAAAAAAGGGGAAAAAAATCAACTCAAGGGCTTCTCGAATTAGTCAAATCCGAAAGCCGCCATGATCAGTGAGGATGGGCTCATATAGAAAAGTAGCATCCTTTCACAGAGTTTTATCAGACCGAACCAGAGAGACATTCACACACACACACACACACACACACACACACACACACACACACACACGCGCGCGCGCGCGCACGCACGCACGCACGCATGCACACACACACACAGTGGTTCTTTTTTGACAAGGTCACACCTTCAAATGATTGCAGAGGAAAATATGGCACATGAGCCCTTTTTTTGCATAGCAACAACAAAACTACCATTAATAATTATGACACATCTGAATTTTGACGTGCACATTACTGATATGCCACAGCCTACAGCAAATGAGTGCGAAGAGGACAAACAATAAGGTCAACTACTGTAAAAGTTGCAACTGGGGTCGTTTATTAGCAGTTGATGGCTGCAGTTAGGGTTTCAGTCCTTCTCTGCCTGAGGAGGTGGAGAAAGGTTTTATCTCAAATAACTGTTGTTGCTAAAACTTTACTTAAAATCATAAAAAAAAAGTGCTAAATTTCCTTCCAACTTCGCTTTATGGGTCTCTCTTCACCAAAGCGCTCTCCCTGGAAATGGGGAAGGGAGGGGAGGGAGGCCCCCCCAATGTACAGCCCAGGCCTGGAAGACTGCATGCACAGGTAGTGGCCACTGTAACACATCAGCACTAGCAGGCAGCACCACCCTAACTGCTGAGGGAGTGTACCTACATCTTACCTAGTGACAGGGAAAACAGAGCGCCACAGATCAGGGCTGATCATGGGGGGGGGGGGGGGGGCACACCACCGCTTATGCAAACTCATTTAGTTGAGCATGATTAAAGGCAATACTTGGCAACTAAGTCTATGTTATTGCTCCCCAAAAAACCCTCCACCTCACCATCAATTTCCTCAATGAATGAATGAATAATGATTTGAAATAGATCTGGCGTATCATAACACGCGTTATTAATAAAATATCATTGTTGTGGGAGAGGTGGATAGTTGCTTTATGCATTATACATACAGCATGACCTATTATAGCCGACTGCAGTGTTATATGGCAGAGCCTGCATGGAATTGACTGCTATGAAATGATTTTTCAAATCAGCTCCCCTCTACCTGCCTCCTCACCCAGTGCCGCAAGTCCAGCCGCCAACCGGAGGAGGGGAAAAACGCACCTACCTGAACGCACTAGAACTTGAAATAACACTCAGCGGTCATGTTTTGACGAAAGCCGCCTGGACGGATGATAAGGGAGGGGGAAAAAATTTTGTTTCCGAGAGAAATGCACGCAGTACAGCAGTGAGCGCTCATCCCCGCCTCGCCTCCTCCACCACCAGCAGCGGCAGTGGCGGCGGCGGCGGCGGCTCGGCGCGGATGTGGCGAAGGGCGAACATTTTGAGGTGTGTGCAAGTTGACGCGCGGTTAATGGGGGAGGCTCTTTTTTTTTTTTTTTTTTTTTTTTTTTTGCAGATGCGTCTTCGCGCACTGTGTTTACCAAGACCCGCTGCCCCCCTGCGCAACCATGCAATCTACGTGAGCAGTCCAAAAAAAAAAAAAAAAAAAAGCAGCACAAGCAGCAACCCCTCCCTAGAAATCGGCTGGGGTGTCGGGAAGAGCGCGGAAACAAGCATGCAGCAAGGATGCCATAACATTGCATGGAGGAAGAATCGGGAATAAGGGCGTTGCGAGCGGCAGAGAGAGACACAGAGACAGAGACGGGGAGCTCATACCTGGGAAGATGCTCTTGGCGCGGCCGTCGCAGTTCCCCTGCGCCCAGCTTCAGCTGCTGAGACTGAGAGCACTGCACAGAGCCTGAGCCGAGCATGCCTATTGGTAGGCAGAGACGCGCTGGTTGCTGGCTGCCTGGACTGGGCTCTCCTCACTACAGCTGAGGTGGGGTGGGCTCCTCGCATGCAGGCAGCTATAGGAAGGGATGTCAGAATGGTTTCTTCCAAACTGTTTCTCCCAACTTTCCCCCTTTCATAGCAACAGTCCTCCCCCCCACCTATACGGGCTTGCATATGTACTTGAACGATAACCATAGACATGTGGAGCACTGCGGCTGATGCGCCTGCCTCTATCTTGACGTGTACGTCACTCTTTATCTGTTTCTAACAGAAAGGTCAGCCACTGTACTGCATTGCTACCCCCCCCCTCCCTCACCCCCCCCCACCCTTACATTCCCCACTTTTCTCTGAATTCTTTGTCTCTCTCATACCTGGAAGTTTCAGATGTGCAGTATAGCAGCGAGCAGCGCCGCACCCTTGGTGATGCCAATGACTCGTCACAGTGTCGCCCCCCCCCCCTCCAATGCCAAGACAGCTTGGCTAATTGAATGTGCTGGGCTCAGGCCTTCCCGTGCCAACTGTGACATGGTGCAATCTGAAGGGATCCCTCTTTGAGAGGAGTGACGGGACGACGTGCACGACTCTGAGATCCACTCACTGATGAAGAAGTGTTGCAGTCCATTGGGCGTGTGTGTGTAAGGGGGGTGGGGCGGGGTCTCCCACTGCATGCAAGAATGCAAGACCCTTTCTTTATGGAGTTTTTTTTAACCTATTGGAGAAAGTGCTTTAACTGGCACGTGTCCACATCTGGGAGCATCCCAGAATAACCAGTGCTGGATGGCCAATGGCTCCCAGCCAGTCTGAGATGGTATGCATGATGGATTAATGATTGCTTCATCTTAACGCCGTCTCTGTGGAGGTGGAAGATCATAAAACACAAAGCAATTAAGGTAACGGGCTCGTTCGGTCGCTTTTGTCCTGGATGGTCGCATAAAAGGAGGTCTGTTCGGAACAGAGACGGTGCAGCTCGAGTGATCCCAAACAGCCAAAATGCCTTGACCCAATACGGACCTTATTCTAGGACACCTGGTTGTCAGACGGATGATAAATGACGCACCCGGCTGACACTGGCTCAAAGCTAACATGAGTGTTGCTAACTGCAGCTGATTTTTCTTCCCAGATTTATCCGAGGCCACATCCTAAACACACAGCCCGATGTGGAAGACACACATGGGCCGGAGCCAGCTTATATTTGGTCCTCCTGTGCCAAGACACGTCCAAGTCGGCTGACACTCCGCTCAACTCATCCTCGCTGGGCTGTCGCTGCTCGGAAGGCATTTCACACCGCATCCGTGCATACGAAAGCACAGCAGCAGACGCTCGACTGTGGTTCTTCCCTGCAGTTCGAACGTGATTTCAGGCTCTTCGCTCCTCCGGAGAGGAGGAGAAATGCGGAGAGGGTCGGATCTCATCCTGTTCAGGTGCTGTTTGGGAAGGAGGCACTGTCTGTTCCAGTTTCCAGTTCTGAATTTTTAAGCTGGGCCAGGGACCTCGTGACCTTCACATGATCTGTCTTCCTCTTTTAGGCTACTGCTAAGGGAACATGACGCGATAGCAGTATCTTATAGATGCTGTTTTTTTGCCCCTAATAAATTACTTGTTTCTCTTGAAAAAAGACAATAAACAGGAGCCATACTAACCATGGCCGCACCATGCCGTGGTTAGTAAGTAAATCTCTTTCATTGTTGAAAAAAAGCACCCAATGAAGACAAGAATATTACTGAGTGTTCAGTGTCGTGATCTCTTAAATGCCTTTTTTCCCCTGCACAAAGCAATAACGTAAAGTCAGATTGTAGTTCTGAGAAGTTCCTTAGAAATCTGATCAGTTTTGTTCCATTTTTTAATAAAGTCTTTTTGGGTTTGAGACGCATATTCGTCTGGATGTGGTTTTAGGATTACTTTCAAACAGTCTGCAGTTTCTGAAGTGACGAAGAGTGATTTGCCAGAGCTTGTTACAGTGGGTGGTCCCACTCCTGTATCAGCTCTGCTCTACTTTACGTGGCCAGACTTAACTGGGTGTCCATCGAACTCCCTCAAATAATCGCACCTCTTTGCGTTCCTGCAGATGAAGTTTTGACTTCGGAAACTTTTAGTTGCAGCTGTGGGTTCGGTAACCCGGGTGCATTCCAGGCCTCAGGTCTCGTACTCTGACTGAACATTGTGCTTTATTTGTTCCTATTCAGACAGCAGCTGTTCCCAGGATGAGAATATCTCACTTTAAATTAAAGTCATTACACTTACAGGAGGTGTTGCTGCATGCTTTTCTCATCAGCAGTACAGTGGGGAAAGCGACTGAGGTTTGATGAAAGGGTTGGTGGCTTTGGGCTGTTATAACGGGGCCTCGTGCTTCAGCCAATAAAGAAACAATCTTGAAAAACGAACATTATCAGGGGCAGGTAAAACTATCAGGCCAGTGTGACCCATTTGGAAAGTCTTTGCAGTGAAAGAAGCCTTGTGCATAAGGTGACTTCCTTTCCTTGTTTTGTTGAGCAGATATTACAGCATTGATGACAAACACAGACATGCTTTTTGTGAATAAGGCCTTTGTCATCGTTTAAACTTTCTTGCATGATGTAATTTGATTGTAATGTAACTCCACACTTCTTTATATCGTCAAGTTTTTCTGCACAGAGGATTTTCACTGTCGATTCTGACTGTAACACAAACAATAAGTTTTTATTCCTCACGAGTGTTTGTAAAGGGACACTGATATTTTTTTAGCCAGTTTAATCGCTTCATTTTGCAGATTTTGTGCATCCAGGTATTTAAAAAATGTGGTTTAGTTTAGGTGGGTTTTGCAGTCTGCAAAACTTTTTCTACATCTTCTGCTTTATATATTTTTACTTACGTTTCTCCTTTTTTCCCCCCTCCACCTCCTCGTCTTTGTCCTCCTATGCCGACTGTCATGACTTCCTTCCGTCAAGAGAAACATTGATTTCAGCTCAGCGGGGGATCATGTAAAACAGCCCCTCATTAAAATCATAATTACAACTTGAAAATGGCACATGGGGGTTCAACTCCGGGGCGGACAGGAAATCACTGGAAACTATCGAAGTTGCACTTCGCCTTCGGCTCTGAAACAAAAACATGTTAACTGAGTCTCAACATCCTGTTCAGTGTGACGTGAAAGCAAAACAGCAAACGACATGCTGGCACATTTATTGTTTAGGTTTTTTTTAAATGTTCCCACTTCAAGAAATTAGATGCTGAAGTCTCGGATTGTTCAGTTTAGTTGTTTCTCTGAAAGTTATTTGAGCAATAAACATTGTAGGTGGATGTGATGAGGGCCTGGGTGCCAGTCTGATGGGGGGAAAAAACAAATAGAAAAGAGTCAAAATCCTATCTGACTTAATTTCAATGTCAAGGGCATTTGTTCTTTTCTATGTGAAGGTCACTGCTGAGCATCATCACCCTCTGTTCTTACAAAAAAAACAGCTGTAACATCACATCGCATCGACGCTGACCATCCTCACAAGCTCCCGATGTCTGATACGAGGGTCCGGTTCAAACATGCATTACCACACGCTCACATACATATGGAAACACACATACACACTCGCACACACACTCTGCCCTCTTCCTGTCCCCAGCCCCGGTTGCCTAGGAGACAGCTGAGACGGGGACCCCATCTCGTTACACGGTGCGACTGGCTGTAGGAGGATGTGGTGGGATCTTCATCGCCATCTAGCAGCCAGAACAGAGAAGGACATGACTCTTCTTCTCTCTTTTTTTTTCAAAGGTACGATTCTGCCTAGTAACCCAATATGCTGACTTCTCATGGTGCCGACAGCTCTGAATCTCTAATGAGACACATCATACTGTGCGGCTTTACAGGGGATGCCATGAAAAGTTGAATGTGGACGACTTGGTAAGTCGGAGCTCAAAGCCTAATCACAGATTTTTTTCACACATAATGAAAAACATGTCTTTGAACAAACACAATTATGCTGTGACTGAGTAAATATTACTTTACAAGCATCAAATCTTAATTTTCTTCTCATTTATAGTTTGTTTTATCCTTAGTGGTTAAATTGTGATTGTGCAAGAACAATCACCCCAGCGTTGTTTTAGATTAATTTATGGATATTTGACCTGGCAGGAAAGTTGAGCCACCCATTAAGCTCTGTATGCCACACCCGAAAGAAACACTCGCTTTAGATACCATAAATGCACCATATGTCATTTTATGGATCAAACTATACCACTCCACTCAAAATACGACAGCAATGCAAGAAAAATTGAATTAGATTAAACTTTTAAGGCTTGCTTTTAGGCAAATGCAGTGGTTTTTATGGTCAATAACAGTACGTAGTGCATAAAATTTGGAAAAATGCAACTTCAACAATATTTCTTCAAGCAGTCAGCGTTTTATTTTGTTGATATGTTTAATAAAGGAGATTTTCTATCTGTTTTTTCTGTTATTGTTGCTGCTGCTAGGCAATATTTTAGTCATCAATGCACTTTTACTGCCATGCCTAAAAAATAAACATCACCAGGTTTATTTGAATGACTTCTTGTGCGTGTGCGTGTGCGTGTGCGTGCATTCGTGCATGCGTGTGTGTGTCCCTTGATAGACGAGTAGACTTGTCCAAGGTTGCTCATCTCTTTCAGAGTGAGTGAGTCTTCATATGCCCTCGCAGAGTCATGGATCACCTTCCTTGTGCTAATTTTCAAAACAACACACAATCCAAGAGAGGTGCTCTGGAATATACTGTCGTTTATTATTTCTAGTTGATGTGTTTTATTAATTATTAAAAACATCAAGTAAAAATGGCACATATACTGTATATATTTATATACACAGCAGCAGAAGCAGGAGTCTGGGCTGAACTGAGCGGGACACTGTTGTGCTTTTAGAGTTTCTACTGGACACAGGACACGGTACCCTTGTGCTACACACGCCGTACATTAAAACCAAGCCACAAACACGTCGTGAGAGCCAGTTAACCCGTCTATGCGTTAAAGGTTTCAGGTTGACCCATTCGCCAAAAACGTGTCAAGTGAGGAGAGGGACATGAGCAGAGTTTTACCGGTGTTATCAACAAACATAATACTGTGTGGTCCCCCCGTGAAGATGGAGCGCTTACTCTCAGGGCAGGAGGCGAGCTGTGATATTCACTGATACGTTTACTAGTTGAACAGCCTAATAGGAATCCGGATGAGTGTCTTCTAGCACCAAATGATGGTTTTGTTAGAGAACGAAGGTTGTTACATAGCAGACAGATATCCCAGCAGCTCGGAGCTGGTGTTCCCGCCCCATCATCTAAACTGATATACAATAAAATCCTTGAACAATCTTTGCAGCTAAAGATATGAGAGGTCACTACAGTCGGTACCTCGAGACTATCTAGTTTTGTGCAGGTGAAAATAAAGCATCTATGCACTCTACCTATTTTAAAACAATCCACACTCTGAACCCTGCACATTCAACCACCTGGTCATGTGTTTTTTGCCCCGTGAGGCAAAGTACCTTGACATTCTGCTCTGGTCCACAGGATGCACTTCTGTCGACCCCATCTAAAGCATAGTATTGTCATTTAAATATAGATATAGGCAAGGGTGATTGGAGCTAACACAACAAATCGAAGAGATAGAGCACACATAGAGTACACTTATAACAGAGGACGAACATACAAATAAAGGACAAAATATCAAGAAATAAACTCTCTCGTAAGGTAACGTAAGATCTGGCATATAGTGCAGGACTGAGCCTAATGGAACTACTCATTTGCCTTGAACGAAAGGGTCTGCAAACAGTGACTGTGATGTGGTGGTGATATACTGCAGCTCCGTGTAAACATTCTCGGTTCCTAGGCCTCGGATTCGGATTGATCGGTGGCGACGCTGCCGTTGAGCTCGCCCGGTCCTGATTGCTCCTGGATGTCAGTCATCTCGCCGACAATGAAGGTGGGCTCCCCGCCTTTGCTGTCGGCCGAGCCGCTGTCGGGCTGTTTGGCCGCCTGGTTGGTCAGGGTGGGCTCCTCGTCCAGCCTGCTGGAGATGGACCAGTACAGGTGAGCGTCCAGTCTGGCTGCAGCCAATGAGAGCTCCCGTGCCGAGCAGGAGGGCGTGTCCACCTGGAGGGAGAGAGGAAAAGAGTCCAGCGGTTTACTGGTTAGTAGCTTCAACTGCTAAACCACCGTTCGGATGAGCTCCAAAATTGCAAAGCAAGAATGGGATTAAAGAAAAATATATTTTTACTATAGGCTACAAAAATGGCTATTTATGCTTAATCTGAAAAACCAGGCGCAATCTCAATCCCCTTTAACTGTAGGAAGTTTTCCTTTGGCAAAAAATCTTTCGAATAAACAGTTTTGTTCATGAAACTCCAAAATGAATCTCATGTTTTGACAGCTTCTATCAGCCTCTCACAGCATTATATTTTAATGCTACTTCTCGATGAACTCGTGTTCATTTATGTATAAACAGGCCCTTCAAGATTTCCACACTCACACAACATTTAAAGCTCTGACTCACGGCAATCTGGCGCTCGCCTTTACTTTGTGAAATCGTGCTTCAAAAAAAGTTCCGACATTTCCCAGAATCCCGTTCATCAACCCCAGGAGAACATGAGATTTGAGTTGTTTGTGTACATGTAGGTGGAGACAAGAATAGGGATAACAGAGGAAGATTGTTTCCAGATTTCTGCTCTCAAACAGGGTTGTTTTTCTGTTTGCATTGTTTTGGAGAATGGATGAAAATCTTATATTAATCATTGATTCTTTGAGACTTTCTCTGAAGGTTTTAAAGCATGTTCTTGAACAAGTTCCACTCTGGCCACATCGGTGATCAATAAAAACAATGTTCTGTCATCCGTGTAGGCCTACCTGTTGGTGTGAATAGAGAACATGAAGCATAGGTTTGAAAGTATGCGTTTTTTAGCTTGTGACTTGTCCAGAGTGTACCTATCATTCACCTATTGTTAGCTGAGAGTGGCCCCACCCCCTATGATGACCCTTTGACAGGCTCACATTAGACATTACCTCAAATGTGTGGTGAAAGGCGCCGTAGTCCACGTCGAAGAAGCCCTCCGCCAGTGACATCATCGGGCTGAACCTGTGACCCCACAGCACCTCCTCGGCCAGATAGGAGCTCCTCGCCTGGCACGTCATCCCTGCAGACACAAACACGCCGGTGGCAACAAACACTCACGACACACATTTGGCCTCACAGCATTTGTTCACTTCAGCGTGATAAATAAGCTGCAATAAACAGGACTCGGGCTTGGGTTGTGTCAAAGCAGAAGAGTCAGAGCAGCCCACTTACAACTCTGCTGGCTGCAGACATAATTAATTTACCCATTTAGTCACAAACACTTTAATTGGCAAGCTGTCTTCGCATAAATATTCTGTGCGGCAGATTTATGACTGTCAGCTAGTTCTTTTTAACACCGCACTCTGTCTCAGGGAATCAATATTTGGAGTAGGCAGAGAAGCCACCTTTACCTCACGGAGATACATCGTGAACAGCTCCCATGTACACTGGGTGTTCAGTGAGGAGACCACAGAGGATGGTGCGAACGAGCCGTCCTCTCCGTATGAGTCTGACATATGGCAATATGACGGGGATTAGGAGGCAGACAGGAGCACAAAGCATCCGAATCCATCCAGGATTCACATTCCTACCAGGCTCTGTTTGATTTCTGCGGCTTTTCGACCACGGGAGAGGGACGAGTCAATAAAGGCGGGCCTACATGAAATGCAGCTATAAATATGGTATAAGTGGTAAACTCTACCTCCAGTTGAGAGGTTGAGGGGAGATCTGAGTTGTGTTGTTTCTGTGAATGATTTTTTGATATCTTGGGTTTTATTTTTTAGCAATACATCAATAAAAAACGTGTTTGAATCCTTAAGAGGAAGAAGATAAAAGTAAAAGCAGGAATACTCGCTTTCAAAAGAATGAGCAAACACAGAGGGGCTGTGTGCTTTTTGTACAAGATGCCTACATTTCCATCTTAAACATCGGATGTTTTCAAGTATATTGAAAATATACATGGCGCCATTATTGCAGCGCATTTTCCTGGAAGACCGCTAGAAACGACGGAAAGCTCTCAAACCAAAAATTGCAGATCTAAGCTGAGACTTGCTGGAAGAGGACTTTCATTTTCTAATGGACACTTTGAGAGGGTTTGCTTTATGTAAAACACTGATGGAATAATGTAACATCAGGCTGCTGTGGCCATCCGCAAGATTAATTCCCTAATGCTTATTTCTCGTTGTTGCAGCCAAACATGCATTTGCAATATAAAAAACACTGGAACTTTACAGCCAAATTAAATTGGAGGGAATTCTTCCTCACACAATGCATTGTTATTCGCTACCATTCATTAAACAAAGTACAATTAGTAATCATAATTATCAGCCTTTAGCAGTTGAGAAATCCAATAATCAACTGTTGAGGAAGAATTGTCTCACTGCTTTCTGTGAACACTCATCTCACTCAGGATGTCTTACTTGTTTTTTGGGGGTTTGATCCCCATTTTCCTCTTTCATTCAAATCTACGGTGCACTACAAAAAAGTTTATTTAGTCATTCAAAGACTTTCCACGCTCCACCTGTTTTCTTACCGGTAGCTTCCACCATTCCCTCCAGGATGACCACGATCTCAAAGTCCTCCTTCTCCAGCTGGGCCTGCGACATGTCCCAGAACGCCGAATGCGAGTCGATCTCATGCGAGATCACCAGCGGCGAGACCAGGAAGAGACGATCGTCGCCCGTCTCGAAGCCCACACTGATGTCTGTCTGGTCGAGAGGGATGAACTCACCTGGGACGACAATACAAAAGGTTTATTGCTTTATCGTTCTTTTATGTAAAATGTGAGTGTCTCATGTCGGATGTGTTAACTTCGATAATCCCCTGAAACAGCAAAGTTTGACGCATCATGCCGTCTACAACCCTGAAGAGTCACCCACCTCTGTTGTCTTTGACATGTTGTCCTGTGCACTTCTATTTAAGTTGAGTTTATTTATATAAAGAAAAATTCGACACATATTGTTTGATGCTCTTGTGGCTATAATGGATTAATCCAGATGTTTTTAAGCTGTAGGAAGGACAAGAAAAGAATGACTGGGATTTCCTGGCAACATTTGCAACACACCAACAGCTTTCAATACCAGATTTGTTATTATTAGATTTGTTATTATTAGATTTGTTGTTATTGTTATGTACTGCTGGAAGCCATGGGATCATCCTCATGACTAAAGCACATCAGTGAAGTTTTCGGTTAATGTGGTTGTTTTTCAGATCCTTGGCTTTCAGTGTCCGCTCACCCTCCTGCGTCTGCTTGGACTTGATGAGCTTGGCCCTCATGTTGGCTCCCACGATGTGGGAACTCCGCAGGTCGCCCACCCTGAACATCAGGCAGAGCTTGTCGTCTCTGAGCGATATGACGGCGTGTTTGGAGAACACCAGGGTCTCGGCTCGCTTGTTTGGCTGCGAGATCTTCACAAACATGCAGCCGACCTGCGTGGGGACAGAACACAGGCTCATTACTCAGACAGACAAAGCTTCAAATCACAGGCTCCAGCAAGGAAAACAGCAGAGCCTTGAAAAATGAACAGCACCTCTAATTATTCAGTGTTGATGATGGACACGTCAGCCAAACAGCCAAATGATTCATTCATTCATTTTTCAACAGAGCTTGCTATTTCCAGTTTTTAATATATAAACCTCTCGTGACACTTGAATTGACTTCAGACTGAGTCATCTTTAATATGCATCGTAAAATAGCCCGCATGTCCATCCGCCATTAATCTGCTCTGTTTCCAGCTTGCGAACATGCATTACAAACATGATCCTGCCCGGTGTCGCTGTGTGAACGCATCCTGATCAAAAGAGCGCTTGCACTGTGTGGGAAAAATTAGCCTCATCAGCACCTTCAAAGTAAATTCACCTGCGCCATCTGTGCAGAGTCCCTGTCAGTTTGTTTTTTGTGCAGTTCTCATGTTTTCACCCGCTTCTCTAAGCTCAAGGAGAACTGTAAGTTATTATTCATTCCATTCAGCTTAACGAACAGCAGGGCTCCTTTCATTCAAACAACCTCGGTTCAGACAGATTTTATGTGCATTTTTCAATTCGCCGAATGCAGTTTTAAAAAGTCATTCAGGATGTGAAAGCCCCCCCCCCCCCCAAATCCGCCTCACAAGAAACACAAGGAAACCATCGCAGTGATCAGCAATCAATGCCTAAATTCATTCATTCATTCATTCAAAAGGTACAGAAATGTATTCATCAGTGTCATTTTTTTAAATCTTTTTTTTGTTTCAGCAGTTTTTCTCCTTCGTTGGGTCACAGAATGAGTCTAAATGCATCATCTCAAGCCACATCATTGTACCTTCCAGTAAATAGGAACAATAATTTTTAATACTCGACTTTCCTAATGGCTCCTTTACTCACCATGAAGGCATTGACCATTGATCCCAGTATAGCCTGCAGCAGCAGCAGCATGGTGCCCACCGGGCACTGGTCGGTGATGACGCGGTGGCCGTAGCCAATCGTGGTCTCCGTCTCGATGGAGAAGAGGAAGGCAGAGATGAAGCCGTTGACGTTGTTGACGCACGGCGTCCACGTTTGATCATCCAGATGGTCCAGATCGCCCCTAGGGGGGAAAAGAGGGGAAGGTGTGAGAAAGGGAAGGAGGGGGGATGACAGAGTGGGTGTTGAAACAGAAAAATAGAAGCAAAGTGAGAGGATATATATATATTTAGTCTGGAGCAGGTGACAGAATGCATGGATGACACCTCCTTGCTCCCATTACGTTCCTCCCAACCTTCAGTGGTTGGTAGAAACTTGTACCTTTCCTCAAGTTGCTTCACTTTTACTTGAGTAATACTATAGTAAAGAAACAATGCTCTTCCTTGAGTACAACTTTCGGTTACTCTACCCACTTCTCCCAACATCACAGTAACCAGGCCGGAATCTCTCTCTCCCTTTTTTATTCCACTGTGATCGACCCAACATTTATGCTGCCACTTGCAAAAAAGTCCTCCTCCCTCCTCCGTCATATATCATCACATGCACCATCCTCTCCGCCTCTCCCTGATTTTTCAGTCCCCTGCCCTCGCGTGTCTGCAGAATTCCCCTTTAAACACACACTTGCTGGGCTAATGCTCCTGATTAACACAGACTCTCGCCAGAGAGGGGGAGCTAATTAATGAAAGTGGTGTTAAGCCATTTATATAATCTATGACTTTTTTTATTGACCTGTGTTTTTGACCACGGAACAGCAGCAACACTGACAGCTCTTTGGCACGCGCCTTGGGATGGCCTGTAATTGATATAAAAAGGTCACAACTTTACGAGACGAATACGTTAGCTAATTAGAGCAACGATCCAGCAGACACATCCAGTGACGGGGAAGCACATCATGATGAAATACACAGTAACACTAATACTGCTTTGTCATCTGCTTTTTGGGGTGAGAAAAAAATGGACTTTTTCAGCCTGCCTTGCAGAAATGTCAGATAATGTTGAACTGCCTCATCGGGGTAAATTTCAATAAAGAAATAATGTGGCATCTTGAGAGATGATGTTTGTTTATCGTGAAGATTGATAACTGTTCTGAGATGGTTCTGGGAAACAGATCAAACAACAAAACTTGGCGTGACAGGAAGCAGGTAAACATGCAAAGACAAAGTTAAGGCAGGATGACACCTAACACACTTTGGGACTGACATGGGAAAACAGACAACCACGCTCACATTCATTTACACCTCTGGGCAGGTTAGAGCTGCAAATTCATCTTTCGTCCATGTTTTTGGGCTTGAGGAAAAAAACTTGGAACAATTCACACGGGAAGACTTTGAGTTCATCGAACCAAGGATCCGTTCTGTGTGAGCTGACAGTGCAAGGCACTGTGCCACAACATTTAAAGAATTGCTTTGATTCAGGTGTCACATCAGGTGTACACTGATATCGCATATTTCTTCAGCTGGTCAGGGCTGCCAAGGTTCCACTTATCAGTCGATGTTTGAGTGTTCTTTTCTCTTACCTGCAGTAAGCTATGAGGTACCAGATGGCCCCGAAGAAGAGCCATGTGACCGCGTAGGCCATGACGAAGACGAAGAGCGAGCAGCGCCAGTTGAGGTCCACGAGCGTGGTGAAGATGTCCGTCAGGTAGCGGTAAGTCTCCCGCATGTTTCCGTGCTGCACGTTACATCGGCCGTTTTTCTCCACGTAGCGCTGCCGCTTACGCCGAGTCCGAGCTGAGACAAGAAGGGACGCAGTCTGATCACAGAGGGTACAAAGATATTTGACAGTGCAGCCTCCTCCTGCTTTCTTTACGAGTGCCTCACTCTCTAAGCTTTGACTTCCAAGAATCCCCTTTTCGACTAATCTTCAAAAAAACACGGCTAAATTTCTGAAAAGTTTATCTTTTTGAAGCAGCAACTCTGACTGCAGTCAGAAGAGGAGAGCTGAATGAAGACACGTCGGGAGATGGGAGGATAAACACGGGAAGGTGCCGAGGGACAAAACTACTTAGAGGGATGCGACGTGGCTCAGAGGAAAGTCAGTCTGGTGAAGAAAGAAAAACGGGAATGAAAACAGACAGGTGAGGAAAAGAGAGCACACGAAGTGTGACGGGACAACATCATCAAAAGCGCCCGGAAGAAACGCTACAACGTTGGACTTTAGTCACTGTACGACCTGTGCAGCAGCTGATGTTGTTTCTTGTTTTGATTTGGACACACTTTTTCTTTTTCTTTTTTTTCTTTACCAAAGGCACATCCTGACAGAACTTAGATTAAGATACAAACTCTTCTAATGATCACAAACAACCTTCAACAATCAGTTTGCAGCCTGTATAGAAGGATTAAAGAAGTCAGACTTGTAATGTCAGTGCTGACCTTTAATTTTGCTAGAAATGTATGGTTTGACGTCTTTTAAACAAATTGAATTTTGTTTATTATTATCCTTTAAAAATAATAATAAAATTGAAATTGACATCTTATATCAGTGCTTATGATTTGAAAATGCGTTATGTAGCTAAACTTCACTTAGTTACAACTGTTGATATTTTTCTCTATCTACATGCAAAAACAACATGCATCCAAACAACCACAGGCACTCAGAAATTGGTCATTCACCAGTTTCTTCAGTGCAGTAAAAGACTAGAAAACAGCAAACAGCACCTAATTGGATGGAAAAACTGATGTGCCAGACTGTCAAAACCGCTGAGGGGTGAAACACTGCAGAGCCGGCCAAATTAGAGGAGATGCACAACTACGGCATGAAAGATGGGAGGAGCTAATATACAGTGTGTGACTGTGGAGAGGAGGAGGGGGGGAGTCAATAGCTCTCAATCTCTGGAGATATTAAACACAAACCCAAATATTTAAAACTGGTGAATCTGGGGGGGAAATGAGGGTGCAGAAAGGGGTAACTCTGTCTTCTGACACAGTTTTATCCCAACTAAGGGACGCTTCAGTGAGAGGTCACAAAGGGAGACCTGAACTGGACAAAACTGAAGTTGCATTCGAGAGTTTGTTCCCACCGATTCAACAGTGGAGGTGACAGGAGGGCGAGGTCAGGAGGTCAAACTCAGAGGCACTCACCCCATCCAAACCGGCCCCTCTCCTTCTCCGTCCCCTGTGTCTTCTTCCTGTGCTGGTTGGCGTTGGCCTCCCGCTCTGCCAACTTGGACTGGAAGGACCTGTTGACCGTGGCCGAGGCGGGCGGGGAAGGCGTCGTCTCGGTGGTGACGACGTGGCCCAGCTCCTCCGTGACGTTGAAGACCCCCGTGGAGGCAGTGGCCTCCGTGGCCACCTCCACCTCTTCCCCTTCGCCCTTCTCCTCCACGGGGAGAGAGAGGGAGTCGGGACGGGAGGGGAAGATCGAATTCTCCAGCGCCATGGCCTGGCTGTGTGTATGTATATATGCGAGTGTGTGTGTGTGTGTGTGTGTGTGTGTGTGTGTGTGCGTGTGTTTGTGTGTGTGAACTGTATTAGTGTGTTATTGATATCCTCCCTATGGCAGAATCTGTCCAGTGAGTATTGATTGGACCATTTGTTTGCTTGACTGAAGCCTGCAACAGAGAAGAACACAGTGATCAGATGTGATCATTAAATTGATTTGCTGTTTTTCTGACATTAATTCAAAGAAATAAAAGCGACTGGACTCATCGATTTTGAAGTGAGCCACTTGGAGGCTGAATATGGCCACAGTTTCTGTTTTCTTTTGGCAACATCAGGAAGATCCTCCCCTCATTTCATTCATCTCTGCTTGTTCTATGACTGTATTCATAAAAAGCCATTAAACAAAAAGGATTGCCTGTATTTGTAACGCTTTGCCGAGTTTAGAAATGTCATTCCAGCTGTACACGATAGGAAGATAAATCTGTTGTTTGAGAGACAATCTCATCCGGAAGAGCAGTGTGGCATACGCACATTACAGCCACTTTAGCTGCTGTGCATGTTTCATAAAGCGCCTTGGGGTAGGTGTGCCCGTGTGTGCGTGTGCGCGTTGTGTAAGTGTACTCACTGCTATTTTAAATGTGGCGGATTCAAAGTACAGGCCTGCTGAGATTTCTTACATAAGTCCATTAGCCGCCAGTGAAATTAGTTTAGGTTATTCTATGGACTGCGGGACACGTCTGGGGGTTTATTTGCACGGGAAAATGGTGCCCGTGTCTGCTCCAGCCGTTAATGATGTGCGTCCATTTGGACCGCTGGCGAATGGACGCGAGAGGAGACTGATGGTGACAATCAAGATGACGCACTACGCCTGATGGATGGATCAGAAATAGCCTCTATTAAAAGGGTGTCTCCGAGACAGCCAATAGGCTAGAGAAACCCAAAAGGCTGAGCGCTGGAGGATTATTGCCAGGCAGCTCAAGAATGAACAACAGCAACAACAACAAAAAAAAAATCCTACCTGCTCAGCGCGGCAACTTGTAGATGTGGAAATGGACCGGTGTTATACCAACAGATTAAAAAGGATCCAGGAGCGAGCCGGGGTTGGCAACCTTGGTTCGACACCCATTTCTAGTGTTTACCCGCGACGCAGCATCAGTCCACTCCTGCTCGCTTTTCCGGGAAAACAGAAGCCCACCTCGATCCGACCACTCAGCATTCCTAGTAAATAAAAGGAAGGTAGTCCGTCCACTGGAGGATCATCGTGTAGGGGGTGGGGAAAAGGGGGGGTCTGAAACTGTAGATCTATGGCTTTTTTGGAGCATGTGTCGGCCAGTGGACGGACGAAATGGTGGCAGCAGGATAACCCGGCAGCGCGAAGAGCTCCATCATCTGTGCATCTGATGGAGTCAGTCAGGTGTGTGGAGCCTGTGAGCGGCGGAGGATGCTGTCATCAGCCCAGCCCCTCACAACCCAGCCTGCCTCAGACGCTCCTCATTTCCACAACAGTGAATCGGATGGTCATCTCCCGCCTCGCTACTGACTGACAAACTCGCATCTGCACAGAAATGCGATGAAGAAAAACATTCTTTTCCCTAATTATTCTCATGCAGCTGTTACGTGACAGCATAAACGTGTTGGGTCAAAGACACATGTCACGACACGGATTCCTCTTGAATTTACAGCCAGCTCGTAATGTCACTGCCTATCTTTCCCGTAATTTTTTGAAGAAAGTATTTATAACGAATTGACAGCTTTTTCTAAAATCGGGCGACAAATAATAAGAACATATTTCGTCCGAACATTTAAGTTTGGAAAACATAGGCAGACCCTCTCACGCGCACTTGAATCATCAATGGTGTCACAGTCTAAATTATTATAAATGCTGCGTACAAAGCTGTTGTTCAACCGCCAGCCTCTAGATGGCAATATTTAGCTTTCGACCCATCTTATCCCGCGTCTGATTGGCTCACAGAAGTGCCGTTCCTGCACCGACAGCCAATCACTGGTTAGTATCTGTGCGCTGGTGCCGCTACAGCGATGAGCTACAGCAGCATTTTTACATATTGGCATTAGAATTTCCTTTTCCAAGATGTCGGTGTACGGACCGGTTGTGAAGATCCATCCCGTCGTCCTCGCATCTATTTGCGACTCTTACGAGCGACGAAATGAAGGGGCGAGTCGTGTTATTGGGACCCTTTTGGGTAAGTAACACATGTAGTGACACTATCTTGCGTCGGTCAAACGGGCTTTTTTTGAGGAATATGCGACGTATGTTAGCTCCATGCTAACCCACGCTGTGTAGCATCAGCTGCTGGCTGGAAACCAAGTAGCGATTTCACATCATTTTAACGCCCAACTCTCCAGTTTCATTACTGTATAACAGAAAAACGCATATATCTCGAAGATAAGATGATGTTGCTGTTTTGACCAAGTTTTCACTCATTTCACGTCGTTTTGACTACAAAGGAGCATTGTTATTAGCATTAGCTTTCACAGCTTCTCCCCGTGAACCGTATGTTGTTTAAGATGCTTTTCTCTTTCGATTCTTTTTGTTTCCATCAGGTACTATTGACAAACACTCTATCGAGGTGACCAACTGCTTCTCTGTTCCTCACAATGAGTCCGAAGACGAGGTATGTTATGAAACTTCTTGTATTACTCTGTCGAAGCGACTGTATTTGCATTCCTTTTATGGAGTAACTTAAATATTACAGCCTATTCAATTCATGTTGAGTTGAAAAGACTTTGAAGAAAATGGCCATATTCTGTTCCTTTCGGTCAGAAACGTTTGGAGGGTAATCTAAATTCAAGTTGTTCTCACTGTTTAGACTCTTCCTTGGGGGTTGAGGTCAACCAGACCTCTTGTTATGCTTTGTGGACATACTTGCTTCTTTTTGCTATCGATAAACAAGTATTTGTGACGGCTGCTTTTGAGATGGACATAATTCCCAAAGGATAGTCTCAATTTCTTAATAACTATGGGTTAATAAGTATTCATACTGTTGTATAACATGTTTTATTACAGCGTAATAATTTGTTGCGGCTCATCCATTTGATGACAGGTTGCGGTAGACATGGAGTTCGCCAAGAACATGTACGAGCTTCACAAGAGGGTTTCACCCACGGAGGTCATCATCGGATGGTAAATCAGCCGTCATATCATTTCAAGAAAAATTAACAAAGCACTTTGGAGGATTATATCGCTAAATCCTGATTTACCTTGGCTGGCAGGTATGCCACTGGCTTTGACATCACAGAACATTCAGTGCTCATTCATGAGTACTACAGCCGTGAGGCCTCCAACCCCATTCACCTGACTGTGGACTCGGCACTGCAGAGCGGCAAAATGAACATCCGCGCCTACGTCAGGTTGGCTAAAGTTTCTGCCAGTGACTCTTTGTATGTGTGATCAACTCCACACTGATGATGCCTTTCTGACTCTGTGTGTGTCTGTCTCTTACACAGTGCGCAGATGGGTGTGCCAGGAAAGACAGTTGGTGTGATGTTCACCCCACTGACTGTCAAGTATGTCTACTACGACACTGAGAGGATAGGCGGTAAGAATGCAAGAATAAATAAAGAACACTGTTTGAAAACAAAGGCTTTGTGACTGAATATCTGTGAAGTCGGAGATGATCCCGCTGAAATTCTGTCAGAAAGGGATAAAAACTTCTGCAGTTTCTCAAAAAAACATGATGTAAATGTCACATAAGAATATCCTGTGAAGTTACTTTTCGGGACTAACAATCTGTTGCGTTTCAGTGGACCTTCTGCAGAGGACACGCTTGGCTCCCACTCGTACCAAGGGTCTGACCTCTGACCTGTCTCAGGTGGCTGGCTCTGCTGCTAGAGTACAGGACATGCTGACCACTGTGCTGGCATACATTGATGATGTCCTGGTAAGCATCCGCACTAAGATGAATCTCTCTTTCGAAACAAACTGGACAAAACGCTTCTCTCCATTTGTTTTAGTTGTCTTTGGCTATTTAATGCTCTGTTAAATAACACCCTCATTTCAATTTATTGTCGATTTACTCCAATAATGATGCTCATAGTGATAACTGTTTGATCTGTTTCAGTCTGGGAAGGTGGCAGCAGATAACAGTGTGGGACGATTCTTGATGGACCTGGTAAACAAGGTGCCCACCATCTCTGCTGAGGACTTTGAGAACATGCTCAACTCCAACATCAATGTAAGTATTTTTTTACTACTGAATCCTTCTTTAAAATATGTTTTTTGTTATTGTGTTGTCACATTCACTTCTAAAAACATTCAGTCACACATCTCTCTTGTTAGTCCACGCTATCTCTTGTTTTGTCTTCAGGTTTGAGTAATGGCTGTTTGATTTGTTGCATTTTCTTTTAATGCTGTTGTGTTTTCTGACTCAATGTTTGAATGTGATTTCAAATGGGGATGTTCTGATTTGATGTTGCAGGACCTGTTGATGGTGACCTACCTGTCCAACCTCACCCAAGCACAGATTGCTCTGAATGAGAAGCTGGTGCTGCTCTGAAGAGGATTTCATTAAAGTGATTTATATTTAATTTTTTTTCGTACACTTTTTTTGGCTGACACAAATAAAGTTGTTAATCGGTCAAAAGGTCAGTGTTTGTTCTTTTAGGTTTACGGGACTGTTTGTGATGAATGCCTACGATGGATTATAATGCCAATCTGATTGACACTGGCATTCACACTCAGTATGGTTTGATATATTTTTAAGTGCAAGGGACATGTAAACTTCACCAATAAGGGTTTTTTTTGTCCAGTGGCATTTTTTTAATGTCAGAATAATAGATGATTGTTACAGCCCTGAAAGTGGCTGATTGTTACATACGTTTTTTTCACATTTATTTTCGTTTTTCAGTCACACTTGAAGGTGCTCAAGACAGACTTAAAGCAGTTGCCAAAAGAGTTTATTTTAAGACAAATTTTTACTCTATAAATATACATTCAAATTTGAAGCAGCAGACAATTATTCAAGTTAAAAAGCCTTAATGATGGAGCCATTGCCTTGCCTGAGTTGCATGTGGAGCTTTAGTGCAAAGAGTGGGCAATAAAAGTCACACGGATTAGTCTGCCTGGGTTGCATAAATCAATCACCAGTATCAGAAAACAGGCTGCTGAGTGATTTCTTATTGCTGGACGGGAGGAGAGCAGCACGGAGCTCCTCAGGGTTTAGTCTCTGGCTCGTTGCCCTTCTCAGCCTTGCTTTGAGGATTCACCATCTTCTCCACCGCGGCGTAGCTTTGCACGGCACTGTTGTACAGGGAGTCTCCGGTCGACCTGGCGATCGCGGCAGCATGCTCCGGGTAGTAGAGGGACGCGCTCACGGCCATCAGACCCGGTGGGTAGATGAGCTTCTTAATCCTGGAGCCTCTCGCCAGAAACAGTCCCAGGACGCCGGTGAAGCCGATGACTCCTGCCCGGGGGTAGAAGTCCTTCGGGGGGTCCCTCAAGTAGGCGTATGTGTCGCTCCCAAACTGCAACACACTCTGAACTTTGGGTTTAATTTTGCCGTAAGTGCCCCGGCACCAAGTCGCGTATGGCTCCACGGTCTTCCTGAGGGTGGCGACAGTCTCCTCCAGCTGACCTGCTTCGCGCTCCACGTACTGAGACTTCAGCGGAGGAGCCGAGTACAGCGACAGCTCGTCCCGGTTCAACGTGACCCCGGTGTCTCTGTTACCGTCACCGGTGTCAGCGAAAACGGTGAGCGGCACAATAGTCAGGGCTCCCGGCATGGCACCACCTGTCACCTTCAACATGATCCCTGCGAGGCCATGCATTTACTACGGTGTCTGATGAGGGACATCGCCAATAAAGTCGCGCTTCAGGCGTTTGACTGCCCGAGTTGACGCACAGAGCAAAGTTAGGCGAACGCGTTTTCCCGAATGTATTGTTAGTAAATATAGAAACTCACCATTGCTTTTATAGTTGAAATTAATTTTTCACAAATTGTTGTCATTACACTTTATTTGTAATTCAATGGGGACGTTTACAGACTTATTGTAGGCCTGGACGGTTATTACAATGTGTGTTCAGTTTTTCTCGAATAGATGTTACTAAAGCACAATTATTTGTATCGTAAAATAGGATCAAGTGCTCGAAAATCATCTTAAGTTATCTTAGTATATCTGTCTTTCTCTGGCAGGTGATACTTCACATACCACCACCCCTTGTTTTCTTGGGTTTTTTTTAATGCATGCAATAGACTACTGTAACAATGAATTCACAAGCTGTATTAAACTCTCAAACTCCCGGTTCATTCATTTTTTTTTCCTCCCGTGCGTTTGACGTCACTGGTTGCTATCGGAGATTGACCACCGGTCGTCTCTCTCCATGGAAACGGAAAGCGTCAACAGCGAAAGTCACATTAGCAATAGCTGCTAACGTTAGCGTCCAGACTTCTCTCTTCTTTATTTGCCTAATAGTGTATTAAAACGGTGCTATTATTTGTACGAGGCGCTTCCGTTAACGTGTTTAAGCAGTCTGCATTGTCTTTATTAAAGGAGTACCGTTAAGTTTTATTACATTCTCAATGGAGTGTCTCGGAGTGTCATCAGCTCAAAACCTACAAGCTCTGTCTGATCTGTTGTCTCAGCAACACCCAGAGGAAGAGGAGGATGACTGCAAAGTAAGCTCTGCACACAGTCCTTCATTCTGTGAAAGCATACAACATATCATGTGCATTAGTTTTTTGACTTTAAGTCCTGTGTGCAGACTGTACCAGTATGTGCACAATTGGGCCCTGGGAACATTGGGCCCCCACCCAAAAAAGATAAACAAGGTAATCCCTTTTAAGTTGCTATCAAAACAAACAAAGAAACAAAAGAATAGAATAGTAATGCAAAAACCATAACTCATTTTACAAGACTTTTTGTGCATGGCTGTTTCTTAGTGTCAACTGCCTACATGAAAAAGAACAGTAAAGATATTTGGAGTGAGGAAGAGGTGGCTGAGGGTTCCCAGTATGATGATTTGGCGGACTCACGGCCACAACCTGAGTAAGACTGTCGGATAAAAACACAGAAACAATTTCACAAAATTTACATTTTTGGGATTGATCTCATGAGTTTGTTTCATTTTCCCCCCATAAACTCTGCACAGGTATGAAGTCATCCTGAAGCAGAGTGTCGGGACAGAGGATCTTTTCTTGGGGTTGAGTAGAAAGGACCCATCCTCCATGTGCTGTGAAGCCATGCTTGTAACTTGTGTTTATATACTTATACTCAATGATTGCAATAACAAGATAGTAATTTGATCCAGAGAAGAAATAAACTGTGAGAGGTTTTTTGAAATTCATCTTTTCCAACAAAATCCATAAATGTGCAGTGTACAACGTAACACTTCTTTTCAAACTCAAAGGTGAAAATCAAACTACCAGACACGAAAGCAACAGATGTGGTCCTTGATGTCAAAGAAACGTTCCTTGATCTCCGAACACCGAAATAGTAAGACGCACTTTGAAAGCTACCTCTTACATTTTTAATCATCACATGACTAAGCAGCAGGAGCAGCTCAGACTCAAAGCACTCCTTTCCAGTCATTTTACATGAACTATCACAAGAAGAGTTGAGCTTTGATTACTGGTTCATGTAGCTGTGAAGATCATCCTCACACATGAGGCATTTGTTTTACCCTCTTGCCCTCCGTGTCGGTTGAACAAACCTTTGCTCCTCATTCTAGCAAACTGGGTCTTCACCTCCCCCATCCAGCTCACAGTCAAGAAGGTAAGGCCCAGTTCTTCAGCGAGAGGGAGGAACTGGAGGTGACTCTCCCCATGAAGCGGCCCATGGACTTCATCAACCTACCATAAGAAAGGCTGCAACAATACTGGACACTTAAAATTGTACACAGTGCCTTGTTTGTCAATATATGAAGTTATCTTCAAATAGTGGACCTATATTGTTGGATATTCTCACCGTGTACCTTGTAGTAACATGTTATTACAGGGGTTACCACAGATTCCACATGAAATAAAATCACTTATTGGACTCGAGTGACTTGAGTTTTTACATGCTGACAGTTTTCAAAAAAAAGTTCAGACATTCACTCACTCATTCAATTGCCAGAATTCCATAAACAAGGATTTTATATTTCACATGAACCCTTCAGCCTCCTGCTCATCATACATTTTATCTGTTAACTTGTATAGAATTTTGTTTTGCATTATTTATCTGATAGTTTTTTCAGGAGATTCTTTGCTGGCGTAAACAGGTAGATGTATTTTAAGGTACATCAGATTAGTATCCCCCGGTGTGCAGTGCCACACCCCCGGGCATCGTTACCGCAGCAGCGGGAAGTAGCAACAGCAGCGGCGTTAGCGGTGCGATCATGTGACGCCTGCATTTCCGACACAATAATACAACGCTGTATCGGTCTGCAATCTCGCTCCCGGTCTCTCTCTCTTCCCCCCCTCCCACGCCTCGCTCTCGGTATGGCGGACGGCGAGCGGTCCCCGTTACTGTCGGATCTAGGAGATGGAGCTCTCGGCAGCGGTAACGGCGGGATGTCCCCCGGAGCAGCGCCCTACGGTGTGCCTAACAAACCACAGAGTGAGTATCCATGGTGCTCTCTCCTCCACCCGACTCCAGCCTGAGCTAGCCTAGCCTTTATTAGCCTCCATTGACAGGGCATTCTGTGTGAGCCTGCTCGCTCCGTTGTGGCAATGACAAAGAGTTGTTTCGTTTTTCGCAGGGTTAAACAGTGTCCGCACACAGAGCATTTATCGAAAACATTTTTAGCTGGAATAAACGTTTTCATTACAATGTCCACGAAGCAAACTGCAGAAATATAAGCGTTGTGCTCAGTGCCTAACATAGCAACCGTTACATTAGCCTTGCAGCTAGCCCTTTTCCTTCACCGGCAATCCATCAACAGATCATGTTTACAATTCAGCAATACTATTAAATTGTTCTTTCGCTTTGAAAAGTCCTCACACACGTGTTGGCACGTTTTTATTAAAGAACTGAAAGGTTCCTACAACACTGGCGTTCTGGATGGTGTACAGCTTTTGTAGCTGGCTAGCATCCTTGGAACATCTGATGTGATTGGCACATGAGAGAGCCATTAGGGAGGGCTGAACGGGGATGCTGCAAGACAGAATCACAACCAATAGACATTCTCATCGAAACGGAGTGTTAGTAAAAACTGATTTATTCACGCCTTATTATCACAGACCGATTGCAGAAAAGGGAGTAATACCTTGAGAAAAGTGCCATCCAATTTACTCCACTTCTGATTTTACCAAATCTTTCCTAAATGCACAGACACTCATTAGTTGGGACTAACCCTGCTCAGCATTCCAGAAGTGGTTTTTCATCTAAAGCTCCTTTCAGTTAAACTCCAGAGGAAATCTTATTAACTTGTTTATTGACAGAGGCGGATTGTCCTGGGAATTGTTTATTCCAGGCCACTGCGCAGCTCTCATGACCCTTTAACAACAACTTATTTGTCACTTCTCCACAGACTGCTGTACTTTTTGTAGTCCTCATTCTTGAGCCTCCTCTTGTCCTCCTCACATTACAGGCTTCCCTCCGTTCCCGAGCCCAACTCAGCCCTCAGTGCTCTTAGGGGAGGACCCTCCACCCTACTCCCCTCTTACCTCCCCGGAGAGTGGCAGTGCCCCTGTCATCAGCTGCAGGGTGTGTCAGAGTCTGATTTCTGTGGAGGGGAAGATCCATCAGCACGTGGTCAAATGCGGGGTTTGCAATGAAGCTACGGTAAGAGCAATCCTTATCGCACACCTGTTTAACGTATCGCTGCTACTTTTATACTAAATAACAGCATTGTACATTCAGTATTTGCGTTGTTTTCCAGATTTTCCAACATGTTTTTCTTGAGGATTTCTCTTGATATTTGTCATTTTGAGTCATATAAATCTAAGGTCGAACTCCACCAACCATGATGAATACAAATGTAGTTCACAACTGTGTGTTCAAAGCGATGCAAAAATTCACCAGCAACTCACTTCAGAATCAGCCTCCTCATTACTCTGAATAATCCTCTCGAGTTTGCTCTGTGGTCACTAATATTCTTGATAATCCCTCTGAAAATGTGGAAACAAAGCCCCATCTTAAAACCAGCATTTCAAACATACTTTGTATGGTATTTGTACGATTTAGGTGGCTTACATCATACACTAACCTCCGATTACTGCCCAACAAATAGGATTTGCTGAAAAATATCCAGTAAGTTGTATAATACACACCAGGAATTCGTTTTTCAGGCTCTCCAACTTTTGATTTGGGTGATTCGGGTCACCCAAAATTAGATTGCAAGTTGATTAAGCCTTGCAGCATAATCAGTGAGTGAGGTTTTTTTTTGCTTGTTCATCTAAAGATCATTGTGAAATCTGCTTAGAGGGCGTTTGGAAATGATTGAAACCAAATTGTTGTGAATTATTTTCACAAAAAACATGCATTTTAATTTTCAATAGAGGGATTCATTTTTCTGCTCGTGATTACAGAGAGATAATATACTTTGACAAAGACACAACTTTTTTTCTCTGTTACTAATGACAAATGACACAACAGATGTTCAGCTGCAATGTGAGTTACGACAAGTGAATAATGTTTGTGACCGCAGAGAAAGATGCTGATCAAGTGGCCAATATGACAGTCTTCCTGATGATAACACAGCATGCAACATAAACAGCAATCACTGGCAGATTCACAGATTTGTGTGGCTCCACCAGTGTGTATCACGAGCTATGCAAATTGGTATGCAGATGGAAGAAGTAATAAATGTGTCCAGATGTACCAATATAAGGAATATACAGATGGACGTGACATATGGTTACATACAGAAATATGTCTGAGGTGTTGTGATGTGGACTCTGAGCTGCCACCTTGAAAGACATGTGCCCACTGATTACAGTCAGTGTGTGAACGTGCATCACTTGCCATCAGCAGTGGCTCAAAGCTAAAGATTTGAATGGAATATGACCTGAAAGAAAAAAAAAACCCAAGAGAAAGTACGTGCTTCTCTGTGTTAATTAACAGTTTGTTAGTGTTAATTAGACTGATAAATTATTCTTTTTCTGATATCATAACTCTGTCCAGCCCAGGTCCAATTTCACAACCGAAGTAGGATGACAGTACGTTGAAGTAATTGCGAGTAAACAATATTAATTGTTGTGTCCCTCCTTCAGTTTTGTGTTGCAAACAGTCTTTATCACAGTTATTAGCTCTAATTAGGAGGCAGTCATTCAGTGGTGAGATAGGATAAGAAACAATTAATAATGGAGATGTCAAATGCAAAGTTGCGTGACTTATTTACTCATTAAGTACTCAAATTCTGCTAAAGGTTAGTGTCCTTTAAATACACATTATATTGTTTAGTTTTAAATAATTTCTCATTAAATCCTTAATGATTAGAATCCAAAGTAAACCGGAGCCACTGAAATGACAATAGAGTTTAGTGTCAAAAAACCTTCTTGCAATAACCCTGTTTGGATTAAAGCCACTGATAGTATTTGACTGCAGTAGAAGAAATGGGAAGTCAGCCCTGACATACACCAATACAACAGTAACTTAGTGAAATCAGCCAAATTGTAGTGTAATGATGATAACCCCTCCATTATTAGCCCCCCTCCACTCAGTGCAGACATGAATTTGACTCCCACAGTCGTAAGTGAAATTGATACTGAACAGGAAACACACAGGACTTGATCTCCTCTGGTTAGTCAGAGATTAATGACACTGTAAGGAGAAGCATCAGCAGCTCAGAGACTCGAGGCTGTTATCTTCATACTAAACAAAGGTGTGTGGTTTGTTCAGCAGCATTTAACTACAGCACAGATTGAAGTCCTCCCAATTTCAAAGTGTGTCTGCGATTTTTATTTATTTGGCATGGACAGTTTTGTTCCTAATGAGTCATATGTCTTTTATACACATTAGGCCTGCTTTTATGCACACCAGAAACCTGATCATCATGGTATGTCTGGAGTTATTTTTATCATTTCAGTGGTAACATCAACAACATAAAGTGATATTTTTTCTCAGACAACACATCTAAGTTCCCTCCTCAGTCTTTGTGAGTGCACTTTGCATGTAAATCTGATTCATTTTATTTTCTAACATCTGTGCAATGCAAAAAGCAACTTTTAGTTTAAAGGACCTTTGTATTGACATAAATAGGAATTAAAGACAACAAACATGCTTTGCAGTAGTGGAAAATCAACAGTCAAACGAAGGACAGCAGTTTAACCTGTATTGCAGTTTGATTTTTGAACCTAAATGTATCTGTGGCTGTACAATAGATGTATAATTTTATATTTAACATTGAAACCGTAGTATAGTTTCCATATTAACTATATAAATTTTTCATTTGAACTGTCAGAGTCAATAATTCACCACTAACTTTTTCAGCCTGCAGTCTTTGTCCACAGTCCTCCAGCATCTCTGAGAGTATTTTCCCCCCTGCAGTAGTACTGGTTAATTCTCGTCCATCAAGAATAATTGGCTTGTTATCTACTCCTATTCTAATAGGTTGTTCTGCTGTCTTCTTATCTCTTCCTCCTGTGTCTCTGTCTCCCTCTGCAGCCCATTAAGAATGCCCCAGCAGGGAAGAAGTACGTTCGCTGCCCCTGCAACTGTCTGCTCATCTGCAAAGTCACTTCTCAGAGGATCGCCTGTCCCCGGCCATATTGGTGAGGAGTTACCAGCATATGTGTCTGGATGTGCGCGCACACCACTGTGAGACTGCAATAACGCACTGCCTCTCTGTGAGGGAGAAGTGAGGCAGAGGAAACGAGGTGCAATGGGAGCAGCAGTGCCTCAATTAAGGCTGTGCTCCCAGCATAGTTTACATGCAGTGCTCAGCGAGCTGGATGAGGAAATAACAGGCTCGTTAGAACAGCCACATCATGGGTTTCACTTCTGTATGTTGTCAGTGTTACCAGGGGGAGTGTCTATAGAGAATATACACTGCATATGATGTGTCGTATCTTACTGCATTTACTCGGCATTAGGGAATCCAAAAGAAATTTCCATTTTATTGCAGCTATAAGAAAAAGGATCTAGAATTTATCCACCATCTATTGGCTGTTTAATATGTACTTAAAATCTGCAGAGAAGCTGTGAACCAAAATTCCCAATTAGCAAAGCATTTAAATTGTAATCTCTGGCAGATTGAGCTTCATCACAGTGAAAACACTTAAACTCAAAAACAAACTTCCTGCCGTGTCACGTGTGTGAATAGTTTAAGATAGATTTTTTTTCAGCATAAAGTGAATAATATTGGGTTGCTGAAAGTAAATATACAGCTTGAGGAAGAAAAGTTTTACTTCTGGCTGGATTTTTCCAAACAAAACACTTTTTTATGGCGGAAGATTTTTATAGTATATAAAACACAAGGCTGATGTCAGTGGGTGAAAATGCACAGCTTTGGCAGCTCATCTGAACATCTTGCTGCCGCAGTCTTAGTGTAATTGGTAAGAGAGATAAGATTCTGTTTACGCCCGAGGCTGCGAACGTAAGAGCAACGGTTTTAGCTACCCTCAAAAAATAAAAAATCTGTGCTGCTATGTAAATATGTGCCATTTAAAGTGAACATAACTAAATCTGTCGTCATAAAGATCCATAAAAAACCCGTTTCTCATCTGTCACCTTAAATGTAGATCATAAGGTTAAGCTCAAGGCTCAGTGGTTTGGATGTTTACACATTGGGCTAATTGAGGTGGATGTGATTGAAAGCCAAAAATATTGTGAATCTTTTGCTTTGACATTTATGATGTCGGAAATGTTGAGAGAAATATCACGAATTTCTTATAAATTGCAGTACCAGAGTCCCCCCCATTTATTAAAATACATACTACCGAGTCCTCTGTTGTGTCAGAGGATGGAGACATAACATTATATCAGACACCTGCATATTTTCCGTACACATACTGCACACTTTGACATTTGAAATGCCATTCAAAGAACCTGTGTGTTTCGTAAAGACGTGACTGAACACTGATGGATTCTGCGAAGCAAAGCCACAGTTTGCCCCTCACAGCATCAGGTGTTACTAGCTTGCACTTCCACAGACTAATATCTGAAGTCACTTGTGGTGTGAGTGCTGACATTGTGGGTCTGTCTCCTTCTAGTAAGAGGATAATAAATCTGGGTCCCGTTCATCCTGGTCCTGCAAGTCCTGACCCCCAGCCAGCCGGAGCTCGCGTCTCCTGTGGACACTGCAGCAACACTTTTCTGGTACAGCCTCTCTTCTTTATTTCAAGACACACAATTGAAACAATGTGTTTTTATACACCACACTAATGGTCCACCAGGTTCACCAGTTCAGAGAGATTTAAAGACATAACACATTTCTTTGACCCAGACCTAAACAGCAGAGGGCAGCAATGGTCATTGGTGGTCATGCTAATTTGGGAGAAATTAGATCACTCTTTTTCACCCTCATGTTTGTCATTTGTCTTACTCTGAGGGTTGATTCCAAATGAGTGAATTTTTTTTGATGAGTGTCAAAAAACTTGAAAAGTCAGAGGTCACATCTCTTGTATGTAAACCAGTAACTCAGAATGAACCCCATTGTTACATTGCTGTCTAGGGTCTGTTTAAACTCAATGTTTTTGATGGTTATGATTGTGTCCCAGTGGCCCCGTGTTGCTCTCTTAATGTTTACAGTCGTTTGCTTCGCCGTTACTGTCTCCTTTGAGATGCTGTCGGAAAACAAGCACCGTTTTCCTCATTTTCAAACCTTAAATTTAGTCTCCCTCGTCTCTGTGAGGACCATTATAAGCTGCATCGTCCTCTGTAGGTGTTTACTTCAACTAAAAGCACTCATGAGTTTTGACAGCGTGTCTTAAGAAGTACTTTCAGGGGACCATAAACGGCACTCAGGTCAGGCTGCGAGTCCAGAGCTCATTCCAAACGCTGCTTGGAGACTCTTTTAAATTTGCTGTGTACAGCTACAGCACTGAATAGCCATATTGTCTGTGTGATTTTTAAATGCAAGTGACCAATAACATTTGAAGGAAGAATCAATTGTACTTAACCCTAAAAGTGAGTGATAAAAGAATACAACACCAGGAAAACAACGATTCAGTAGATCTTTGTGTACAGAAAACTATTTCTTCTCATTGAAAATTCTTACTCTTAAATGGCCAAATTCAGATCAAATGTTGAGAAGGGAGTCATTACTATGCTGGGTTGCTGCAAAATGAACCTGTTTTGGCTTCTGCTGTTCTTTGTTTTGTTGTTTTTGTTTTTCATAAACTGTGAGTGATTCTTTCATCGTCCGTAGCAGAAGCAGTATGTGACAGCTTCACGAAGCCTG
The DNA here is from genome assembly GCA_032164315.1 of Malacoctenus gilli. Taxonomy (NCBI): domain Eukaryota; kingdom Metazoa; phylum Chordata; class Actinopteri; order Blenniiformes; family Labrisomidae; genus Malacoctenus; species Malacoctenus gilli. The sequence goes on along the minus strand of JASSRZ010000042.1, from coordinate 4,806,054 downwards.
CACAGTTTTTGTTGTGAGAGGAGCCGTAGCCAGTGAAATATTGAAAAGCCAAAACATCTTAGCACCGGGCCAAGTAAATGTTGAGTTATCTGAACAGATCAATAACCCCATCAACGCTCTGCTGATATATCGCAGTCATTCTCGGCTAAGAGGGAAGTAAAATTTTTCATGCTGCTCCTTTAACAATGTCTGGGACAGGTAAAGATGCTTTAGATAGATCGTGAAAGGGAGGAGGCCGGTGTAGTCAGGGGAGGAGAAGAATAGAGGCGCAAAAGGAGGTTAGATGGATGGTGCAGGGTGTTTAGCATTCAGCTGGACCTTCCCCACCTCCTTAAAGACAGGGTGACTGAATGAAAATACAAGTGTGTGCCCTGGGTGGCGTCACAGTGAATCTTTTGTCGCAGGTCTGGTGATAATGTCCTCCTTGCAACCAATACAGTGGTTCTTTCGCAACAAGACAAATGTACACCAGGCTCGGCAGGCCTTACAAATGTATCACAGCCCAAACTTAGGAAGGGAATAAAAGTCTGTGCCGTGAGAGGAGAGCATCTGTCTTTATCTGTTTTAATTTCTATGTTGTTCTTGTTGCTACGAATTCAGAGTTGTAAAAGATTTCTGAAAACATTTGCTCGGACAAACAGGCGGAATTAGGAAAAAAGAACGTTGCCTTGAACAGTGCGTGTTAATCTCCTCTACTGTTTAATCAATGGACAGTTCAATTGGTTTATCCGGATGTAAGACACATTTACAAACATTGATCGGTTTGAGGCCCCAAAGGGAAGATTTTATTCGACTTGGTGTAACTATCAGTTCAGTATCTTCGCTCGAAAAAAATTAGGATTCAATAAACAGTTGTTTACACTCACTGACCACTTTATTACATCCACTTGTACTTCTGTCTTGTCTGTGATATACAAGTATTGTGATAGCCTCTGTCTTTGCTTAGACTTTCACAAACAATTGTCACATTTGCATCATGTCATTTGCAACTCGGCACAAAACTCAATCACAAAAATAACCCATAGTTAAATTAATCTTACATGGAACATAAAACGTGTCCTATAACGATGAGCCTGTAACACCCACTCCGCAATTCATTCAAACCCTTAAAAAACAACCTTGCAGCTAATACATCAATGAAAGTCATTAGGCAGCATAAACAAGTCACAAGGACTTGGCAACAACAGTGTCCTATTATTTTTTCCTGTTTCTCCTCAGTCACACGAAGCTATTATACCATTTCGTACCTGGTACATTTTTCCTGCCATTTCTTTAACTTATTGGTTATGGACAAAGTTTGAACAGACGGTTTTGCTCCTGCAGATTTACAATGAATGTAATGCTTCTACTTGAAATGTTGTCATCACTTTAACTGATCATTTGGCAGGCGTGCCGCTTGGCTCAAGCTGAGACTCACTCCTCTCTCTTTGTAATTTCAGTGGACAGAGTTCACAGACCGGACGCTGGCCAGGTGCCCGCACTGCAGGAAAGTGTAAGTAGCTATAAGCAAATCATCCATCACACCAGTGAACTCTCACTGTACTTTGACGTTTCGTTTTTATGTCCCTTGGCATTTAGATGAGGCTTTCGCTCAGACAAGCGTAACAAAGGGTGGCGTTGCAGACGCTTTCAAACACCAGACACATACTGTGCTTTTCTTTTTTTTTTTTTTTTCCTTCATCGAACATGTTATGTTGAGCTGATGTGGCCTGAAATACCACACCAAGCTTTACAGCGTTCAGTTATGTCTACCAACATCATTAGACGCCCAATCAGTGGGGTTTCCCTCCATGTGTGTTCAGGACCTGAGAACTTTGAACGTTGTTGCAGACCTTATTCATATCACCTGCTTCCTAAGCTTCTTAACATGCCGAGCAAAGTTCAGGCGCTCCATCATAAGGCTGGAAATGTGGCTTTTGCGCAGTATCAGTTGTAATCATGAAGACTGTTGGTAATTGTAATGGTGCAATTGCACCATCGCACTTTTATTGACACATTTTTCACTTGCAATGGGCAAAATGTGTCTTAAACTTTAGATAATAAAGATGAACAATCAGAGGAGACCTTTCAGGCATGCAGAACAGCAGCTCGCCTCAGTTCTTCTCCCTCAGCTCTTAATTTCACATCTTGGTGCCATGAAGAGATGCAGCTGTGTGTGTGTGTGTGTCGGGTGTGATACGACGCACATGTGTGCCAGGGCTGTCTTCACAAACAGCTTTAGTTGTGTTGACTCGATTGTGTCTTAATGAAAACCCGTATTGCATTTGGACAGATGCAGCACATGATTGAATGCCTGCACATGTGCCATCATCAACATTCATTTATTCCTTCAGCACTGTGGTTAAAGGGAGAGTTTGCCTGCACTGGTTGCAGACAAGAAAACATGTGTGTCTCCAGAACATTGAAGTTAATCAGCATCTCCTGCTTCAAAGGTTGCCAAGTTAATTTTCATGTTCATCGCAGTTATTTGTTTCCTCTTTTTTTCTGCTACCAATCACATACGAATGTAAACGCTACTCTCAGTTGTAGCTGCTCCATTGTGGCGGTAACAGTATTGTGCTTGCTGCCTCGCTGTCATGGCTCAGTGAACTGAGTCAAAGAGCGGAAAGTGTTGTTGCTGTGTTATACATCATTCTGATTTTCAATAAACTCATTCGCATTTTTCTCTGCAGCTCCTCAATTGGTCAGAGGTATCCCCGGAGGCGGAGCTTGTGGTGTTTTCTACTCTGCTTGCTATTCAGCATTTCCACCGCTGGGCTGATGGTGAGTGGACGCCACCAGATGTCATGTTGACATCCTTATCTGTCATTAAGTATTAAAAAGAGTGTATGAATAGCTGCCTGAAAGGCTCGAAGCTTTCAAAAGAATTGGAGAAGGCAGTGGTAGGACAAAGCAATATGATTACCATTTTTCATTTTGTTGTTTAACAAGGGGGGTTTAAGACCCCCCCCCACTGCCCTCCAGACACAGTGTGACAGGCCTTTATTTGTTGGAGAAGGGAATCTCAGCTGTAGCACTCACAGAGGAGCAGGACGGAACATTTTCACCTTATTTTATCTTGTTTCTTCTTTTGCTTTCACCTAAAGGGCAAACAACCTGTCAAGGCCCAATTATTTTCATGCTTTTTCTTGTTGTGCTCCACAAAATGAATGAATTGCCATATTCCAGTCGAGTACTATCCAGATTATACAGTGGGTCACGCTGTCAGTGAATGAAAGTCGATGCGGGGATCCAGAAGTCCATATACTATTTAGCCGCGTTCTGGTTTTTGGACAGTAGAGGGCGCAAGATGTACATTAAATGTTGAGAAACGGAAAAGCCGCTGAACGGAAAGGTGGTGTACGTGCCCAGCAGCATGACGAGCAGTAAGCAAAGTGCAGACATTAAACGTGCTGTATTGAAAGCATTGCATAATGCTTGTGTTGTGGCAATAAATGTCACAACAAGCAACCAGGTTGTGTTTTATTAAAAGGCGATTTTAATTATAGGAGCAGTGCAAGAGCAGAGAGCCCTGACAGTTTAATCGTCAGAGGTGTGTGTTGCTTTGAGAACCTTTTAAGATCAAACTGCATTTCCAGACTGTTTTTTAATTATACATAAGAAAGCAGAGAATTTAAATTAACCGTTGTTAATATTCATCACCATAACAGTCCCCCTGTTCAGCAGCAGGAGCTGAGAGGTGCCAGTTAAGTTGTTAAGACCCCTGAGAGCAGCTTGAATCATTTAGACTTGACAGATCATTTATAGAAGAGGAGGGCAGCATTGGAAAGTGGTGGTTTAAGAGTATTGATGTTTTCCTGTCTGCCTATGATTTCTATTTGTAATGTACACAGAATCCTATCTCAGTATTTCGGTTTGCTACCTAAACATTTCAAAGCTTGATGATATATTGTCAATAAGGTGTTAATCTGGTTCAGGGGTGAGTCAGAGCTGTATCGGCTCTGCTTTCGTATGGCAACTTTGAAGGAGGAACTTATATTTTCCTGTTCTTGGAAAATCCCTGTGGGCTCTCTCAAAGTCACTTTTGCCATCTTCATTAAATAATTTTCTTCTGAGCAGCTGCACGCTTAATACTTGATGGGCGAGCTATTTTCTCTCCTTGCCCTCAGTCGCTCATAAGTATTGAATTTGAGCTTTTCCATGACAAATTGTGAACATACAACCAAAACGTTCATCTCTGCATCGATCCGGTGCAGGTAGATTAATCCCAGAGGTGACATAAACTGTGCTTAATGTTTTGCCTGCGTTGTCGAGCCACACAGTCAATTATTTAGCTGAAATGGCAGAAATGCAACGGTTTCTCCCAAGGAGTTTTCAGCTTTTTCAGTCAGTTTATTTCAGTCACCTTGACAAATTTTGAAACGATGAACTCTATGTTGTCCAAACCTAAGCCCCTCTCTGGATTGACACTAGTCTCAACTTGATGACTGTTGGAACATATATGACCTTCATCAGTGCTAATTCAGCATTCTGCATGTAACGTTATCAAATATGTCTGATGACTCTGAGGGCCACATTCAGGCCAGAAGGGTCTCGTCCTTCTGTGGGCTGATCCTGGAGCCCCATCAAAGCTCCTCCCACTGGATCTCCACTTCTGGGCCCCGCTGTTGGCCGTGACATGTATTTCTAAAGAAGCAGAGAAGCTCAGTAATAATTCACACTTTCTACATGTTCCCTCTCTCCAGTGTGAGGTTGCAGCCAGACATCCTGATGAGAACGGATGACTTTTATTCATTCCAATGCTCAGTGACATCAGGCCTGGAGCGAGCCGGCGTAAACACCCTGATAACCTCCATCCTCTCCTCTAAATTCATATTTTATTGGGGCAGAAACTGACAGTTTGAACTGCCTCCTGCTGTGACCCACCTGGCCATTGAACTGCAGGGTCTTTGGCTGGTATACGCTCCTCAGGTGTTCTGTGTCACCCTGCAGAGAAACTTCTGACCTTTACACACACACATTAGTGGCTGGTCCTCCCTGCCGCCCCTCTCAGCTCCCTGCCAACCTTTGGACAGGCTTCCCTCTGAGTGGTGGGTGACACCGAGCTCAGACGTGAAGGCAAACTTGCATCCAAAAGCATCCTCTCTCCTGTCGTCTGTTCTCAGGCTGGAACATGGGTGAAGGCTCAGACCTACCAGGGGATCTACGCCTCGTGGGCCGTGCTGCTGCTCCTGGTGCTCGTCACCCTGGCTCGGGCCTTCTACTGGGCGTGCATGAGGGTCAGCCAGCCCCTCCAGAACTTCACATAGAGGGCGCACCACCACACCTTCCTCCCCCCTCCCTCTCTCTCTTTCTCTTCTCCTCCTCCTCCTCCTCCTCCTCCTCCTTTTCCTCCTCCACCCTCTGCCACAAATCTTTTCTCAGCCCGCCCGGCAAGAGCAAAGATGGCTTAAATGAAGCAAAACACAATATTTATTTAAACCAAACTCCTGAGAGAAAAAAGATCTGCTCCTCGTGTCCCTTCCCTGTTAGTCAAACGTGGTTCCAAAACTGGACGGCAGAGGCTGCGACTGCTATATATCTAATTACGATGATGCGCATAGCGTAATGTACTGTCTATCTATTCTAATCTTGTGGCCAGTGTGGGGTTCATTTTAACATTTTTAACTCTTCTGTTTCCCGTCTGCACCCCTGTTGATTTCCGGCTTCAGTCTGTGGCACATCCGTGACACTTGCAGCTTCTGAAACGAGGGCTCCAAATGAGGCGTTAGATGTGCATATCTTTTTGTTTTCCTGTTTCAGCGCTAGGTCCTCGGCATTGAACTTTTCTAAAATGAAGAAAAAAAACAAACAAACAAAAAGTCAGATGAAGCTAACACAACGATGCCAGTCGAAGAGCCTCGTGGCTGGAGGGACATTGGCCGCCTTTTGTGAATCACAAGATCAAGTAGGTGTCGAGACGTGTCTGAGAAATTGAATTCAGCAATATGTGAAGGAAGGCTATGATGTTTCTGAACTCAGTGTTTATGCTGAATAATCCCCTGGGACTGACTTTGATCCAAAGCAGCTTGAAAGCCTTAAAAGGAGGTGTGATAGAAGGATTCAACACACACACGCGCACACACACACACACACACATGCACACACACACAAATGTACACGCAACTACATGAATGCATACAGTGTCGCACGACTGTTTTGTTTTTGTTTTTTTTAGTTTGAGATTGGTTTTGTTGACATCCCAGCCTCTCTCCTCAAAGACGGTCCGGTAAACAGATTCTTTCTCAATCCTTGTCCATTTCAGTGAACACACAAGTGTCACATCACTTCTGGAAACCATGTTGGACTCTGTTCAGAGTGCATTTAACACGCCTGTTGTTTGACAGAAATTGCAGACAGCAATGTGGTTTTCTGCTCTGTTATCTCCGTTCAACTTATTGTTTAGAGCAAATCGTTCCGTTATTTTATTCATCTTGTCTCATGCTGCTTCCAGTTTCCTCAAACTTTAGGTTACAGGTGTTGTGGAGCAGAATTTTCAAATGAAAAAACAAACAAACCCCAAACTGTATCGATTAGATCAGCATTTCACGTGTTAGGTTGCAGTCGTTTCATGTCATGGGCTGGATTGGACCTTCGGGTGCTCCAGAGCCCTGGTTTAAGCTGTTACATAGTTATGTAGGAGAGTTGGAGTTACGAGTCATTGCAATAAGGATGAAACCTGTGTATAAGAATTTGCGCACTGGTCTTGAAATTCAGTGCAATGTATTGTTTTTTAAGGCCTGCTAAAGGGCCGGTTAAAGGACAACTTGTGCTGGATCCATCCGTTTGTTTTCTGAATCCGCAAGACACCAACCTGTTTGTTTTCGGGGGTTTAGATTGTTCAAAAAGTGATGTGATTTCAAGTCAACAGCACCATGGCAACTGAAAAGCAGCATTACTTTAGTGTCGTTTGAGCTCGGTGCGTTTGCCTGATTCCCTGACCCACAACAAAACCACAAAGACACAAATTCGGAATATTTTTATTGCTGCTTGCACAGTTCCGTGTTTCTAAACTATAACACATTTGTCTTTTGGAAAGCATCCGTCGCTGCATTTTTTTTAGCTCGGCATATGGCCAACAAATCCTCCACTCCAATCTGGAATCCACCAGAAAATCTTCCACCTCATCCTGTGACTGAATTTTGAATTGTTTTTGTGAAAAATGTGTTTGTTGTTGTCATTGAAGATTGAGGCTGGCACTGAGGAACACTTTTGTTTGTCCGAAAAGGTCAGTACCATCAACACAGCCACACACTACACAGACATCCTCCTCGAGTGTAGTTTCTTATCCTTGTTTGTGGTTCTGTACGTGGTTCATTTTAATTTCTCCTTGATGATTTATGTGTTGTCATTTTTTGTTTGTTCATTCGTTTGATTGTAAATATCATTTTGGTTCATGTACAATGGAAGTAACTAAACGAGTCATGTTGCACTCCGGAGCTTAACACTACAGCTGTGATCGCTGCGGAAGTTTTATTCCTTGTTTTTAAGAAGGTTATTTTTGCAACTCTTCGCCTGTTACATATATAATTATTTGATCAACTACTAACCTGATAAGCCTCTGGACACCAAGTCGTGTCCAAACCTTAAACACACATACGAACACAGACACAGACACACGCACACGCACACACAACAACATACTCGCACAGAACAATAAGACTGAATTACATTTCCAAGCAAGGATGTGTTTATTTCTCTCTCACACACACACACACACACACACACACACACACACACACACACACACACACACACACCCAGCACCTTATACAGTAGTGAGAAACACTGCATACACCAAGTAGGATGAGATGAAGTTCCAGTGCTAGACTGAAATGAGATTGGAGATGGTGCATAAATATGTGTCATGTTATTTATTATACACACTGCAAATGGGACCACCTAAACAGTTCAGTCTTCAGTCTTGTGTTCTGCGGATAAAGTCTGTTGTGAAGTAAGATTTCATTTTCTTCGAGACTTCTCCGAGGGCGTTTTCTTTTGTTTTGTTGTTCTTTTTTTCCAACCTTAATACAATGTTTTGATCATTGCATTGATTCCAAAAACTGTGTTGGGAACCGGGGGTGAGGGTGGGTGGGGGGTGATAAACAAAACCCTGAAGATGTTGGGACTTTATTGTTTAGGTCGAGCCTTTCTGCAGTGGAGTGACCATGTTTTATCCATGACTGCAAAAGACATTAATCATGTTGCCGCCAATAACTGAAAAACCTGGCTGATGCTCTTTTCAGAGATTGTTTACACTCAAATAAAGACATGATGATGTATGAAACAAGTGACGCCAGTGCTTATTGTGCTACAACACGTCTGCTTTGATGAATACATCGTTACTTCAAGCAACTCAGAGGTAATCTAGAACAGAGCCCTGATGTGTAGCTCGGCTAAAGCTTTGAATTAACTAGAGGAACCTTTGATTGCGATAACTAGTCGTTTAAACCAGCAGTGTCTTATTTGGTTCAGGGACCGACCTCAAACAACCAAACTGGATAACTAATGTAGTCACAGAGATTGCTTACTTTTGGCACTTATGCAAGTTAAGGAAATGTATGTTTTGTTGTAACAGTGCAACGCTAATTTTCATTTGGTAAAGAATATGAATTTGTGGGATCAGCAGCAGACGTGAGAACATAAACTGAGAAATTTGTCATCTTTTATTTTTATTCCCGAGTCTGACTTGTTTTGTGCCCCTGGTACTACCAGGTGTTGACAGGTTCTTGGCACCTCTGCTGAGCAATAAGATGTGTTTCTGTCTCCAGTATCCATCCCTTATCAGTTCATTATGTGACTCAGTTCCAGGCACATTGGAAAGGTAAACGCATTTGTGGGATGAGCAGGACAACTGATATCAGTGCCAATAATTAATCGTGGACTCATCAAAATAAGTAGATGCATACCAGAGCTAAAGGTCCTCACTTTTTCAGTTATTTTTTAGAGAACCATTGGTTGACTCCTACAATCACGACTATTCAGTGCTGATGTGGAGTGCCCACTTTTGCTTAGACGTTCTGTTGATCAATCGTCTGCCTCTTGAATGGGGTTGAAGATAATGCTTGTAACTGAAACCTGTGATTAAAACTGCCATTCTTTCTCCTAATTATTGGGATAAGTCCTCATAATTAAATTGTGTGAAATCAAACCGTTTCACTCAATCTGAAGGACTCTAATTTTAGAAGCACTAATTCAAAGCTTTGTGCTGTTCCCTTAAAAAAGAAAAAAAACAGAAAGAAATGAAATTAGTTTTTATCTCCCCTTTTTAAAGAGTTCGCCTCTCGTTTCCCCCCCCTAATTTCTTCTAAACGCTGGAAAAGGGCTCGTCTTTTTTCTCACACGACTCAGCCCCTGTCGGCCTCTTGAGTTTCACGCGGATATATTTTTTGCCTGGACACAAAGAGATGGAGGGATTAAGGACACTGAGAAACCTTTCAGAAACCGCAGCTCCCCGGAGAGAAGCGTGAACCAGCGAGGCTGAGAGAGCAGGAGGAGTGGGAGGGGGGGAGGAAGGGGAGATGGGAGAGGGGGCAGCGAAAAAAAAAAGACAATTGGTCCTTTAACCTTTTGTTTTAAAGTGAGAGGGCATTAGCCCGCCTTCCCTTCTGCGGCACAACAACCGGGCCGCTTTCTCACATGAATACACACTCCCACCCAAAGCGCCTCGGGGCCATTTTCATTGTAATTTTATTGACTTAATTTTTCATTCATGAAATTATGCTGGGGTTTTTTTTCCTCCTTGGGGGAGCGCTGCCATCTCCGCTCCCCTCTCTCGTTGCCATCTTGATAGTTTTCCCTCGTGAGAGACTTCAGCGACGATCCAACTGATGTGGGACTCATAAAATGGAACAAGGCAGAGAGGGGGGAAGGAAATCTCATATGGTGTAAATTGTTCCTCTCTCGGATTATGAAGGTCACCACCGCTTTCAGTTTGCATTGTACAGCAGCCGATGAATGTCCTGTAGAGCGATATGAATTTTTTATCGTCGCAGACCTTGCTTTTTGGCCCACCACTCTGCAGCTACTTGGCAAATCCAGTTATTTTACTCAGGAAATGCTTCTTTTAAAGGAGCTCTTTTTCCCCAAACCGGCATTAAGCGATCTTCTAAAAAATGCAGCGACACAATAACGGATGTGTTTGAATGCTACCGGCTTATGCATCATTCTTATTTAGGCCCTGCTGCTTCTCGCTGCTTTAATTTTGGATGCTTGTGGAATTTTAAGGTCAAAATGAGGAGAAAATCGTCCATAAAGGAAACATTCGGCGCTCAAATTCACCACTGTGCCTTAAAACGAACACCATGTGAAGAATACCTGACAAAATATAATGGAGATTCAGCCAGTAGGAGAAAATCTGACATTTCGCTGAAGGTACAAGCCAGGAGGTGTCCAATAAAAATGTCAAAAAAAGACCGGGGAATCATCAGCGCTAATGTTCCTAAAGAGTAAAAAACTCAAATTACACATTACGCAGCAGAATGGCCCCTGGCTCGAGAAACTTATCAAGAAAGATCAGACAGACTCGGTGCTGTGACTCTCCGCTCTCGTCTTTATCGGAGAGCAAATTGCAGCAATTACACCCGAAATTAACCCGGCTCGAATTATTTACATTGAGGGGAAAGTTTGAATGCAGCGTTAACGAGCTGATTCCTTTGGCGTGTGTCAACATTCCTCCTCGAACAGTCTGAGTATGATGACCCGAGAGTGGAGTGAGACGAGCGGGTTCAAGATTCGAACTGTAAAAAGCATCTTACATTTCCTTCAGCATATTCTACTATTTGTATGAGCTTCTTCCAATATTCCCAAAGCATATCAACTGGAGGAGTGTATCTCATAGCAGACATCCGTTGTATGTCAGATTTGTGTGTTGACTTTTGTACATTTTGACACCAACCAGTGTGAGATGCAGCAGATGTTTGAACCTTTCAGTCTCTCGAAGACTCTCCAACATGGCGTTTAAAGCCACTTGGCTATCATTTATTCCAGAACAGTTTATTTGATCTCAAATCAGTGGAGCATGCTCCTCAGAAAATCTCCTGCCCGACGAATAGACACACACAACCTTTCCCCGTGAAAGCCTCAGCCAGCGCCTTAGATCTTGCCATGATGACGCCACACACCTCATTATGGAGGAGAGCAGCGGAGCTGAAATGTCAGTGGTTTTAATAAGACAGGGTCCAGCTGTCACTCCCTAACCAGGTCCTAATCATGTGCACCTCCACCGCCGTCCTTCACACCACTCTGATGGATTCCTACAGAGGAACAACTGTTAGCCTGCATGCCTTTTTTCCACCATCTGTCGTGATATACTTTTACAAGTACGTTTCAGAGTTGTTTCTGCAGCATTCGATTGAAAATGTCACCTTTTTAAGGTGCAATGTTCAATCTACACTGCTATTTGTCACTGATTAAATTACATATTTCTACAGGGTATGCAAACAATTTGAATAATGTTCAATCTTTGATCAGTATTTCCTTTTGCAAATATGTTTATTTTCTGTTCACATAAAGGTCGTGCTTATAGAAAGCTGCATTTGTAACTTTTGCCTCAACTCTGGCACACCCTGCTCATCTCTTTTGAAGAGGGAATACTTTTTAAAGTGTTATGGCACAACACAAAGCTTTAATAAAGCACACAAACACATTATTCATTTCATTTTATTTCATTAAAGTGCAGTTATTTTCAATTAAGTTTTGCACAAAACCTGCGACTACTTTGGTGTCCACACTGAAAAGGAAACAAAAGAAAGGAAACAGAAGAAATTTGAGGAAAGTAAAGAGATTAATATGAAAACAAATAATGAAAAAAAAACAACAACAGACATTGTAAGTGGTTCAATCAGGCTGATTTAAATTCTTCAACAATTCTTGGAAATGTGTTCTTACTTATCGGCTCAACCAAATTGTACGAGTGGTTTGTTTATTTCCACTTGTAGCTGAGTACAATTTAAGTTATTTAGTCGTTCTTGAGTAGAAATCTTCAGCATTCTTTGGACCTCTGGAAATCCCACTGCAACAAACAACTTCCTCCTAATATACAAGTGAAGACTTATAATCCACCCAGGGGCTGAAACAAAACCTGAGACTTGCTGAGAGAAAAGAAATAAAAGCACGGTCAGACAGACCGGAACAATATGATTTTATCCTGAAGGGGAAACAAAGGAGGAAAAGTGTGTTACAAGCTCTTTATCTGCTGATTATTCCTCCGTCTCACCTGCACAATTTGTCACTTTCTTTTCCTGCTTCACTCTCCTACATTCGTTATGTGTAACCCAGCACGACCAAATCACACTAAGTGGTTTGAAGTTATTACACACACACACACACACACACACACACACGCTCTCACTGCATGTTTCGCACATACACACATCACAGGGACCACTGTTGCACACTGTCAGTGAATATTGCAGCAGTGAAAAAGAGAAAAAAAGGCAGTGACTCTCTAAAGCCTTGATCCCTCTTACTTCTAACAGGATTTGACCCTTAAGACTCGGAGCATGACCCTCATCTGCTGCAATACCATCATCCTGTTTAACATACACTCTCACTATTGTCCTCCCGTCCCGCACGCTCAGATAGCGCGCACGCATTTGGGGAGGGGGGGACCAAATAAGCCCGGTGGAAACGTCACACATGCACGGACGCATGAGGCCCCCCAAACCACCTCCCACACACACACACACACACACACACACACACACACACACACACACACACACACACACACACACACACACA
>JASSRZ010000042.1:4765387-4786764 GCA_032164315.1 Malacoctenus gilli | reverse complement strand
GTGTGTGTGTGTGTGTGTGTGTGTGTGTGTGTGTGTGTGTGTGTGTGTGTGCGTGTGCGTGTGCGTGTGTGTGTGCGTGTGCGTGTGCGTGTGTGATGAAATTATTGAAAACTTGAGTCTCCACAGCAAAATTCACATTGGACTCACTGTATAAGTCTGATTTGCAGCTATTGAGTTAATGTAATTTCAAGCATGATTATAATTAGAGGGCAATTTATATTTAAGGGCAGTTTTATATTGATATTGATGTAACGCAGTGAAGGCAAACTTTTTTATGGTTCAGATTCCCAATAAAATCAAAATGTGTGAAGATGATTTTATTTCCATAATGCTGTGAGCAGAAGTTGTCGTAATCACTTACATCTGCGCTTTGTTGTGAGGGCTGATTTCACTCCATACGACAGATAATTAATAGTTTTTTTGAGCCGTGCTTCTCCATTTTTTCCCCCCTCGTTCGTGACGATGATCGCAGTGACGAGGATGCTGAACGTGTGTATCTGTTTGTGTTTCGCGGCAGATGCAGTGCACCTGCAGCTCCTCCGTCGGACACCTTTCCTCACCTTACTGGAGCAGAAGTAAGACTGTGTGCGTGTGTGTGTGTGTGTGTGTGTGTGCGCGTGCGTGCGTGCGTGCGTGCCTGTGCGAGTTCATCTCAGTTATCTACATAAGAGTGGGTTGCCACTTGCGTTGGAGAGCATTCATAGACTATTTATATAAGAGTTATTATGCATTCATTCTCTGGAGAGCATCGTTGTATAAGTAGACAAATTTGTGAAGAAACCAACGCACAGCAAGCTTCAGTCCCTACGAACAGGTGATGATGAGTCAGGGACAAATATCCCCTTGATTTTAGCACTCAATTTGGCTTCAATGGCTTCTCTTCACTTCATGTAGCTTGAGTATCGTCGCTGTCACAGTCGCAGCTTTGAATGGTATCAACGCCGTAATGGTCGATCTTATCAGTCTGATCCTCGAGCCAGCTCAGGGGAGAGAGCAGTCGGGGAATTATCAGCCAAAGATCAATTAACACACTGTATGCGAACATTAAGACTGCAGGCAATAAGCTCGCTGGATGCTTGTTGTGATGGCACCAATTAACATTTATGACACAGTCAATCAGTGGTTCCGTTTGGGTCATTAGTGAGAAGGAGCACTGCTCATCACAGCTGAAATATAACAGCGATGGCGAAGTGAGACAGGTGGAGTTAAAGGGGGAGGATCACCAGCACTCACACAGACACCTTTAAACTAAACAAAACAAATACAGAAGCACACCAACGATGAGCCATTGAAACTCTGAGTTTTGATCCAAGCGTGATGTAAAACTGATAAAAGAAAAACAACTTACAACCTAAGACTAAATCATATGATGAAGGATTTGATGCAGTCGACACGGGCGAAAGCAAGCCCGCCTCCCACAGATGACCGCTGAGGGTCCGACCCCTGGACCGATCATTACAGACGAGCCGCGGCACCTCATGTGTATAGAGATATAAAACGCTGATAATCAGTTCAGTTGGCCTGCAGACACGTCGCTCCGCTCCCATGGCGGTTACACACGTATCGACACGATGCTGACAGACAGTTTCAAATGACACAAGTGAACTGATGCAACAAGTCTTGATGCATCTAAAAATAGAAATGAAAAAAACCAACCGTCTAAGTTTTTTGAAGCAGCATAAAGGTGCTTTTAGACATAAAGCCCTTGAAACATCCATTTTTAAAGGACATTTTACAGATAGCTGCTGTGCTGTGAGAAGCCATTGTAACAAATAATCACGCTGTGAATTCAGCATAATGAGCTGAGGTTGAATAAGCTTGAAATTGTTTTCTCGTGAGGGCGAAGTGATTAGTTTGTGCCCATACAAACAATCAGAGCAGAATAAGGAGGGAGAAATCCCTCCACATCGGCCTGTTTGATCTGATATAATTAGAACTGGAGCGAACGCGCGGTTATATCAGGGGCTTTCTCTTTTTTTAATAAGGTGCAGCGCCTATTGTTTCAAGAGACAGCGGAGATCCTCCTCGCCGCACACTTTAACGATGTTTGACTCATAGAGGGTCTGTGTTTTAACACAGTAATCACATCTGATCGGTGTGTCAACACATCATCAGGAGAGCAAAGAAAAGGACAAAGCGAGATGTTTCAACTTGGAATTATCCGTCCAAAACAGAGACAAGGCAACCTTTTGAATCGAAGGAGCCATTTACACCTGCAGCTTTTCATGGCTCTTTTCTTACAAAAGTCTGAGTTCATTTTTTTCAGCAGTTAATTTTTTGCCGTTTTAGCTTTTGACCTTTTTGTTGTTCATTTTTCCTCCACAAACACAGAAGTAAACCGGCAACCATTCAAAGTGCTTTTGTTGACCCTGATGGATTGTATAAAATATTGATTACTTAATTTTTATGTAATATTTGTTCAACTTCAGCATATGAGAGTCTTTTGAAGAGATTGTTTACCTGAGACAACAGAACAGCCCCCAGCAGGAAGTGGTCAATGTTCTGGTCTCACAGTGAGGGGGTTGTGGGTTTGTAGCCACTTTGGAACTTTCCGTGCAGAGTTTGCATGTTGTCCAAAAAATCATGCATAGGAAGTCATTCAGTGACTTTAAATAGTGTAATGTGTGTGTGCGAGATTACATTAATGTGTCACCCAACTATCAGCCCAAACGTCTGTCTTCTTCTGAGACCAATGAATGACATGACGTGCCGGTGGTCTGACCCCACAGTGCCTCTGTCTCCTCCAGCAGTGCTCTTCCCCGACTGGGCCTACAAGCCGGCGTGGTCGCCCGGCTCCAGACAGGTGCAGCTCTGGCACTTCCTGCTGGAGCTGCTGGGCCGCGGCGAGGGCGGCGCCATCGGCTGGGGAGGGGAGTGGGGCGAGTTTGTCATCAGGGACCCCGAGAGGCTGGCCAGGCTGTGGGGGGAGAGGAAGGGCAAGCCGCACATGAACTATGACAAGCTCAGCCGGGCGCTCAGGTAATGCAAAATGTAGGAGTGAAGCGGGTCTGCATGCACGTGCGCCCTGCCATACATCGGCACTCTCGCTGCGAGTGTGAGTAATCCACCCGCCCCGTGCAGCTTCCGCCTCGGGCTGATGCTGTAAATAAAACGCACCCCTCCACAACATGTGTTGTCAAATGAAAATTTAAAATCTGTAAAGCCCACAGATGCAACACATGCCATCTGGGGAGACGCAGTATGTCTGCTCGCAGCCCTCAGGAACACGAGCGCACAGCGTGGACGTCTGCAGCCTGACACAGAAAACATTTCCACTTCCAGATACTACTACAACAAGCGCATCCTGCACAAGACCAAAGGGAAAAGGTTCACCTACAAGTTCAACTTCAGCAAACTCATACTGGTCAACTATCCGGGATACCCTCCACCAGCGGCCAGCCACCAGGTCAGCGCCTCCTCACTCTGTTGGAAACTGGCTTCAATAAATCATCGCAACAGTCGTTAACTACCTGCAGACCCCTGAACTGCCTCTGAGGAAAGACCCCCCCACCATCCTCAGTCTTTAAATTTGCAGAGAGGACACGGTGAAGCCAAACACTGGCTGACACACCCAGGCAAAAGCAGGACCCGCCAAAATAAAAGAAACGGTGCAGCACTGCTCCAAATCCTCCATGTTGGGAACCTGTTCAGTCTATACATTGTCCAGTTTCCCTTTTTTTTTGAATAGGTCTTAATTTCACAAAATAATTACCTCCACTCTAATGTTCCATCTTGAAAACTCAGTCCTAATAGAAACTTACTTCATCTTTATCATTTAATATGAATTTAGCTCACTTTGTTAAAAAAAAAAAACCACCAGTGAAACTTTATCATTTAATGCAAAACCAAACCAATTGACTGATCTGCCAATGCGGCTGGAAGTCGGGGTGTTCAGAGGAGAAGTGAGGGCTTAGGTTACCTCCTATCCTTCGGAAAGGCACCAGACTTAGTTTAATTATGAGATAAATTTAGTGAGAGCAGGGATTAGCACTCGCTGCTTTGTCCGGTAACTCAGAAAAGTGCTGTATAATGGGAGAAAAATTTAAAAAACACTGTTACTTCGGGCAAAGAGGAACCCCAGTTTGGAATGAAACTTTAAATTTAGTAAGTACTAATTAGGATTTCCCAATACGTGAGCTATATGTCAAAACACCTGCGCTTTCTGAGGCGCTTTTGAACTTCTCTGCCTCCTCGCAGCGGTATCAGCGGGTTCACCTCATTCAAACAAATCCAAACATTCCTGCGGTGCTCCTGATGTTTGTCTGCACTCGGTCTCAGGCCGTACAGTGCTAAAAGATTCATGTTTTCATTTCATCCATCCATCCTTTCATCCTCACTGTGTGTCCGTCCGTCCCCCCAGCTGGTTCAGAGCACCCCTCTTCACTTCCCCCTCCTCCCGGCCGAGAGCGGTCTCCCTCTGTGTGGGGGGGCGGGGTCGGTGATGGACAGAGGTAAGACCACTCGGCGGACCTCCTGCGAGGCATCTGCAATCCAGCAAACACTGTTTACTCACTGTGTGATACAATTTTTGTGTAGAACTTAAATCAACAGAGGAAGCAAAGATCAACACAGCTTCTCAGCATTTTTAACATGTACTTACTTGATTTTTCTGAGCACGGTCTCAAACAAGCCTCAGCCCTTAAAATAGATGAGATCACAGCAGCGAATGCGGCCTTTAATGTGGTCTCATTTGGCTGCAGAGATTTGTTCCTCCAGAGTGTGTTTGCAGCAGCGGAACATTGTGCTTCAGGTCGTGAGCACCAGGCAACACGTGACTCCTTGCAACAGCAATGTGCTTGCAATATATTGCTCAACTCTGGGGCTTGATGTTGCAGGGAGGTAAGATGCTGCGCTGTGTAACTGGCTTCACAGAGAGAGAATCTTTGAAAGTTAAGAATAAAGGCAAAATATTAAATAATTCCTCATTTTCCACACCAATTGATTAAAGCCGAGTAGCTTCAGCTCTCGTATCACAAAATGCGTTTCACCCGTCGACCATTTACTTCATCTTCACTCACTTTGACATCACATAACTCACCCTGAAAGCTCCTTGTGGCTTCTCTCAGCTCAAGTTACAAGAGGTGCTGCATAGTGACGGCATGCCGTCTCTATACTTTAATGTATTTCAAGGTGACGGTGATGGGGAGTAATGCAAAGATGGAGTTCAATCTTGACCTTGAAGACATTTCCATCAGCGAATACATTCAAGCAGTTTGGGAGTGCAGGCTTTGAAGTGAAGAGAGCTAATGTTAAAAAAAATGCTGCTCTCTCATCCAGAGTGAAAGGTGTGATGCTTCAGGTTTATTCAGTGTTCATCTCTCGGCTCCTGAGGAATCCAGCAGTCCAATTGTGCTGTTCGAAACGGTCGGCTGAACCTCGATAGATCCGCTTAAAGCTTCAAGGAAAAAGGAAGTAATTAAGATCTTGGTTAAAGACTTTTGGGTCAAAGTGCTATTGCCAAGGTAAAAAAAGGAACCTTTCTGAGACAGATTTCTTGATTTCTGCTGCTTATTTTCCCTTCATGCAGCCAGTTTTTGTGTAGCTGGTGATAAATTGATATGCATCACAGCTCCTCGTGCATCTCCGAGTGTAATTTGTGATTGATGCGACTCTCCCCCTGCTCCCTGACAGCGACCCAGCCTCCGCCCCACCCCTTCCTGCTACCATGCTGCTTTCCTAAACCGCTCCCGACGCCTCGGGCTCTCCACAGCCCCTACCCGTTCGTCTCCACCCCGGCACGTCCAGGGGTCGGCCTCAGGGACCCCAGGGAGTTGGGCCTGTACGCCAACGGCTGGCCGCTCAAGAGCCCCGCGGGGTGGGATCTGACCCATCATATCAGTCGGAGCCTGTTTGGAGGAGCGAAGCAGACGGAAATTCGAGGAGAGGAGAGGAGAGTGGGGAGAGATGCACAGAACGGAGAGAGGGAGTGAAGAGAGGCAACAGCTACAACAGATGGACTGCTTTCCCTCCTCAAAGCTCCCAATTTCACACTGATTTTAGCCTGCCTATAAAGTACTTTAATATTTACTGCCTGTAATTTAAAATATATAAACTTTGTATTTATTGTTTGGATGGAAATGTTGTTAAAAAATCTCTGCCTCCTTTTGTCAAGCACCTCATTCCTCAGTTGGGAATTGCACTGGTAAACAATTAGGAACATGGCGCTTGTGTTGTGAGTAAATAAAGTGGTGCTGCACTCATCTTACATTATTCAGCTATTTGTCTGGGATTCCACTCACCCTTCAAGAAAAATAATAAGAGCTGCATAAATGATGCATTCAGACAGACGCTTAAATTTTCATGGCAGAGGTGCTCATCGTGTCGCATTCGCAGCATCAGGACCAGCAATCACTGCGTGCAGTGACCCTTCCGATACAACAGGGGGCAGCAGTGATCCTGACGTCTTCCACGCACAGCAGCGTTTCCCGGGAGTAAGCGCAGAGACCGCTTATAAAGGAGGTATTACTATGTCGTAGTATTTTGGTACCGTCCCTGAAAAATGATCCCAATTATTGTATACCACGATACTATATGTGCATTTTTTAGCTGACAAGATCATTTCAAAACAGAAAGTACGCTACCGTTAGAAATGTCTTGTTTATGCTTCTCTCCAATAGAAATTGTGCTGAATTATCGTTTTAACAAGTATCAGCAACTATAACGACCATATTGTCCTTCAAATCTATCAGAAATATTAGATAGACTATGAATTTCTATTATAATTGTGTTCAGTAGTATATGGGACCATTTTGGCCAATACACGCAGCTGAATTGATCACGTTGCAGACCTGATTGTAGACCATCAGTGGGTCGTCCTATTTAAAAACGATCTTCGTCTTTCATTTCATTTTGGCGCCGAATATTCCAAGTTACTTTGCTGTCGTGCAGCGCGGGACTTGCTGTTTTTTTCCGCGTGTGTTGCTGGATGTGGGACCTGTGTCACACATCAGTCTATCATCTAATCGACCCGGCATCGTGTGAATAAAGACTTAACGACAATATGCAGCGGAGCATTGCGTGAGTAACGAGACAACGGCTGCTGAAAGTTGCTGTTTACGTCGCTACGTGTTAGCGCTAGCTTACCGATGTTTGTCTTGCTTCCAACCTTCGCTCAGCGTTTATTTAGGGACTAAATGTATCCCAAAGGAGGTTTAGCCCCCAGAGTGTTTTTGAGTGCTATCAGTGACAGTGCTGGTTTAAAGGTAACGTGAGTATATTCAAGTTTTCGGCAAGCATTTTGATGGGACGGTGGGTTTTCTTCCGTGTGTATCATGTCCTGCTTATAGAAACTCAGGGACACTTAAACGAGTACCTGAGGAATACCACTGTTATAATCGCTTATAACACTCTGGAAGCGTCTCTCAAGCTCTGTGACTTTAGTATTGGTAGCAAAATACTTCCCAGTGACTTGCAAAAAGTTGTCTGCTTTAATAATTTATTTTTGACAATGAAGTACTTTAATACATCGTTACTGGCCACACAAGTGTGAAACGACAGCTGCTCGCTTCTTCGCTTAAACACACGTGAAAATTGACTTGATGTTTGCAGGCTTCTTGTCTCTTGCATATTTTCTCTGTTTGACTTTCTTCTCTCCTTCATCAGATCCCCCCATTTCACATTTGCGGACTTTCCCCCTTATATTTCATGCTTCTGCTTTGTCGTTTTTACATCTGTTCATTTGCATGCATAATTAGTTGTTTTTGATCTGGTGCACTCATTTTGCATCTCTTTTTCCAGCTTATGTTCTATCTGTTTGTTGTCGTGAAATATATCGTTCAGGTGATTTGTTTATGTGTATTTTTATTGTCAATTTTTAAATCTCTTTCACCTTCTCCTGGTCTGATTTCGATCAATGTGCATGATCATCAGTTCTATCATTGGTTGTTAATTATTTCCTTTCTCCCACCAGATCCTT
Organism: Malacoctenus gilli; assembly: GCA_032164315.1. NCBI lineage: Eukaryota > Metazoa > Chordata > Actinopteri > Blenniiformes > Labrisomidae > Malacoctenus > Malacoctenus gilli. Next base: position 4,778,849 of record JASSRZ010000042.1, on the reverse strand, counting down.
CTTCCAACCCAAGGGCAAAAATACCCCAAAGAAAACTTCAGATGAACCAGGGAAAAAGTAAGACGTTTCGTTCCAGCGTGACTGCATCAGAGACCATTTGGCGATTGCGAGTTTGTCCTCAGTGCGGAAAACTGCTGTTTCTATACCAGCAAAACAACTCTGTGTGGGAGTTCATGTTCAAACGCTGCTTTGTGTTTCAACTCCCCCAACATATGGTGCGCTTGCAGGGAGTTTTTCACTTCCAGATCTGTGTTTGCGTCGTGAAACTTTCCGCTGTCCTGTAGTTAAATCAAGCGATGCGGCGGTAAGAGATGGCGTTCCTCATCTCTAAGCTGCTTTGATGATAAGTCTTTGTTATCTGCAGACTCCATAAGCTTTAAAGTGTATCTTAAGACTCACTTTAATTGAGTTGCCTTCATGTCGTGATTCGCTCATTATTACTTTGACCTCTTTTTATGGCTCTCACTTTGATTTGATGGTTTTTTAGAAAGTGTTTTTTTTTATCTTACGCTGTTGACTCTGGCCTTCCCTTAAAATCTAACTGTATCACTTTGAGGCTGCGCTCTTGAAACCTGGAGTGTTTTTTTTTTGTTTTTTTTGTTTATTCAAAGCCGCTCAACCGTCCACGCTTGTCTCTTCAGATCCGTGAAAAGCCCGCTGAAGGTGCAGAACGGCGTTCAGGAGGTGGACTCGCCCATCAAGAAGGTCGCCAAACGCAGCCGTCAAATCCTGGACAGTGACGATGACGAAGCGCCAGTGATAAAGGAGCCTGCCACCCCCAAAGCACAAGGCGCCAAGGACGCATCCGGTAAAACTGAAAAGGTAAAAGGATCCTTTCAGTTTCTAGCTGGGATGTTGGCGCTTCTTTGTTTTTGCCGGCTTCCAACGCATGAGCTCCAAAACAGATGTCAGTTTGATGGGTGGTTATTACGGTAAACAACAAACTAAGCATGTGGTGCTTTGTGTGGTAAATGTCAGATGGTATAACCATTAAACATGAATTATCTGTATTTTTTCCCTTTTCCCCTCCCGCAACCCCTAAAGTTATTGAGAAAGTGTGAAACTCATCAAATGTTCTCAATTTCGCTTCGTAACCCCTAATTAAGTCTGATTAAATCCGCTAGAGCTCCTGTAGGCGTATCAGCGCCTATTGTTTATTTAGTGACAGGAGAACCACTGTTACACAAAGGCACAATAATTGTACGGTGAATCACTATGTTGAATGCGTTCGTCAATAAGCCACATAATGAAAAGACCTGATTATCGGCTCTGGCTGTCGTTCGGCCACCTGTTGTTTGATAAACACTTCTCTTAAACGCCCCGCTCGTTGCGCCCCTAATGTGTCAGCAGTTATTCGTCATTTCTTCACTGAGGGAGAAGAGATTATGATAGATACATGGTGTTTGTCGGTGTGACCTCAGCTTTGTTCGGTACATCGTTTTCATAACAGAGTGCTAATGGATCAGGGCAGCTCCGCCAGAGATAAATGGAGGGCTCCAGTTAATGAAAACTTTTGTTGTTGGTCTTTTTAATTGGTAAAATGGTTATTACTTTGCAAAATGCTACCTGTTTGGAATTGTCATTTTCTCTCTGTCGGTGCTTCCCAATGTGGGTTTTTGAAAAATTCAGAGATCCCACGTAGGACCTGAGGCTTCATCTGCTCCAAGGTCTTAAAAATTGGACTTGCCTTCATCATAATAAGGCAACTGATCGGAGAGCAGATAAGGAGGAAAAGGAGACAAGAGCCACTGGTCCATATCTTCAGTTTCTGTTTCTGTTTGTGTTTTCCTGAGTATTATTTCCCTTCTGTTACGTTGCATGAAAGCTGATGCCTGTGTTACAGGAGCAGGGTCACTGTCTGCCTCCACGATGGACTGACATGCATTCAAAAGACTGAAACACACCTGGAAAAATAAATCAAACTACATCCCAGCTTGCGGTTGTCAAAGGTTAATGTGCTGCAAGCCTCAAATGTTTCTGCAGAGAATTTTTCTTATGTGGACCAACATTAGTAAGTAATGCTCAGAGATGCTCCCAGGCACACCTCAAAAATGCAAAAATCATCGGAAAGTCGATTCTCGTGTCAAGCAAACAAAAGTTTCAACCATTTTTAAATTTTCATCAAGAGAATTTTGGCCTTCAGCCTTGAGAATAGTAAGAAATCTGATGTTTGAAATATTTCAATATCTCGAGACACTGTATTTTTGATTCTCAGGACTTGTGCTTGAAATTCCAGAAGATTAGGAAAAGCAGGAAAAGCCATGAAATCCAGTCGTTTGAGTGTTAAATTTGGGAGATCGTGTGTTGATTTCCACAAAATAGTGTCAGCACTTAACATAATCTTTAGAAGTTGTTGCTCTCGGCCACTGATTGCTCTTTAGCCAGTTGTGCTTATATTGCGACCACACTTCCTGTCTTGCTGACTACTTCTGTGGAGGAATTGGCTCTTAATGGATGACGAGACTCGCATGTAGTGGTTGATTATAATGGTTTCCTTTCTTTGAGAGTTGCTGTCAGATTAACAAAAAGCAACTGTAACCTTATTTTCTGATAAATCTCAAAAATTTGTTTCTACTGCGTTGTGGCTTCCTCTTAGAAGCTACTCATTGCCAGTTGCCCAATATATTGTAAATAAGAAAAACTTGATAAATAACTCCTGACTGCGAGTACGGGTCCTTCTGCCAAGTTCCTGCCAGTCGTATTAATTAGTGTCGGAGAGCCGAAATTTTGAAGCAACCTCAGAAAAAAGTCCCTCAGGTCCACTTGTGCATAACTTTTCATGCTTCCTGACAAGCCGGGCTTCCTCCGAGCATCCTGGGGAGTCTCCGCAGTTCTTCAGTGTATTTAGGCTTCCGTAATGTCTGCTGTCACTTGACGTGATGACATGCTGACTGCACGAAGCAGGGGCCATCTGTTGGATACTCGGTTTTAACTCTGGATTTATGCTTGGTGCTGAATTTCTTGCCAGAACACTGATTTTGCATCATCGCTCTCTGATGACCTGCATCAGGGCTAAAAATCCAAACTCACTAAGAATCTTGGCATGTGAACGTTCGTCATTCTGGGTACGAGCTCCTCTTTTTTTTCTTCATTTCCTAAACTACTTCCTGCTTTGTAGAGTATTTTTGTTTCCATTTCTTCAGCTGTCCCACATGGCAGGTCATCCGATGACTCTATTTTACAATCAATAAACAAATTAGTTTTCTCTTTAGGCTGAATTAAAAAAGCAATTACTCCCATTTTCCCTGGCACGACGCTCCACATCGAGGACAGCTGATACAAACAGTCCACAGTGATTCTGATGATATTATTGTTCTGGACAGCTGGTAAATTGTTGCTGTCACGTCCTGCGTTTTCAAATTCATCAGTAGATTGGGACGATCATTATGTCTCCGGAAAAAAAGTCCCTCGAAATAAAACAATAATCAGTTGTCACAATAAACCTTCTGTTTATGAAAAAGCCCAATCAATACAAAACGCCTGTGAATTTTAATGGTTAGAAAGATTAATATTGCTGAAACGCAACTCGTCGTGACATAACGATATCATGACCGACTCGCGTCAGCATACCAATACGATGCAATTTGTCACCCCATTACACCACATGACCGTATGATGTCATCCATCATTATGCTCCTCCGCCGGTGTCGACGTTTTTGGTGCGCGTCGCGAACAGATGTTGAGGAGCGTAAAGTAGGGACGCTTCACAACAAGGACTGAGATCTCTGCCGATCTCATTCAAACTGTTGTTGAAGGACAATTTGAAAAAGGAGCTGCTGTCCTTCATCATAGGAGACATTGGCTTGTTGAAGTCGTGGACGTAGTACAATGAAATTGGATTTTTCTGTACTTAAATTTGAGATTACTTGTACATTCAAGTTTATGTGGATCTTGGTGCACAAAGATCTGAATGTACATGGCATACATGCTGAAGCATCGTTGTCTTCTTTTGAAAAGTGATTAAAAATGTGTGTTCTTTTTCACTCACATTCCTTAAGTGACTGATAACCTTTAGACCAGACTGTCCAGAATGTCATTAGTGCATAACTGTCTTACAGCGTTGTGATATTACTCTAAGGCCTCGCTGTCCACCCCCCCATCATCATCGATTCCTCTGCTTGTCTCTCTCAGAAGGACGATGTGATTAAGGCCGTTCCCACCCCCTTGTCTCCACCGCCGGCTCCACCCACTCCTGTCACCCCTGCCACTCCGGCTACCCCGGCCACACCGGTCACCCCGGCCTCCTCAGCTTCGCCGGGGACCCCCAGCTCCACCTCCCCTACTGGGATCGTCAAACGCAAAACTGGTTGGTACCCGACGACGTTTTATTTTGAAAAGCCCTGTGAGCCTCAACTTCATCTCCAAAGTTGCAGCGCGTCGAACTTTGACACGATCAGGCGATTGATAGCTTTATGGCCCCAAGCTAGTTTACTTGATTACTTGTTAGCAGGAGCCTAATGGCTTCAAACACTCATTATTTCTCAATGAGGGGGGGAAACAAGACATTTATCACAAACTGAATGCTGAGGGAGTTTGTTCACGCCCCACCTTTTTCTTTCATTTGTCTCTCAGGTTCTTTGGGCTGTCTCAGATTGACAACCACAAGACTATATTGCGGCGCGCGGCTTGTCGTTAATCTCATCTGCTGAAGCACGCCCTCCTCGAGTCTGCAGTAGCATTATTTTTCTGCGTGTATTTGCATTGTGGGATAATAATATTATGGCTGCTGCATTGTCTTGCGATGTGCCGTTTCTGCTGACTGGCCTCTAATGAAATCAGCAGAGCGTGTCGTCCCATTATTGTAGCTGATTGTCAACGTTTGTTTGGGTTTTTTTCCCACTTTGTTTTGCTGCCTTTGGTAACTTTCTTCTAGAGGAACACGAACATATGTAGTGATTATTGTCTTAAATCTGCCGTCGCTACATAAGTGCTTGAGCAGCACACGTGTGTAAGAACTCAAAGAGCTGCTGTTTTCCTGACATACATGTTCATTATTTGTTAATTTTTCATGCAACGTCTGCATTTAGCACAACATAGAATAAGGAAGTGGTTTCTCCTTAGTGTGGGTTTTTTCTTCACGTGTCACATCAGAAAAGTGGGGATTTAAAAGGGGAATTTAAGCTACTTAGAGCTACAGAGTTTTCTAGTGCTGCAGCTTTGTTTTCATTTGGGAGGCACCTCCTTTCTCACTTTGTTTCCTTCATCCTACTTTTGCAGCAGGAAAGCGGCTCATTCTCTTTTCATCATCATTCCGTTGCCTTTGTGTTTGATGACTGCAGTGCTTGCTTTCAGCAGTGGTGCGTTGCCACAATAAAACAAAAAAAAACAAAAAGAAAAGGAAAGCCTCGCCACCATCTCTGCTGGAGAAAAACAGCACATTAAAATAACTCTCTAATTTGACCAGAAATTGCATTCCTAATGTCCCGGGTTAATGCTCTTATTGTGGTATCCGCACGAAACACAGCAGCAGCAGCACAGCTACCTGTGCAAGACCCTCAACAAGGACCAGAATGGGAGCGGATGTGCAACCCAGACCCACAGTTGCCCTCAGGCACCACTGCTGCATAAAATTACTGAGGAAATTACCCCCAGAACTGTAAGCCACTGCGCTGCAAAACATCCTTCAGGATGGAATTAATGTTTTCATTAGCAAAGTGTGTATCTGGGATTCTCTCCTCTCTCCCCATTGCCCTACATCGGCTGTGAGACAGCAGACTCGTCCTGTTTTCATCTCAATATTCTCTTTCTGTTTGATCACTGCATGATTTCAGTTGGGAGGCCTCTCAATTTTTTTCCCTCCCTCCTCTCATTTAATGGCTGTCCTGACGTGTGCAGCGAGGAAAATGTTTCCTAAGAGGAAGCTGCACGAGAGCAGGAGCGACGGCGAGAGTCAGAAGGAGGAGGAGGCGGCGCCGGGCGAGGCCAAGGAGGAGCAGGGTCAGCAAAACAAACGACCCCGTGTGGAGAGCAGTGCCAGCAGTGCAGGTACGCTTTCAGTTCTGCTGTGAGGCAGATAACAGACTCCGGCAGAGGACTGGAGCATCCTGGTGAGAGCGAACCACCACAGTGAATACGCTCCACCTCATTACTGAGCGCTCACTCAACAGTTCATCACAGTTCCACTTAAATAAATGATTGAGTCTCTGATTCTCACATCAGCTTTCTCTGTTTTCAGTTACATTTTTCAGTAAGAAAAAAACAAGATTATTCTTTTTTTTTTTTGGGCCATTGTTTCGATGAAGAGCTACGAGCATTTCTTGGTCGTATTCTATGCAGACATTTGTTGGATCTGCAAACTGATTCTGTGGTTAGTCCATCAGAAGAAGAAATAATTGGCAACAGTTTTTGCGATTCATCTTGTTGAGCCAAACCCTTTTGGTTCCAGCCTCTCTGAGATGACAGTTTGTTGCTGGTCTCTCTGATAAATTAGGAAGATCTGAGTGAATTGTGTGACAAAATCAAGCATATGCAGCTTTCATGTGGTTTCCGTTAAAGTGCATCACGTTTTAGCATAAATCCAGACTTATCTTATAATTAGAGATAGCCTTTATTTTTTCTTACCTATCTAGACAGAATTGTCACATTCTGGTGTTTGTAGACTCTCAGAATAAAACGTGACATTTGAAAAACTGTTGACATCAAATAAATTCACCAAGTGTCTCACAGGATGATCTCAATTTATTAGGCCAGCAATCTTTTCCACCTGCTTCATCTGTGGTCAGTTCACTGAGAGTCGCAGTCGATCACAGTGGACTTTGGATCACGGTGGATGCTGGGCAGGTCGTAAGACCATCAGGCCTGCAATTAAAATGTGCTCCCAGAGTTTGGGAGGAAACGTCCTCGGGGAGAACGTGCAAACTGGACTCTGAAAGCTGTTGTCAGTCAGCAGGGACAGCCTGACAGACGCTCAACTTGTAAATCGTTGTTTGTGGTAGCGAGGTCAGATTAGAGCTGTGACCTCAATGCAATTGCTTTGTTTTGACAAAAACAACCCCACTAGTTTCAAAAAGTAATGGATCGAAATGAGTTTGTTGTTTATTGATTGAACCAGCCACCAAAACGTCATTAAAAATGTTGCTTCTTGTGTCAAATACTAATATACGACTTAAATGTGATTAATTGGGTTTATTTCTCGAGTCCCTGATTGATTGGCTTATTCTTTCTAATCGAGTCACAAACTCGTTAACATATGTGCTTTAATGCCGTTACAAGTGCGAGTCTAAGCCCTCTTTGAAAAGACTATAGGAGCAGCTGGAGGAGTCCTGCTCTGTAGCGAGAGTTCACTCTGACTCATGTTGGTTCTGTTTGGCGACTTTCGTCTGAGCAACTCAGACAAACGGTGTACCATCTGTGACAAGCAGGCTGGAGGATCGACGGCATTCACGAGTGCCTCTTTGACTTTATCTGTCTATTCTCTGCCGCGATGTTTCTTTCAGAGTTAAGTAGAAGAAAGTGTGTGAGCGAGTGTGTGTGTGTGTGTGTGTGTGTGTGAGCGAGTGTGTGTGTGTGTGTGTGTGTGTGTGTGTGTGTGTGTAAGGAGGCGGCGGCTGGAGTTTCCCTCCTCAGCATCTGATCCTGGTGTGTCTCTCAGCACCTGGAATCGCTGTCGAAGCCTCTTTTCTAAAATTGTTAAGCATCGTACGCGTCTGTCGGATTCACCAATCCCACACCTGGTCCACGGTGAGGAGACGAGAAATTAAAGTTTCCTGCCTGGCTCTTCACCCGGCTGCTATCATGACCCCGGCTCTGTCTGCTGGGACTCAGGAGTGCAAGTTTGTCAATAGTAATTTCTCTCCTACCTGGCTCTCCGCGGTGAAGAAGGAAACCTCAGAAATATAACCTGCGGCATTTATTGAAGAAGGCAGTTATGTTGAAAACTATCTTCAAACATGGGCTCGCACAAAAAGTGGGTTGCCCTCAGTAAACCTGCTGGCATTTATCTCTTCAATGACTCCATTCCCTTTCTTTCTCCCCCTGTGTAGGGAACACCGATGAACCCATGGAGGAGGGAGCAAAGGAGGAGAGGGTTGCAAAGGCTGTGACCAAGGCTAACAGCCCAGATGAGGAGGTGGAGAGCGAGAATAAAGGGGAGGGAGAGGAGGCCGAGGAGCAGGTGGAGAGAAAGGGCTCTGATGAGAGAGGAAAGAAAGCTGAGGGGGCGGAAAAGAAAAATGAAGCAAAGGAGAAGACGGATGATGAGAGAGGGCTCGCCGTTGCCAAGGAGGAGGTGGTTGAAAAGGACACGCGAGACAGTGAAGGGAGCCCAAAAAGTCAAACGGCGAAAAAGCGGCAAGAAGCAAAAGAGCAGAAAGATAAGGAGCCGGCCAAGAAAGCTCCCATCAGCAGTTTCTTTGGTGAGGAGGAATTTGCATAGTTCTGTGCTTGCATAAAGAAATAAAAAAACAGGTCTGTAAATGTGCAATGCTTTTTATCAGTTGGGGAATATGGCAAAATATGTCTCTGCCCCACCCTCACCTCGTCCCTCAATTAATTATTTGCTTTCAATAGCTCCCAGGAAAGCAGTGGTGAAGATGGAGAAACCAGAGAAGAGTGAAGGAGAGAAGGAAAGTGCAGAGAGGAGGAGCTCGGAGGAGGAGAGCAAAGAGAGGAAAGGGTAAGATGACCGGAAGTTGAGCCGGTCACCTGTAGTCCAGTCACACGTTTGAGCACTTCTGCATTGTTTCCCACTGATCTGGAATTCACTGTAAAAAAATCATTAAAGTTCATCCACAAAAATGTCGACAAAAGACAAACACGATGCTCGTTGACGCAGCGCTTCTCCAAAAGAGGAGGAACAGACTATTATGGGGCTGCAGTCGAGCGAGCAGGCGCTCGCCTCATCATCATCATCTGTGTGTTTTGGAGCGAAGTTCGGTTTTAATTATCTCAGAGCTCAGCCTCAGCCAAGTCTTCCGCTCCAGCCAGAACAGGTGAAAGCGCAATTGGAGGATGTCAAAACGAGCCTGTGATAGTTTTGTCGCACATCTTTTGACATCAGGTGGGAGAAAAATCGCATCGAGGACATTCCCGACGTCGCACAGACGAATCGTTTCAAGGCCTGTAGCGCCGACAATAATGGTTATTATCCGATTGTTGAGGCTGATACCACTAGGAAGGCAAAAAAAAAGGAGATGGCAGAAACTCGAGCTATATTTACTCTGGGGAAGAGATGCCAGAACTCGTCTTATTCTTGTCAAGAATTTAGTTCACAGCTAACCTCGGAACAAGTTTGCTGCTCACTCGGATAATTACTGGTTACTATGCCGTGCAATTTGGAGAAGGTTGCAGCCCTTGACATTGAACTGGCTGTATCATTATGTTCTCCTGTCCTCCTCCTGCTCTTCCCCTCGTGTAAAGATGCGCCGCAGATAAAGTGGAGGGGAACTTGTTGCCGTCATTATCCAAGCCCGCAAGAAACCATGCAGAACTAATTATCCTTAAGTATTGCGTGTAATAGGAGTTCATTTCGACCGTTTTCTCCCGTGAAATGTGAAGTGGGAGGAGACTTGAAGCAGTGTTAAGTGTGGCACTTTGTTCGTCGAGATCTTTTTTGTCAAACAGGTGCTTGATGAATTCCTTCTTGATGAACTTTAATGGCTGCACATGCTGATGAGAGATTCTGTCGCCTTCAACTGGAAAACTTTAGACAGGAAAAGTTTGCTTCGGCATCATCATCATCATCGAGCAATATTTTGAAAGGCTGTGTTCTTTCTTCTGATCTGACACGACTTTTGTTGTGGGTGTTGATAACCACTTTAGAAAAGGAGGGGTGGGAACTGGGCCGGGGTCGGAAACCGCTGTTGCTTTCAGCCGATCTGTGTCTCTGTTCATTATTATTGTCATTACCCTCACATTATCTCAGCTCGCCTTACATAATGCAACACTTTCATTAGATGTAAATAACCCCCGCTCTGCGCTGCAGCGGCACGTTGCTGCTTTGTCATTTTGAGGTCACGCTAACTATTCCAGCCACCGACTATTTTTAACTCCAGAATGGAGGAAATGCATTTTTCATCCTCCTAACTATTTATTTTTTTTATCGCCGCCTTGTGTGCGACAGTGAGAGAGTGATCGGCACTGCATACTAAGGAGAGTTCACAGCTGTGCTCCCTCCTCTTGTATTTCAAACAGTGACATTTCATCAGAAGCTAAGAGAGATTTGATGTATCTGGCATGTTCAAACAGACTCGCTTGTAAACTTATCCCAATTTGAGTTTTTGCTTAAAAGCGGCATAAATTACTGTGATCGTGTGAGAAATGTTTCCCAATTAAATGTGCCGAGCTTCTTTCGATGCGTCCCGCTATTTTTTTCTCCTGCGCTGAACTTTGCAGAAGTTCAGCTTCTTCCAGTGTAAGGTAACCAGTGAAAATCGTGAAAAATATCTCCCCAAACACTTATTATATCTCAAAGTATCTCATTGTTATGATAATAATGTGCCTGACCTTCTGTCTACAAAGAAATCGGCGCTGGCATCAGCCACTGTAACAGCTGTCACCATCGTTTAGGAAGACGTGCATTAAGCTTTCTCTCGGCTTCTCCCTCAGCGAGTCGGCCTCGGGACAAACCGACTACAATCCATCCAGGCCTAACTACCATCCTGTGGACCACGCCTGTTGGAAACGTGGCCAGAAGTAAGTCGAGTGTCCTCTTTCTCCCCGTCTTCACAATCTGCTTGTCTTTATGGTCCAAAACCGAACCAGAGGTAATTAGGTTGAAGCCTGGATGATGTACAGCAGCCGTCATTGCTGTACTGCAGTTTGTCATGGCTGCAGCCCCCCTGTTAGCTTTGTTTCACATGGGGTTTTTTTTTTTGTGACTTACTGCAAAGGAGACCGTCAGATTTGCTGACAGGGACGGTGGGAGCCTTTTTCAGCTTGAACTTGTCTTCTGATGGTGGCAGTTGGTTTACACCCCGCGGCGGCTGCTATCGCACTCCAGCATGTCCACCTCTTCTGCTCATTCTCAGCGTGGCCGCTTCAGTGCACACTGTAGTGCAAGTGTCCACGTTCACCATGTCACACTGCACCTCTCCTTCTTTTCTACAACCTCTAAACAGCTGGTGGAGAAGCGCCTGCAGTCTGAGGTGAAAGTGTCTCCGATATTCCGACATAATCCATAGTGTGTTTTATCAATACTGTGCAATCTGCACAGTCTTCCTGTGGCTTTTCTTTGAGTGGACATGGCAGGACAAACAGTGACTGTGAATGACCCTTGACCTATGTTTGTGCCTGTGTAATTGTAACCCAGACATACTGTGGATCTGCAGTCATCACGTGTCCGTCGAGATTAGTTTTGAGCGCTCTACAGGATGCAATTCTTAACTGATCCATTTGATATCTCACATACACATCAGTGCTCGTTAGTGGAAGAAGCCGAACAATTCTGGTTGAGGTCGGGTTGAGTCTCACCATCAGTTGGGGGCGATGTAAGTGCTTGACTTCTGCACGGTTGAGCGCTCTTTCTCGTTGTCTGTATATGTGTGTTGGCCCTTTAAATGTCCAGCGTAGGCACTTCCAAATGGCCTGAGTCAGCGCTGATGGGCTGCAGCTCTTCTAACCCTAAAGTAGGTAAAGCATGTTTAAAGTGGATGAATGGAATGTTGCTGCTGTGGCCCCTTATAGTGTCTTCTACCTTTTATATGGGACTTAGAGAAACAAAGGAGGATGAAGGAAAAGGGGGGAAAAAGTACGCACGGCGATAAACTATTTTCAGCATCGGGGTGAAATGAGGAGAATCTCATGTGATCCACCGGATTACGAGAACGTATTAAGTTTTTAGAAAGCCCCTCAGAAGAGTGTGGGATTTTCTCAGCAGTGATACAATTCACACTTTTCAATAATTTTCTCACTGCAAGATCACTGGAGTTTTTGGATTATGGGAACTAAACCAGGCTTTGTGCATTTCTATTTCTTTTTTACCTCGCTCAGAATTTTATGAGCATTGAGCTTTTCCCTGAGCTCTGGTGGAGAATATGATCCCAAAGTAAATATAAAAATCACAGCCTGCCCAGATGCTGTCGACAGATTTCAACAAGATGCCCCGTGATTGATCATGACGGATTATTCCTCGCTGGGTAATTGCGAAGCTGCGGATTCCTGTGTGGACAGGAAGTGCAGTCGAACGTCAATTTCTCTCTCTCTCTCTTTTTTCCCTTCTGCCCAATTTTTTTTGCCTCCACTCCCCACTTGAAGCTGTCATGCCGAGACAAAACTAATCTACTCTCTAAACAGGCGAATTTGGAGATGCAAGGCTTTCACCCAGCAGCAATGACAGTCGTCATTGTGTAAGCGGGTTTTGTTTTTTCCCCTTTGAGCCAAACTGAAGTGAATACCAGCCTCGTTACCCCCCCCCCCCCCAACACACACACAAACTTCCCTGAGTTATACATTAGGAAACGCTGAATAAAAATTTCATGGCAGTGAAGTGCTCCAACTTAATAATGGAAAATCATGGAAAAATCATGGTTTTTTATATCAAGGCCACTGAAAAGGCTTCTCACTTATTCCTGGTTGAGTTGGGGTCAACCACCTCGTAACAACGTACAGCCGACCGCGGGAGCTGCATAACAAACTCGGACAACCGTGCAGCACCAAGCGATGAGCTCTATTGAGTCCTGCTCAATATGATTATATCTCCGATGGAGAAACCCTCGCGAGTCGGTCAGAGATCACAGGCGGCCCTGAAGGTTTGCCTGCTCCGATATTATCAAAGAAATCAGAATGAACGACTATAGAAATTCGAGCAGACCTGGAAAAAACCAAAGTGTGCTTTTGTGATAAATGCTCCCGCTTTTTGTATGTTTGGGATGGTGTCTGCCAGTGTTTGGCTTCACTGTTCTGGCACAACTGAGACTGGATGGGGGTCTGTAGCCTTCCTTAGTGATGATTTGGAGGAAGCTCCGGAACAGGACAAAAATGTTGAGAACTGCTTCGTTCAGGCTCATCCCAACAGGAATGATACACTCAAAGCCCTTTGTACTGCATGCGATATTTACGATACTCTAGATTTAGGGGTTTTCTTGTCTCATGGACCCCCCTTGCCCTCACCCAAAGCACCTCATCTGGTTTCTTTCACCACATTGCTTCACAATTACTCCACCTGTTGACTTTAACATCACCTGTTCGATTTCACTGCTTATTTTTTTGGCTGCTACGTGTCAATCACGGCATTGGTTTTCAAATATTATTTTACTGCTGTTGAATAAGCCCTTTTTTTTAGTGTACATTTTGTCACAATGTGAACACAACCCATCTGAGATTTGGAAAAAAAATAAAGCAAATGTTGATAGTTGATTTTTCTCCAAGTCTGAGCTGTGAAGAAGATTTTAAATGCATTTAAATCCCTCGGCTCACAGAGCTCTGCACAAAAGGCATCGGAGGCGTTTGTTCTTTTAACACACACACACACACACACACACACACACACACACACACACACACACACACACACACACACACACAC
>JASSRZ010000042.1:4750412-4765287 GCA_032164315.1 Malacoctenus gilli | reverse complement strand
ACACACACACACACACACACACACACACACACACACACACACACACACACACACACACACACACACACACACTATTCCCCTGGTTTTTTTCTCTCTCACCATATGGAGCGTAGTAGATTCATTTTTTTCCCTCCTGTGTAAACTCATTGCGAGCGTGCTTTAAACATGGCATCTGTAACCTTGGTCCTCTTTGCTGTTAGCTTTCACGCAGCGTCAATAACCCAGAATCAAAGCGTCTTCTGCAGCCGCGCTAATTGCTTGTTGCTCCGAACAGCTGAGTCAGCCGAACGGTATGAATGTGAAAATCTGTTGGTGCTGATACTTCGCCCGTTTAACAACATGCTCATCCCTCTCCAGAGTGCCGTACTTGGCGGTGGCGCGCACCTTTGAGAAGATCGAGGAGGACTCTGGCAGGTGAGCAAACCATATGTGTGGGGAGAAGGGTGTTTTTGTTTTTTTCATTTAAATCCCAGAGTGAAGTAAACGGTGTTTGGGAGAAAATGGATCTCAACACTTTCAACACACTCGAGCATTCATCGAGAAAAATAACAACTCCGGTTACCTGCTGGGAATTTACTGGAATAAAATTAGAGGAGTGCTCGCCAGGCAGCCAAAGTGAGACAATTGGATTAATTTTTTCAGAGCGAGCCAGGGAACAAGAAGAGTATTTACATACAAGTCGCCTTCGAGGAACGCTCAAGAATGTGTTGTTTTTTTTCCTCCCCACCTATTTCCCCAACATTTCAGTTTTCATCTATAATTCTTTGTGACAAATGTGGAAGCCTTGATGATTTTAGAGTGACTTGAAGCCAAAGAGAAATGTAATTTTGATAAGTAAATGCAGGCGCGTCTTCGCTTCAGGAATCCAGATCACTCATTTCAAACGGAGACTTGTAACTCAAGTCTCGTGCGGCCAAATTGCAAACATCCCCAAAGACTTTTTCTTTATCTTTTAAAAGATATTGGCTGACAAACGATCCTGCAATTTACCTTTCATTATCTGAAACCGATGTATCGCATTTCGCAAGTGAAGCGTTCCTCTGCCTCTCTGGCTCCTGTTTCCGATTAAAACCTCCAGACAGATCTCATTTCCCCTCCTTCCTAAGTATTTATACGATGGCCTTAAAACTCGTTTAGCTCCTCTTCCTCATCTCTAAGCGATGTCGTTGTTGTTTCCCAGGCTGAGAAACATCGAGACGCTGTCGAACCTGTTTCGCTCCGTGCTGCTGCTTTCTCCAGGTAAATGCTGTTTTATCTCCCCCATAATGCCTGCTGATGCAGCTACACAGGCGGCTGGCTGCCAGCCACTCTATCAAGGAGATGATGATGACGCCAGGTTGCACATGAAAGTGGGAGGACAAGTCACTTCACTGATGTGTGCGTGTCTGTGTGAGTGTGCAGATACCTGTGGGCCCGGGATGCTGTGTTGCTCTGCCCGTGTTTTCTGTCGTCTTGGCAGTTTTTTTTTGCGTGTCCGTGTGTGTGTGTTTGCATGTGTGCAGTGTCTGGTTTCATATTTGTATGCCAGCAATTTTGAAGGTTTGGTTGTGTATTCCAGTTTGTGTTTGCATGTCTGACTGTTTGTGTGAGTCGTTTTCATTGGCAATGTCAAAATGGTGTGCGTCTGTGTGTGTGAGTCAATGTTACTGTGTGTCTGGTGTGTTTCTATTGGTGGGCCTGTGTGTGTGTGTGTCTGTTTTGAGTCCATCATTGTTTTTTGGGTTGTTTTTTGAGCATCTCTGTCCAGTTTCTTGTTTTTGAGTCCATGTTTGTTTTCGTATTTGTTTTTTGTGCTCATATCTGAGTGTTAATGTGTTTTTCTCCACTCGACAATCACTGTAAAATATTATTATTAGAGGGCCTGTGGATGCCTGTTAGTGGCATCGTCGGTGAAAACTGTGATTCTGTGTTTGAGTTGATAATGATGTGTGTTTGGTTTTGCTTTTCTTTTTGTGTGCTCATGTCTGTTTGTGCATTTGTGTCTATTTGTGAGTCCATATTTCTTTAGGCCTTCATGTTGTTTTTGTTGGCTGAAAGTACGAGTTGGTGTATCTGCGTGTGTCAGTCATGAATCAAACATAAAAGCACATTCTCACATACCGCCAACACACCACTGAGTGCATTTGTGTGTTTCCGTCTGTTCCTCTGAGGTAGTGGGGGTCATTTTGTTGCCTGTGTGCTAATGTGATACTGTGTTTGACTCCATGTCTATGTGTGTGTTTATCTGACTGTCGCAGTGTGTTTTGTGCGGTGTGTGCGCCGCCATGTCTGTTTTTATTTGCGTGTCTGTGCTTCTTGTTGCAGGCCTGTCTGCTTGTATCTGTGTGTGTGTGTATATGCGTTTCATTGGTATTAAAAGGCCGTGTCGCGTGCGTTTGTTTTTTTTTCCCAGAGGACCTGCTGTGCTGTGTGTACCTGTGTTTGAACCAGCTGGGCCCAGCATACCTCGGGATGGAGCTCGGCGTCGGAGAAACGGTGCTGATGAAAGCCGTTGCTCAAGCAACCGGTAATGGACACGCGCATGTCACCGCTGCATCGCAACCCAAACACTTGCTTGTGCTTTGACAGCCGTGCCACTCATGCCGCCCATCTCTGCTCATCAAGCTGCCGAGGCGGCCACTATTTACCGTCTCGCTCTTGTTTCCAGGGCGACAATTGGACAAAATCAAAGCAGAGGCACAGGAGAGAGGAGATTTGGGCCTCGTGGCCGAGAGCTCCCGTAGCAACCAGCGCATGATGTTTCAGCCGGCCAGTCTGACAGCAGGGGGCGTGTTCAGGAAATTGAAGGAAATTGCCAGCATGAGTGGGAACTCGGTGAGCCACTGAATAACATTTTCATTAGGGGGGAGCAGTCTTGGGAAAATATTGTTTTCACTCTATTTGCCTCCCAGTATTGAGGTCAGCAAGGGGAAAAAGAAAGGAAATGTTAATGTGATTGTGTATCGAACAACAAGTTATTAGTTTATTTGTCGACTTCAGTGGGAAGAGGTTAATTTTTCCAGCCTCTGAATAAGTTGTAACCTGCCTCGATTCTCTCATGCAATTAGTTTCCTGTTACTTCCCACCGCTGCAGAGGGTTTTTTTCCCCTCTTCATACATTCTGGATTGAACATGGAGTTTGTACTCGCTGGTGACCTCAGTCTTTTTGCATTCTGTCTCTTCTCGCTCTTCTTCTGTGAATCTCAATTTCCTCCTGGCTGCCTCAGGCCATGAATAAGAAAATCGACATCATCAAAGGCCTCTTTGTGGCATGCCGCTTTTCAGAGGCCCGCTACATAGTCAGGTAAAATAAGGCTCTCTCTCACACTCACTGACAGGCGCTGCTGTTTGTGTGACCACCGGCATGCGCACATTTGTAGACGTGCAGAAATTTCAGCAACTTCAAACCCGTGTGTGCGCGTGTTGGTGTGCGTCGCGCTCGTCACAGGCAGCAGGCGCTAAACGGACGTAGGTCGCGACTGCTGTTGATGTGGTGTTTGTGATGGACAGGTCTCTGGCTGGGAAGCTCCGGATCGGTCTCGCCGAACAGAGCGTCCTCTCAGCACTGAGCCAGGCTGTCTGCTTGACTCCACCTGGACAAGGTAATTTCAAAGGATAAGTGCGCCGTAATTACTCCCACCGTTCACACTGACCAGCACCCCTTCCTCACGGGCTTTCAGCACGAGTGGCGGGGGTCCAACAATTTGACGGACAATCGTTCTCCCGCATAAATTCTCTGTGTGACAGCCCCCTCCCTCCCTTAAGACGTGGCATGATGTGATTTCACAAAGTGAAAACGGTTAAATCTGAACGTGGACACGCAATACGTCAAAATATGACTCAGTGTGTCGCTAGAACATTTGCATTGGTTTTCCTTGTCATGATGGTGGCTGAGCTTTCACAAAGAGTCTGCTTCAAAGTCCTTATCAGATTGTATAATATGAGTTTGAGGCATGTCACACTGTGCAATGAATATCTTGAGAATAGTAGCACTCCAGTGTAAATAACAGGGAGAAGAATATGAGAGCCAAGTCGCATCATCGGCTCGTGTCATCCATCTGCAGCTTTTTTTGCGTTATGAAACTGCAGCAAACCATAAACAAGCTTAAGCACAAAAAGAAAGGAGGAGAGTTATAGCTACCAAAAAAAGCTGCTGTTGCTCTCGTACTCAACTCTGTTCAAAACACTGACTTACAACATTGCCGTGTGTCTTCAGTGTCTATTTAGGAAGTACGCGTACGGATGTTTTTTTGCGCAACAGCAGCGAGTCGATACAGAAATGTCGGTTTGGCTGCAAGATCTGATGGATGTGTCTCAGAGTGAGATGCAGGATCAATCAATCATATGATGATCAACAATCTTCAGAGGGAGTTTGGTGTTTTCAACAGGCATAACCACCACAGGGAGGTGAAGATGGCGAAATGGGCCTGGGTTTGGCGTGCACTCCTGGTCCTCGATGGCCAAATTCCTGCATGGTTTCAATGTGTGTTTTTCTCCAACACATCTGAATCTGCAGAAAGCCCGATAACGAGCTTTTCTTTACAGTCGTGTGTTCTGAAACTGGAACACATTGAAATCATGCCGGATTGTGAGCCTTCACGCACCAGGAATACAAACCTCTGCTCTAAATTTTCCATGTCTGTGCAATTAAATTGTGGGTCTCCATCATGGCCAATCGTCTCTCCCTCGCATTTGCTCTCCGGGGACTGGGTTCAGTTTCAGACTAAAACTGTTAGCATGATAAAACTGCTCAAAGGAAACTCAGATGTGACACTGTTGGAGGCAAAAATGGAGTGTGAACGCAAGAGACCATGTGCTTCATTTATAGATGACTTGTTAATTTGGTGTCAAGATATTCTTTGCATTTCAAAACGGTGCCTTGCTCAAGCCAGAGTTTTATCATTCAACGTGTCAATAGAATCAATTTGCAACCTTGAGCTCCAATGTATGAAGCAGTTTTTTATTTTTTTTCTCGGCTGAGTTCATCCCGCTCTTCAAGCGGGAAGTCTTTGACAGGTTGTCTCTCTCTACCTTCTCTTCGTTTAGCTTCGATCTGACCTGCTTTCACCAACTGCACAGACACCAAATTAAAACGGTTTAAACCCCTCGCTTATTAATATGCGTTGCCTAGCCACGGCTGGAGGTGAGCTTTAATAAGAGTCAATTAGACCAGGGGCTCGGTGGGAAAATTTGCATTGATCTGTGGTCGGGTCTGGAAATGTTTTTCTTTCCGTTTTTATATATTTATTTAACCATTATTTAATCAGGCAGGTCAGCTTGGACCATATTTTTGAGGCTTAAGTGGTTACTTTATAATGAATAATTAATGATAATGGTTTATAATTAAGTTGGATTTTAAATGAGATGTAATTATTGATGCTCGCTGCGGAAAAAATAATTGATTTCGACTTGTGTCTGATATAATTTTGACCATTTCAAGCACTGAAATTACATCATGACGTGAAGTGTTCATTGTAAGAGAAGAACACAGAAGTGGGGCTATACACAAGTAATTCCTGTAAGTCGTGCGTATTCCCCGGCGTTTGAACATTTGTATGACTGAATATTTGTGGATGAAAGTTCACAGGCACTTCAAACGCTTGCACACATCGGTTTGAAATGTGTTTTTTCCCCTCCTTGCTTATAGGTTTCCCTCCCGCTGAGATCGACGCAGGGAAGGGGATGAGTGCCGAGAGCAGGCGGGCCTGGATCGAAGAGAAGAGCCTGATTCTCAAACAGACTTACTGGTGACTAAAGCCTAAACAAGCCCCCTCGTTTCTCTTGGCAGTCTCTCCCCGGCACCACGACAATGGCTCACCCCCCACCCTTTAAGTCCTGTCCCTCATTCCCCCTCACTCCTTCCACTCACTTTCCTTTTGGCGGATATCGATTGTGTTTTGTTCTCCTCTCCTTTTTGTTTTTCTTCCCAAACACCCTGTCTCACTTTCCACTCTCCGCCGTCCAGCGAGATGCCCAATTACGACATCCTCGTCCCCGTTCTGCTAAAAGAGGGCATAGACCAGCTACCCAATCACTGCAAGCTCACTCCAGGTAAACACCCAATCGAGACGCGGCAGGCTTCTGAAACCCAAATCGGTGACCGATGTGCGCTTATCGATCGCTTCAGTGGGGGTGAGTCAGTTATTTTAGTTGAGTCATTTATCAGAGAGAGATAAGAGATATGGCTAAACTAAGGATTAACTCCCAATTATACCGTTGTCAGGCTGTTTGTGATAAGGAGTCCTGGCACCAAGGTAGGAAATTAATACCGGCCACCATCTGAACGCGGCTAAATTGGGACGCCAAATTGGCCGTTGCTGGTCAGTTCGACAAATGCGGCCGCTATGTTGGCAGGTAAACAATCGTTGTGTACGGGCCTGTTCTGAATAGTGAGCAAGTTAAAGGAGCCGGTGAACATTTTTTGAATAGCTGCGGCCAATTTGGACAAAAAGTAACGGCCTTCTGGAATGGAGTTTCTGTCTCTAAGCCTCAATTAAAGGAATTTGTTGGGTATATTTGTTATCTCGCTCCTCTGCTGCCTGTGAAGCTTAACTTAGCCGCACCGCCCGGGGGGACGTGACTCAGACAACTTTAATATTAGGGCCAAATAAGAATGCAAACAAACTAATTTCAACTCCGGTGTTGTCACCACAACAGTTGTGGGTGTGATGCTGACGTGTCATTGAAGCGGATTTCACAGCTTCTGGGCTGATGCTTGTGAGCCGATCTGAGATCTGCCCCTTTGTTGCAACCGGGAGGCTGTTTGCTGCAGCCCCGCCTCCTCTCCAGCAGGGAAAAAAAAAGTGGCAAATGAAGCAAACTTCTCCACCATCAACTCACAATTACTTTCTCTGCTATTTATAAGTCATGAAAAATGCATGAGGGTCATTTTTTGTTTCGGTGGCTTCCTGCTGAATTTTTTTTTTTTTTTTTGGTCGGTTTCACCGCCTCCAAATCTCCCTCCGTTTTGTTATCCAGGTGTGCCACTGAGGCCCATGTTGGCTCATCCCACCAAGGGTGTTGGCGAGGTGATGAAGAGGTTCGACGAGGCGGCGTTCACCTGCGAGTACAAGTACGACGGCGAACGCGCGCAGGTTTGTGCACGTGAGGTGGCGAAATGACAGAGTGCAACTGTTTGTTTTTCTTGCGTTTGGCACCGAACATATGCCTGCTGAATTTTGCATGCACATACCTCTCGGCTGTGTTCTTTGAGTTTGAGGTATTGCTGTTCCGTGGCTCTCGCTCCGTGTTGCCTTGACAAGTGTGTGTGTGTATGTGTGTGTGCACGCCTGTGCCTATTCTTTTAAGATAAACAGTAGTGCTGCTTGTAACCTGGGCCTGTGGGCACAGCTAGCTCCTTCTGCCACTGTGGGCCAGAGAGGGGGGAGGAGGAAGAGGAGAGAGGGAAGGAGTCGGGAGACAGAGAGGGAAAGACGCATCCGAGGGGGAGAGAGAGAGAGACGAACACACAACAGGAGACAGTGGTGAAAATGAGGAAATTCTAAGAGAGGGACATGAAGAGACACAGCAAGCGCAAGATTGTAATGTAAACCCCTCCAGCTGTATTGTTAATTTCGGACAGTCATGCCAATAAAGTGTCTTTGAACTGAGTTGAATCGAGAAGAAGGGGAGGCGAGCAGGGGAGGGAATAACAGAAACAGAGGAACGGGATGGAGGCAGAGCGAGCGAGCGAGTGAGCCCGATGACGTCCTCCTCCTCCTCTGTCTTTCTTTTCTCTCCCTGTGGCCTCACTGCAGTGGACCTTACCTCCAACAACCAGCAGAGGGACTCGCGATACGCCGCTCAATTAAACACCCCCTCTCCCTGTGTGCATGGGTGTGCGTTTGTCTGCTGAGATCCTGCAAGCAGCCACATGAGTCAGTTTCTGCCTGCGTGGCAGGCGATGAATCAAAATTGTGTGTTTTTAAGTCGAGTTTTATGAGTTTATCTATCTGAGACGGCGATAATTGATGAAGAGAGCGAAAGAAACCGTAAACGAGCAACATAATTTACTATCTTAGCCAGACCTCAAGTTGGAAAAGCACCTTGAAAATGAAAGAAAGCAACACATTTACTCACAGCTACTCGTATGTTGCGAGACCACGGAGAGTATGGAGATGGATGGTGAGGCTTACAATGGCGAGATTTGGGGGAAGAAATGGCAGCAAGCACGGAGGACAAACTTGTATCGTAATGTTTGCGTGTTTGATTATTAATGAGCTACAGCTTCTGCTGCTCTGTGAGAGATTGTTTATTGAGCTCCCCGACACCAAATTCATGCTCCTCTGTAGCTGTTACTCACAAATGAGCCTCAGAAGGGTTCACAGTCCTCACAAAAACACAGCACTCGACTGTGTTCAAGGAACGCACACACAGAATAGCTGCCAACGTGGCGACAATATAGAGAATATTCATGACTTGTTTTGGGTTGATGAAGCGGAAAAGTAATACGAGTTTGGAACATAAATCACACATTTTGTCCACATAGATCTGCGCCCAGGAGGCAGGAGCAGGGTGAGGAGGAGGCAGTGAGAGGTATGGGCCTAATCATGGTCTGACCTAACAGAGTGGCAGCTGCCACAAGCGCTTGTTTTACCTCGAGTTTCATGTCATAGCAGGAGCCGACAGAATCTGGGACGTCTCACAACATCCCACGAAACAAGGCTGACAGAATCGTCTGTCTGTTCTCACCTACGCTGACATCTCCCGTGTTGTAGCTCCGAAATAATTCTTGGAGTAATTGATGAGCTGATGGAGGAACGGCAGCTATTTTTACCGTGATTTTTTTTCTTATGAGGTATTGTGAACATTCTGGTGGTTTCACCTTTTGGAAATCAAGCAGCTTTTGTCCAATTTAGTTCAAATCAAACGCTACATTGAAAAGAAAGCCGATGCAGCAGCAGCGGGGGCAGCGGCTCTGCTGCTGCTGCTGCTGCTGCTGCATCGACATAGGATTTGCTCTGCTGTGATATTGGAGCATAAGTCACCCACAGTTTGTAAGTGCTCTGAGACAAAACACAGTCACTGTATTTATGTGCATAAACCGGGAAAATAGACATAGCGGATGGATGGCGCGCCGGTCACGTGTGAGGCGCTGCGCTGCCTGTGCGGACAGCTGGATTGATTAAAAATTAGCGTATCTGTTCCATCAGATTGAATCACTCGGTGTGGGCACAGACTTGAACCCTGGTGGAAAGAAGTAGTTTTTTACTCTTCTCTTGTTCACGCTGACATGTCGTTGACCCGATAATTAATCCTGAAATCAAATGCAGGAATAATTGTCTCTCGCTGCCTCTGTATGACGATCGCCCGCCCATGTAAACACAAATCTTTACCGTGCGGTGACCATGAATGATTCCTGCATCAGTTTACACACAGAAACAGTGGCTTCTGCTGTGAGCGTGTGCGACCTACCGATTACCAATACACATCAGACAAAGTCATGAAAGGAGGCAAGCAGGAGCTGGCTGGAGTCCAGCCTGTTGTCTGGTATCTCTCACGGCCAAGTCCCAGACAGTGTTTCTGCCTCTGTGATCACGAGCTGAGTCAGTGCCCCCACCCTCCCACCCCCCCAAACGACAAAACGGAGGTGTTGCCGACGTTTTTGTTTCTGACACCATCCCGAAAGTCAGCAGCAAGGTTCAATCACTTGAATACGACTGATCCGCTGTGACTTTGTGACCGATCTGAGAGACGGAATTTGGCGTGATACGAGGCTGGTAAGATAGCCCACCTACACGTGTGTGTCCTGCAGCGTGTTGCCAAATGTTGGCCATTGTTCCTTCCCTATTAAGCACTGTTCACGCCTCCATTGGTGGGATGTTATTATAAAATGCCATCACTTAGTGTTGATAGAAGAGAGAAGTATGCATGCATCTTTGGTGTTGTGGGTGTTCAACTTCTGTATTGTTTTATTCAACTGAAAGTGTCTTAGCAAATGAGAACAGGGAAGAGGAAACACGTTACCAGTTCATCATGAACATACAGCCTATCAGTTGTGCGGTGGTCTTGTTTTTCTGTAATTATGTCCCATAATCGCAATCTTGTCTGAAGTGTGACCCTGTTTCAGTATTAAATGTGTTTATCAGCCGTTCTCAAGGTTTTTTGTCTCGATTCAAAATGGGTTTTAAGATCACTCCTCATTTCAACACGCACATATCTTCAAACTATGACTCGCTGAAGCAAGATTCTAAACTCAGGCCAAGGAAACAAAAGTAGACGAGGTGAAAAAAAAAAGTCAAAACATTTTCTTTCTCTTCTCTCACAGATTCACATCTTGGAAAATGGTGAAGTTCGAGTCTTCAGCCGCAACCAGGAAGACAACACCAGTAAATACCCCGACATCATCTCCCGTATACCGAAGGTGAGACGCTCGAGCGCTCTTGCTCTGCACCTGGGAAGTGAGAGCAGCGTGGCTCTGAGCCACCGTTGTCAATCAAGGGGTTTTATAACCACGGGTGTTAAAGAACAGCTGAACATATTTATCCTGTTCTCTCCGTCATTGATTCATCTCTCACTTTTCCTCTCCGTCTCTTTCATCTCCTCCTGTTTCCACGCGCATACTTCTTCCATCTGTCACAGTTTAAAGCCTCCCTCACAAGTGTAGCTGCTCCTCGTCCTGTCGGCACCTCGGCGACAATTATTCATGGCCACTCTCGTTAATTAGATTCCTTCTTTCAATCTGCAGAGATGTCCACTAAGGATGTCATAAAACTTGCTCAGTGCATGTAGTTTAACTTTGAATTTCAGCTGTGGGCACTTCTCACCAAATTAGTGAGGATCTGCTAGCGTAGCGAGTCAGGGAGAGATCACCGCTACCTGCAGCTTCGGCAGTTGGCCTGGGGTTATCTGAGCGCGCTCGCTGCCTCTGTGCCTGCTGAGTGTGTTTTTCTGCTAAACTCGGGAGCCCCAAATAAATCTACATCGGTGTGCTGGCTCCACTCATTCATTCTGTTTGTAAGACGTTTGAGGTGCACCGACTGCCGTTATTGAAACATCAATAACATTAAAATAAACTCCCATCTGGTCTTCACTAATCGGGCAGATTATTGGATCAGATAAATTCTGCGAATTGTCGACGAATATTACTAATAGGTTCCTTTGTGAGGATTTATTAGGACATAATTTTCGAGCTGGATCTTGACAGGGGACACAGGTGCTCTTCGTCTTGACTGATTTTCAGTCTATTTTGCTTCAAAAAAGTTAATGAAATGAGGTTTGTTCAGTTTTTTTGTGCAAAACAAAGTCAGAAAAAAAGCAGCTCTGTCGAGGATAAAAAAAAAATCACCTGAAAGGAACATCTTGAATGAAATCCTCATCACCTGATACTTTAAAGTGTTCTGTCTCTCTTAAAGTGTCAAGAAATTGATTTTTAGAGTGAAAGAAAATCTAAAAACAAATAATGAGATTTTGTGGCCTTCAATTATTTTGCAATTTAGACTCACAGGAGTACACGTGAGGCTTCGACTGACCTGGACACGTTTTATTTTTTAATTAAGGCATGAGGCATGAGCTGATTGGCCACAGGAACAACAGTCCGTTCATCACGACAGATCCATGGAAAGAAGACCCCGATCATACATCGGTTGGGAGGGTTCAGGGGGACCAGGTCACCTAAAGTGTGTCACCACAGATTGAAGAAACACGCGGCCGAACACATGTTCAATCTTCTCCGCGACCCCGTGCTGACCGGCAGGGACATTTTTTTATCTTGCCCTTATCAGAAGGAAAACCCTGCTGACTGGACGACGGGTGGCATTCCTTGATGGTCTCCCCCTCTCAAACTAATCAGCGCCTCGTATTAAACTGATTAGCTCACCTTGTCGCCTTTTAAAGCATCTACATATTCCAGTTTTGTCACTTTAAGCCAGGGGCCCCAAACTTTTTTTTCCCCCCTCAACTTACTGCTATGAAAATCTGTGACCCCGAAACATCACAGTGAAGCCAAATACTATTGGAAACACAAACTGACCAAAGTACAAAAGCAGGAACCTTCAAAGTAAAAGTATCTGGTAGTTCAATAATCTGCTCTACATTCGAAAAAGTGTCTTATTTGGGCTTATTTGGACCTCAAAAGGATAAATTCTGGGTCTCCTCGTTAAACTGTGGTAACCTTCAAGAAGGGTTCCTGACCCCCCCAGCATTTACAGCCCTCACGTGAAGTGAATCTTCTGAGTTTCACTTCCAAGCATCTTTTTGTGAATTATTCTTTGTGTATTATCCAAGCTGAATCTTTTTTTCATCCCTCCGCTTGTGCGGTTCCTGCTTTGTTAAAAACTCTCCATCAGCCGGACAGTTTTCCTGACTTGGTGCTACAGATGATTGTCCCTCGTTCTGTTAGAGAACGTGCTCGCCTGACCTTTCCGCCGCCGACATTTTGACTCGCGATAGCAGGAGAAGCTTCGCTGGCAACCCCGAACGTTAACAATGGCTCCGGTCCAAAAACGGCCCAGGATACTTCTCCAGGCAACAAAAAAAAAAGACCAGACCCAGCTCAGCTCTATCAAAACAGCCAGCGCTAATGTTATTAATTACACCTGTGCTTTTTGTGCTTCGACATGTCAAAATGTCACTCGTGGAAAAGGTCTCTCTCTGAAATTCATTTTCCAAAGAAAAGCCAGCAGGAGGCTCTTATTGTGAAGCAGTAAGAAATGCGGTGAAATTGTTTCCAAGGTTTTATAGCCTTTCCTATTGTTCAGTCTGAAAAAAGAAAACAAGAAAAGAAAGGGCCGCTCTGCAAAACAACATATTGAGCAGATTAGTTTTAAGAGGTTAGAGTGGTTCCTGCAGCAGTTATATAAAGTAGCAAACTTGGATAAAAAGAAAAGGCTTCGTGTCACTGTCCAGCGGCTGCGAGCCAGCATGACTCCAGTGGTTGCTCCGTTCTCACCCCGGTGTTTCATCATCCCGCCTAACGTCACCCATCCCACGTTTCTTCTCGCACCTTCTTTCATTTTTCTTTGTTGATTTTTTTTTTTTTCCCTTTTTTCCCCCCACGACTTGACAAACTACATCGTGGCTCTTTGTCTCTCACCTCGTCGCTGGTTCTGTCCACTCGTCTGCTACTCGTGTTTCTCTGTTTAATCATCGCGCCTCTTTTCTTTTTCATTACTTCTTGATGATACCCGTTCGTTCCCCGCGCCGCTCCTCGCGGCTCTCTTCTCACCTCTTTCTCCTCTCTTCTCACTCTTGTCTTTTTCTGCCTCTCATCTTTTTTTCAGCTTTGATACCACCTTTCTGCAATTTCACCTCTCCACTCCCGTCTCTCTGCCTCATAAACCCTTCTGCGCTCTCTCTCCCTCTGCACTTTTTACATATTCTCTCTCTCGTGCATTTTCTCCCTATGCCTGTCGCTGCTCTTCACTGCCGTCTTCTCACCCTTTTTGTTTGGGCCTTCGCTGACTTTTTTATGCTCGTCTCCCCTTCTCACCATTTGCCTTTTCACACTCTCTTAGCGCTGCCATTTAAGGTGTTTTCCTACACTTCTTTGCTGTTTCCTTTTCACCCCTTTTTCTCCTTTGCTGTCTGCCTAAACGGTGACGTTTTGACTGGGAGAAAGTGTTTGTGCTTTAGTTGTTCAGTGTGATAAATAGGAAGCACCTTTGAATCGTGATATCCTTTACTTTCGTTAAGTTTTCGAGATTAATAGTCCTGTTTTTTTATTATCTAGATTGTTATTAATGTCAGTTAATTTACATATGCTGTAAAAATAGCCCACTTCAGTCGTTAAAATGGTCTCATCTCGAATCGATTACCAATCATTAATGTGCTTAATTGCTCGAGGTTTAATTTCAATCTCCTCTCCCGACATTGTCATGGCAACATGCCTGCGTGTGTATGTGTCAACACAATTTTCGAGCGCGATAAATGAACAATGGCTGAGTAAAGCTTCACAGTAACACAGGTCGCCTGCATGGAGGAGATGGTTAGATTGGATTTCACAGCACCTTGCTGCATTATTTTACATATTAATGAAGAAGCCAGCTATTTTCCTGAAGCTGCCTTTTTGCTTTAATGCTGTAAATCATGAATTGATATTAATTCATGAATATTAACACACATACATTAATAAGTAATTAATGCATTATTTATCGCAGTGACCTTTCCAGGATAACTGTTTGTGTTTGACACATTGTGCTGTCAAAACAACCTGTTACCTCCAGTTTTTTTGTTTTCCCGCTCCTCTTCAGTCTGATCAGGTTTCTCTGCATAAATTCAGTCTTTTACACTCCGTCTTTTCAGGCACATGGTAAATTTGTCCTGTAATACAAACACTGAGCGAGAAATTGAGATTCCGCCTCACATGCAGGATTTGGTGGCTCGCATTAAAATAGCAGCGACTCCTTCTAGACTCTGAGAATCGGCCGCGGTGGTCAATAAATTCTGCCCTTGAGCTGGATGGTTCCGTCTCAGTCTAAATCTTATCAGTGTTCTCCTGCACTGGGGACTAACTACGAGCTGCCAAAGCCTTTTAGTTAATGCAGGAATGAGAAGCAACAAACAAACTGTGGAAAAAATGTTGCCGGTGAAGCGTTTGGCTTTTGGCACCATGTGGGCATGGGACCAAAAGAGGGGGTGTGCTGAACAGTTTAGTGGCGGGTTGAAAAGAACCAAAAAATGACAACCGAAAAGTCACAAAAAAATGAAGAGGAGATACGTTTTTATGAAATATAGATATATTTTTAAATAAATGTATAAATAAAATAAAAGTTGATTTTGTTGACTTTCAAAACATTTGGCAATAGATTGAGGGCATCTGTAGGTCCTGAAACGACTTCAACACATTTCCAATTTGACTGCCTCTCTTCATGCCTGTGTAAAAGCTCCCAAGTTAACACTCTCTCTCTCTCTCTCTCTCTCTCTCTCTCTCTCTCTCTCTCTCTCTCTCTCTCTCTCT
>JASSRZ010000042.1:4728183-4747978 GCA_032164315.1 Malacoctenus gilli | reverse complement strand
GTGTGTGTGTGTGTGTGTGTGTGTGTGTGTGTGTGTGTGTGTGTGTGTGTGTGTGTGTGTGTGTGTGTGTGTGTCGAATAAATCAGGAGCAGCGCTGAGCAAATATATCGTACAGCCAAATAACAGGACCCAAGCTGGGAATGTAAACCTTGTTCCACCATCCCTCTGTACCCCTATCCGCCATATCATTATGACCCCTGCCTCACACTGTGTAGGTCCTTGTCCAGCTGAAACACAGCCCTGACCTTTGAAGGCAGCGATTAAACTAAACCTTTTGAAGACGTGCTGTGACATCTTAAACAAAGTGTTGCCAGAATTAAACCCCTGCACTTGTTGATGTGATGACTTCATGTTTTGATTGCCTGCACATCCCACAAATGCTCCATGACATTAGGTTCTGAGAAATTTAGAAGTTAGGGCAACACGTTAAGTTTATTTTTCCTCAAATCATTCCTCAGTTAGTTTTGGCGACTCTGGCAGCTGCTTTACTAAAGGGGAAAAAAGGCAATTGTCTACAGAGAATATAAAAGGGTGAACCTGGTCAGCAGCAATGCTTAAGCGGCAGATTTCCCAGCAGAACTTTGCCCAGAGCATCACACTACCTCTGTTGGCTCGTGTTCTTCACATTGTGCATCCTGGTACTGCGTGTCCCCAAGGTAAACGGTGTACGTGCACCCAACCATTTAAATAATGGGGGCAGGGGCGGTGGGATTCCCTGTGGTCCAGTTTCGTGTAGACGGGGGTCGGTATGCCCACCTTGATTGGTTTGCTGGCATGCAGCCCCACACACGGCAAACTGTGATACACTGTGACACCTTCCCCGGTTGGAACGGACGAAACAGGCCAGCTCTCACTCCCTGCCTGGATCAATGAGCCTTGGCTGCTCACGACTCTGTCGCGGGTTCACCTCTGATAGATACTGACCACTGCCGACCGGGAACAACCCACGAGAGCGGCACTTTCTGCGATGCCCTGGCTCGCCTGCCTGTTGTGCTTTCAACATTGTCAAACCCGCTCGAATTCCCAGCGCCATTTTCCTGTTTCTGAAGCATCGACTTAGATGTTAACTTAAATTGTTAACACCTCGTATCCTCAACCTGCTGGCAGTTGCTATGACAAAAGAGACGATCAGTACTTTTACCTGTCAGTGGTTGTAATGTTCTGGCTCATGGGCGCTAGTTATACTTGCGATGAGTAAGCTCAAAACGAATCGCCTGAATCACGTCGCTGCGCGACAACTAATTGCTGTGACAGTAATTGCTTTTGAGTTGAAAGCGCTGCAAATGTTTCCCATGAATTGAATTACTAAAGATTTTACTGGCTACACATTTCTTCAAAGATGCCCTGTGAAGATTCTTGTAAACAAACTCCTGTTTACTCCCAGTGTTACTCACCGCGATGTAATGTGTGCATCCTCAAGGCTTCAGAAACGCGCTGAGTGCTTTCTCCTTCCCGCGAAACCTTCGCAAAACCACTTGTCAGCCTCTTGTTTTGTACCCTGTCAGTTTTGTCAGCATTGCGCTTCACGGCACGTTGCTGCAGCCTGTCGATCAGCTGAAAAGTGTGAAATTATCAACAGGACTGTGAACTGCCGCGACTTCATGCACACACACACTCGAAGTTACCACTAAAAGCATCGATTCATAGTGGTCACACACTCTGCAGGGGCCTTTCGATTCCTAGCAATGCAAGCTGATTTGCTAAAGTGCCTTTTTGAAGCGAGCTTAAAGCTGAAAAAAGAAGATTTCACAAACAAAATAATGGATTTGGAAATCGTCGGTGCGGCTTGATTCCAGGAATTCAATATTGTTTCTGTTCACCGGTAAAGTCGTGAAATTTTGCAGCAGGACCTCGCTGGAAACTCCGTAACAAGGCAGGGCAGAGTCGAGAGTGTTGAGACCAACAGGAGTAAACAAGAGCAGAATAAATATGATCAAGTGTGGAAAGAGGAGATGGAGAAGTGAAGGGGGTGGGGGGTGGGGGGTGGGGGGAGTGAAAAGAGTCGAGCAGCAGGGAAAAAAATAGTCTGGGAGAGCCGGACGAGCACAACAAGGAGGTGCAATGCTGTTAAAGGGTTGGGGAGGATGGGGAGGCTGGGTGGTTAACTTCCAAGACGAATGGGAGGGAAATCAAAGAGCCCTTTGTAACAAGTCCCAAGGTTTGCCGGAGTGATTTGCGAATAAGACGCCGGCATTTGCATATTTTTGTCGAGGGGGAACAAAATAATAAAACGTCTCCATGTGCGTCTCGATGCTCCTCTGCAGGATGTGGATGCCTCCGAGATCAAAGTCCAAGTGTGCGTCTACGCCTTCGACCTCCTCTACCTGAACGGCGAGGTAAGGCCTGTTGATGAGCAAAACGTTACCCGGAGAACTCACAAAACGCTTCTGTTGTCGTTTCGAAGCCTGCGTGTGTGTGTGTGTGCGTTTATTGTTTGCGAGCATGCATGCGCGCTCGTCGTCCCGCTGAGATGTGGGCATCGCCCCTGAATGCCAATGATGGTGGTACCAGAGGCCGTAACTAGATAATGATTGTAACGCTCATTGTAATTCCAGTCGAGTGTGTCTCTGTGTGTGTGTCTGAGACTCTCTGAGCTCGGGAGTAAGTCGGTGCCACCCCCCCCTCCCAAACTGTGTGCGTCAGACACTTTTTGTTTGTGTTTTTGGTTTGTAACTATGACCGATTGAGGACCGAGCGTCTGTGCCTCCCGAAATATTGCACACGTTTCCAACGTTTGCCATTGAAGTCCACTAACCAAAATGCTAATTAGTGAGTGTTTTTATCAGGCGGTGCAGCGCGAGTCCTCCCGAGTGGATGGGAACAGAATTACATAATTAAAAGAGCATCAGTGACTCTTAAGTCGCACCATTTTATTTGCTGCTACCCACCTAATATGGTATTATGTAATTACTATGAATCATTTTTTCTAATACTTTTGTTTAGCTGTCCTTTACTTCCTATTTTTAAACGTGTCCTCTCTGTGAAATGAGACCATGCTGCTGCTGCTGCTGCTGCCGCCGCCGCCGCCGCTTGCAGTCCTCCCCACCAACTCTGTTGCTGTTTTCTCTGGCTGGGTCTGTTCACCTTCCTTTCCCACCTTCTGTCTCTCTGCTGAGGCCTGACCAACCAGCAGGAGCTGCTCCCTGGGCAGCGGCTACCTCGGGACTTCAAGGTTACGTCCTTGGAGCCTTTTTTTCTGTTTTAAATTTTGCAGGTAAATGACCCGGTGAGATGCATACGCAGCACTTTTTGTTTGTAAGGTTAACTTTGTCATTATTCAGAGGAAGCGTCTGCAGATAGGATCAGTTTTTTTTCCCTGGCAAATACTGAAGAAACCGGAATTTTATGGCCCGTCTGATCCTGCTTGACCGCTAACAGCAGTACACATGCCCGACACATGTACCCGATGCCCTTTATGCAGGACCGCACACTGGTGCCGCTGTGATGCATGTCAGCGTGTCAAAACACTCCGCAGAACTGTTTCCCCGGCCGTGACGTGCATAAACTCTCCCGGAAAAAAAACATGCAATCGAGTCGCATTGACTTCTTGGGTTGGGCCAGCTGGGCGACCGCAGACGGCTACTGTCAGCGCGTATGTATTTATTTGGTGGCTGCTGCAGGCACCGGCTGACACATGTCAAATTATAATCTGTAACACTGACAGTGTGCTGTACGTTTCACTTCTGGTGGGAGTGCAAAATTGACAATAAAGTCCAATAATATGAAATATGGTGAAAAATGCTCACAAAACGAATTTCCAGCCGGAAAAACTGTCTCGCGTTGGTGAGTTTCTCCCTGCGAATTTGTTCTCAAAACTTCGTGATGGTTTTTTTTTTATAATTGCTGCTCAAAACAAGGATGTGATCGTTGTTTTTGGCAGCAGCGTGTCGCTGCTGAGACTTGGCAGTCAGCTGGAAGTCTCGCGGTGCCATTAGTTGACGATAAAACCAGCATCTGTTAACCTTTCGCACTCCGTCCTTTCATCGATGCTCTGTGTTGGTGCTGTGCGACCTCGGCTATGTGTTGACAGAGTTGTGAGTAGATGTTTCAGTACATTTTCCTCGACGTGCAATTTCAAAATACCCCCTAAACCAGCAGTAGGTGGGTAAAAATGTGTTCATCGAGATTGTGAGCAGCTTCAAATGCGTGTGTTTCTGCAGGTTTGAGGCCGAGAGTGTGTGTGTGTGTTTGTGTTTGTGTTTGTGTGGGTGTTTGCATGTGCACCCAAAGCCGCCGTGACTGTGTATCTGTGAGTATGCTCGGTGATTGTGTGTTTGTACGTGTGTGGGTAGATAGTCGCGATGGCATTTCATCCTTGTCATTGCAAGGCTCCGAGCGATGAAGAGGAAATGGTTGTAATGATGCAGTTTTGCCATTTGTAACGATGTGTGTGTGTGTCTGTGTGTGTTTTGTGTGTGCAGTCCTTGGTGCGACAGCCGTTGTGTCGGCGTCGGGCTCTGCTGAAAGAAAGCTTCTCCGAGGTGGAGGGGGAGTTTGTGTTCGCCCGTTCCATCGACTCCAACAACACTGACGCCATCGCAGAGTTCCTGGAGCAGTCTGTCCGAGGTGTGTGTTTGCTGGTGTGTGTGTGTGCGTGTCGGTGTGTGCGCTCGTTGTTCTCCCTTCCCGCTGTTTCTTTGTGCCTTTAACTTTTTGTGTGAATGTGTTTATACTTTTTTTCCATATGCTGTCCCTGTATGTCCTGAACCTTTTTCGTTGTTGCTCGTGTGTGTGGGTGGGTTTTATTTCATTGCGCCATTGTCGGCTGCCTTCATGTGTAAATTTTGCAAGTAGTGTTTGAGTGTGTGTGTGTGTGTGTGTAGAAGCAGCTGTGCACGGTTTCCCTGCATGCTGTCGTCTACTTCAGCTGATGTGTTCACACGACAGAGATGGAACCTGCGAGTTGTGTAATTGAATTTCCTTCTTTTTATGAGTAGGAACACAAAAATGTGTACATGAATTATACGTCTTTGTCCTTGTCCTCTGTGTGTGTGTGTGTTTGTGCGTGTGCTTGTGTGTGAAAAGAAACAAAAAACCTTTCACATATCAGAAGATAATCTCTTCATTTCCTTTCTGCACAGCTGCAGCCATGTTTCGGTGTATTAATGTGTGTGTGTCTGTGTCTTTAGACTCCTGCGAGGGCCTCATGGTGAAGACTCTGGAGAAAGACGCTACCTATGAGATTGCCAAGCGCTCGCATAACTGGCTGAAGGTGTGTATGTGTGTGTTTTTGTGTGTGTTTGTCATCAGGACTGTGACACAAACGATGCTCACAGATGTCGGCCTTTCCTAATTAAGGAAAGGCATCAGAGTTGTAGACTGACAGCCTCGATGCGTGTGCATCACCTGTCTGAAGGTGCAATCGTTTGCATGCACATGCTTACTGGAACATGCTGAGCACACCTCGGTTGTTGAGGAGTCTTCACTGACGTTGATTTTAGATTTCCGCAGGAGCAGGTTTGAAGCTTCTTGACAGTTCACACTGCTGGAAAAAGGGAGATTTAATTGCACCCTCTGGCATTTAATCCCATCACAGACATTTCTTACCTTCTTCAGACGTCTGTTTTGACTCTATTGATACAACGATGCATTTTTTAGCTTCTTGAAAAGGAAGTATCAGCTTATCTCGTTTCCATGCTGTCCTCAGTTAAAGAAGGACTACCTGGAGGGGGTCGGAGACACTGTGGACCTGTGTGTCATCGGCGCCTACCTGGGGAAAGGAAAACGGACGGGCACCTATGGGGGCTTCCTGCTGGCCTGCTACGATGAGGAGAACGAGGAATTCCAGTCTGTCTGCAAGGTTGGTGTGTGTGTTGGCAGAGTGATCGCACTGCTTTTAGTTAGTGATTTCCTTTCGAAGTAGTTTATGGTGTGAAAGACAGCAGAAAATTAAGCAACTGCTTCTTTTATGAGCGTGTCTTGATAACGCTCATAAACAGAAGGTATAAAAACATCAAGTTTTTACTTTGCCAGTAACGACGGCCAGCAAACGGTAAGTTTCAGCAAGTTTTTCCCGTGTTCCTGCAAGTTTCCAGCCAATTAGAAATCACCAGCAACAGTCAGAACCTTCAGCTGCTCTTTCGTATGTTTTTCCTCAGATTTGACTTGTAAAAATATGCCACAAAAAATTTCCATAGTAAATGCAGATGATTTTCAGCTTGAAAAAGACGTGTCATATTTATGTTACTCTGCACCCTGAGGGGTTTTGCGTATGCGTGTGTGTTTACGCTGTTTTTTGGTTTCTCTTTGGTGCAGAATGTCTTTCAGGCCTTTGTGTCATGGCGCACCAGAGTATTCATTCAGTGCAAAGGTTTTTCTGGTTCCGTCACTTGTCTTGTAGCCATTGGATGCCGTATTATGTCGTCGCTGTATCTTCGTGTGTGTTTGATTTTTGTCTTTTCTGAATGAGTGGAAGATCTCAGCGGGAGGTGTGACAAGGTACATCTTTTAAAAGAAATAAAATAAAATAAAAGCATGTCGCTGAGCATGCGTGACCGCTTGTGGGTGTTCAAGATAATGCCAGCGTGAACGAGTCCCAGTGTAACATCTGTCCATTTTTTGTTCATCAAAAACCTTCCATCTCCTTTTTTTTAAATTTTTTTTTAAACATACTGCAACTTTTATGTCTTAATCCATGAAAAGTGGATTTAGTGAACAGGGAGTCGACACACACACACTCACAAACGCACACACACAGACACAGACTCGCACTGCCGTCTTCGCTTTTACGTGCTTACACACATTCACACCTGGAGGCTCATTGGCACCGCCACAGCGTGAAGCTTCTGGCCACTGTGCTGCTCCAGTGGAGCCGATAGAGGTTAAAGCGCCTGCTGGATAACTGTGTTAACTTTCAGGCGGTGCTGTTGCTTTTTTTCTCCATCCTTTTGTCTTCTTTAAAAACTATTTTAAAAGAGGATATTTTCCTGTAGACGATGGCGATCTTGGATAGCAGAGGTTTGACAGAAGACATTTCTCACAATGTAAAAAAAACACCCGACAGATATTGTTTTTTGTCCGATATTTATTTCTATCACACTTTCACAATCCTCTACTTTTCACATCTTTTAGCCCCTGTGTGTCAGAGACCTTCAGTTTTCGGATATTCTCACCACAGAAGTTTCATTCTTTCGCAGTCAGCGTTTTTCACAGCTTCCAGGTCTCCACCTCTCAACTTTCGGCGGCTGATTGAACCGCTCGGGTGGAGCGTTTGGTCACAGACGCCCTCTCAGCGCGGCGCCGCTACAACCCATCACACCTGGTTTTATCAACTCTAACTCACACTTTCAGCTCAGAACTTGGACACATTTAGGAGCAAGTTCTCAACTCCGAGATGTACTGGCTTCAATTTCATTTGATCTCAGTTATGTGTGAGCAACTTGGCAGTTACACTTGCTGCTTCTTTTTTATTTATTTATTTTTAAGTCGTGCCGGTGCGCCACCTCCCCCGTGTTCAGCAACTTTGAAGACTTACTCCCAAAAAAAAGAGCAAACCCGCATAAACACACGCGTAGCCCTCGACAACCTGAGCCAAAATTGGTTTAATTTTAAGTTTGACACCATCAAACCAAAGAAAAGGTCAAAAGTAGTTTTATTGTCCCTGCAGGGAAATTGGTCTGCAGCCCATAAAAAGATCTTTTCCATGTCATACGGAGACAAAACAAGGACCTCCCGTCAGGAATAATCCAACGCAAGAGGGTCATAAAGAGACAAATCTACCATGAAATAGTTGCTGGGTACTTTCTTACACCGATAATCATAAAAAAATATGGATTTCGCAGGCGGCGTCATTTTTTCCAACATTATAATATTCACAAATGTTACATCGGAAAGAATCTTTCAAGAAAGAAATAGCACTCCAATTGTCAGCTCGACCAAATAGATGTTTTTGTGGTGTCATTCTCGCAAAATGCACGTCTGGAAAAATGCCATCACGCAGTCACAGGCAACGGTTCTTGCTGGATATCAGCCAGACAGATTGTGGGTAAATGAAAGTCTGTGATCCCACACGTTGTCACACCGGTCCAATCAGAATTAAAATGTCGATAAATATCGCCATGTGTGATTGTGATGGTAGTTTCCCTCCCGGGCTGACAGCTGAAGTCTCTCCTGATCAACAGCATCAATCACACCTCCAGCGAGCAGCAGCTTTCGTCTTCTCTCTGTGAAGCGTTGGAGCACAACATTGAGTGTAGGTCGTCTGTGCCTTTTGGCAGCTCTCTGATCGCTGTGCAAAGCCGCTGTGGTCGTGTGTATTACCGGCAAGAATATAGACTTCAAAACATAGATCTGGTCATGTTTACTTCATCTGAGTGTGGCGTTGATGGAAATGTAGACACACATGTGCCATCAGACACGCCATCATGTGAGACACGCCATCAGTCTCTGCGGCAGCCCAACGGTTAAGGATGTACGCCGTGTTACCGCAGCATCCGCTTTTCCCTGTATTTGATCTTCCTCTGACTCCTCAATGTCAGCCGTAAAACAAAGGCAGATATGCATGCAAAAAAAAGAATGGTCGTCCTTGACATGCTAAACTTGAGGAAACCTCAGCTTGGGAGGCGTTGCCGCAACCAAACGTGAAATTTAACCCACATTTCCATCTCCCAAATGTAGTTCCAACTGCACTCTACTTGCTGGAACGTCCTTGAGTGGGCGAGTGTCCCGCTGAGCGAGGAGCAGGGCTGCTGCTGGATGTCCGCACACCCTGAGCCTCATCAAGCAAAGGACGCGCATCATGAAAGTGGAAAAGCAACACGGCCGTTGTGACTGTTCTCAGCATTATCCAACCTTTAAATGCGTCTGTTTTTCCCAGCATGAAAGTTTTTTCTTTTTTGGATATCATGAAAAAAATTCCCACACCGTTTGACATATTCGACGTGTTTCATCCGAAAGTTATCGGCTTGCGTATTTCCGAGCTTTTCCAGCATATTGGCTTTTGTGTCGACGCTCATCTCATTATGTCCGCGTTCTCTGGTCTTTTTTCCCCCCGATAGCCCCCAGAGACACCTCTAAACTGTCCATACAGCTTTCCTGTGAAACAGACCCCCCGAATTAGATGGTCTGCAGCTTGATCCTGCAGGCGAGAATGACTCACAGCAGCAGCAAGTTTGTTTGGGTGGTTTGTGTCGGAAGAAAGAAAAGAAGGAAAAATCAAGACGACTATTCAAGAAAAGTGCTGAAGTGAGAGCTGCCAAACAAATAGGGCTTGAGCCGCACGACCTACTGCCCACCTTGAAGGAATGGAAAGAGAATGGCCGACACAAAAAGCAAGATACAAAATGCAGTCACATCACTGAAACGGACTGGAAGAAAGGAGAGAGAGAGCGAGAGCGGAGGGCAGGAGGAGAGGAAAAAGGAGGACAGCAGCACAACTGTCAGGCTGGCACTGACCTGAACTTTTTACGAGAGTGGAGCTTTTGTTTTAGGATGACATCGATCACTGATGCTAATAGACTCCAACGAGGGTTTAATTGAGAGAAATTTGCACTCACGGGTGTTTGCGTTTTTCCTGAAACTCTTCAACAAAGATTGATAAAAAGGAGTGAAGGAAAACAACTTCAAAGACATGAATCAACCCACAAATCACTGGATACACAGCAATCACCTGCTCTGTTCGCTTGAGGCTGCGGAGGGGTTGGATCACCTCGCTGTGAATCGATGAGAGTAACCCTGTCACCATTAAGACAATCTATCCAAGGGCCTGGTAGTCTGTGTGCACCGGTCTGATGGTGCCGGACCTCAAAATCTACCTTACAGACCACCAACGAACCACCCACCGACCTGCCCTTTGCTGGTACTTTTGCTGGATGCATCAGGAAAGAAACACCCGATTTTGGGCTGAAACGGAGGCCGATGCTTTATTTTCGTTCCACCCAAATTAAGCTTTTTACTTGCATGAAATCTAAAGTGAGGTCACGGCTCGGCCGCTGCACAGCAGTTCAAGTTTTTCATGTGGCCCCTCTGAAAAATTAATCGCCCACCCCTGGATGAGATTATCAACCTGGAGCTCATTTTAATTGGATTACTTCAGTGTTTAGGGTGATGTACGAGCTCAGTGCGAACAAAATGCACCGTGACATTGATGTGAATTCTGGCCCGTGCAGACAAATACCACCCAGGTGAATTAAACGCCTAAATCTTCCCGAGTGCTGCCTTTGACACTTCCTGTAAACCCTCCCGTGGACACCTGCAGAACCCGTCTGTGAGGAGGAAAATGCTATATTTGCATGATACACGAGTCTGTTTCTTCCTCCTCCTTTCTGCGCGTGTCAGCCCGTTAGGTGGTTCCTGTGTCTCGGCGGGTTTCGGTCTTTTGAGAGGTGACACGACGCTTCAGGCGAAGCAGGCAGACAAGGCTCTCAGGGTGTAAGAGGGGGGCGAATTTCTCGCTGCTCTGTGCTCGTACCGCTCGCTGCCAAATGTCTGCCGTCTCACCATGAGGGAGCGCGGTGCGCGTGTCTCTCCGAGTGTGTGTTTCTCATCTCCTTTTTGTCTCCTGCAGATTGGGACGGGCTTCAAGGATGAAGATCTGGAGCAGCATTACAAGTTCTTAAAGGTAAAGTGGCTCGCTGCGGCTGTCGCGCTTACAAGCTCCCTCTCAGAAAAAAACACAACTCAACATTTGCAACTTAACATTCATGCCCTGTTTTTTTTTTTTTGTTTTTTTACATCTTTACCTGGGATTTCACCACTCTGCAGCTACAGGTCTTTCATTTCCTTGCATTCAGATCTCTTAACCTTCAAAATTACTCAAGACGAAGTGTGATGGAGGCTTTTTGGGCCCTTTCATACTCTGAATAGTCCGTCTGTCTTTATTTCTTCTCTTTATCTGCTTGAAGTGGAAGTTTTGATTTCACAAAGGGGTCAACAAAATGTTTCTAGACGGCTAATGTACCTTTTTTTTTCCTACTGTAATGAAAGTAGTCACAGAAATAGACGCAGCTATCGCACCGAATGTTTCAACCCTGCAGGCATATCCACCTTGTTTACTACTGTGAACCTGTCAAGCACCAGCCAAAGGAAACAATCTCGACTCTAATACACCGACCTCAAAATACATTTATTTTGCCTGCAAATATGTGAATTTTTGTTGTGTTTTGTGGGACATTGGGCGCAAACTGCTGTTTTTGTTTCCCACTTTTAAAAGAACAGTGTTTGGAGGAAACATGTGAGTTTGTGTTGGCGTCGGGTAATGAATTGCTTTTCCAATTTACATTTGAAGAGGTTTGTTCCAGAGCGGCGGAGCGGCAGCATTTGAAGAAATTGACAACTGCTCTCTGAAAATGATAGCTGTTGTGCGAGCGAGAATACATTCCCGTACTCTGTTGACTTTATCTGCTAAATTTAGACTGGCTTTTTTCACTGGAATAAGAACAGAGAAGCTTTTAAAGATACAGTTATCTGTTTTTATAAGAAGCTCTAATTGCGACTGACTGCACAAACGCTGTACTCAATGCGCTGCTTTTGCTTATTTATCGTTTAAGTAATAAAGTTGAAGAATACAGTGGGTTTAATATACTGCTGCAGATTGCAGGATCACTTTGGTGATTGAGAAGGTGGTGTAACCTTTTTCTCCCCCCCCACCCCACACACACACCGATACAGCCTGTGGTGTAGTGCTTTGTAATGAAAGTGATGGATGGTGAATTAGGGCGAGCCAGTGGTGTGGCTGCGCTGCTGTGGTTGCAGCACCGCTGCGGGCCGATGGGAATCTCGACAGGGAGACGATTGGCTGTGTTCACACTCCTCTGGGTGGCGAGGTGCTGCGCGGCGCTGTAACGAGCCAAGCTCTGATCGCACTCTCACTTGTGTGTGTGTGTGTGGTTTTTTTTGTCTCAATCGGGAGGCGGGGAGGGTGGAGGAAACTCGAGCACATCGATTAATTCGCAGTCTTTAATTGGACAAAAAGGCTAACATTTCAACGCGCCCGCGTCTTCATCAAAGTTAGAGGACAAAGGCGAGAAACAGACAACATAGAGTCGACCTGAGCAGGTGTACAAATGTCATTGGATAATTAGACGAGCCGCATTTCGAATCCTTTCAATTAGGAGTCCGGAGGTGTGAGCGTCTTGCCGGTGTCCAATTGCCACTTTGTGTCTCAGGCACCAGAGAGCATCCACCTCGTACAAAGTTGTCCCAAAAATAAGAAGATATTACCGATGCTTCACCATGTGGTGCTCATTCAGCAGCTTTTCTAATCCTGTTGTGGTCTCAGACTCCTAACGCGGGGCTTCAAAGTCGTCCTGCATTTGTCCAGAAAAGAGTAATCCACAGGGTCATTTCAGCATATGGACAGCATGACCTGCTGCTTCTGCAGCAGCTGCTGCTGCTGCTGCTGCTGCTGCTGCAGTTAATGAAAGATTTAACGGAGTGTTTTATTTACCAGCACGTGGATGTGCAAAGTACTTTAAGGCGTTCGATTCGTGCACAGTGGGTAAAAAGACCTGGAGGTTGCGAGCTCTCAGTCGGTCTCGATTAAACATGAGCTTGTGAGGCGCAAAAAGCTGATGGAGTTTCTCTCCTGACGGGGAATCCGACCCTGAGAGGGATTTTGTCTCGTTTTTCTTCCAACGAGTCTGAAACAATTGATCAGTCAAGGATGCAGCTTTTTTTTTTTTTTTTCCATGTATCGAGTTAACTAATTGCTGGCACAATGCTCGCTGATTTGTTCCGAGTGTAGCAAGTTGTCTGCCGTGGTCACGAGCTGTGTACTTTTCACGGCAACATCTTAGCTGATTATAATTGCCATTTCCAGTTGCTTTAGAAAGTCGCCTATGTGTTTTGAAGACAGTTTTAACTCAGCGCTTGAAGGAAAAGATCCATTAAAATCAATGGCCGACTGCATATAAAGGAAAAAAATCAGATGCATTCATACACCTCTTTTTCAGGCGTCGTGTAATTATAACGTACTGAGGGGCTTTTTCAATTCACAGTCGCATTTTCCACCCAACACTTGGCTTTTGAAATCAATGGGCTGATTTGTATTATATAGTTGTGTCCTTA
The DNA here is from genome assembly GCA_032164315.1 of Malacoctenus gilli. NCBI lineage: Eukaryota > Metazoa > Chordata > Actinopteri > Blenniiformes > Labrisomidae > Malacoctenus > Malacoctenus gilli. The sequence continues at coordinate 4,734,973 of JASSRZ010000042.1, read as the reverse complement.
AGTGTAACTGAGAGGCAGCCAGTTTGAGCCCTGACACAAGTCATGACTATCAGCAGTGATGTTTTGTAAGACTCTCCACGCCTACCCGCTCACTCATTGTAATTCACCCAGTATTAGAGTGTCTCTCCAATGCCTACAGTATAAATAATGTGTGCGGGGAAACGATACCACTACTGCCGGCGCGTACTTTTCTTTTCCCAGCGTTACTTAACTGTGGCCCACTTCTGCGGATGCAGCTTCAGTCTCGTTAACGTCGAACCATTTCAGAGGCCCATTTGCTGCAAAAGCCCGTTTCACAGAATCCTGCCTATCTTTTTCGTTTTTGGTGTGAAATAAGTTACTCCCACACTGATGGAGTAATTGCTCGTGTCAAAGTTGAAAAGGTTTTTTCGTGCGATATCACCAAAGGTTTTTTGGTAAAGCTCCGCTCGATGAAAACAAAACATTTAGGTAGCGGCTCGCTTCGTTTTTCCCCATCGAGGTGATTCTCGGGTAAGTAAATCATTTGTTTCGAGCGTTTCCTAAATGAAGTGTTTCATGTTGGTGTGAGATAATGTCGCATTCTTATGTTTTCCCCCAAGCAAGTAGGAAGCATTTAATATACGACTCTGGGCCGTCTCCTGGGAGGTGATTGTGAGGCGGCAGGACAATCCGACGGGTCGACTGAAGCCGCTCTGTCATTGTCCGTTTATCTGGTTCTCTGCGAGTGCATCGTCCTAGTTCTACGCCGCTAATGTCCCTTCTCTATCTAAACTATGTTTTTATTCGTAAATGTGTCAATGTAAACACCTTTGATTTAAAAACCTCTCATCTTCTGCTGCTTTCATAATCCAAATGAGCTGGGATTATCGCGAAATGCTAAAAAAAGTGTTATGCTGTTGCGATAAATAATGTGAATTAAAAGACGCAGTGTCGTGTCGTTACTGCTGGCGGTAAACGGATATTTTTCTGTCCTGTAGGAGCACATCCTGGCCAAACCCCGCGCCTACTATCGCTTCGACCAATCGGCCGAGCCCGACGTGTGGCTGGACGCCGTGCAGGTCTGGGAGGTGAAGTGCGCCGACCTGTCGCTGTCGCCCGTCTACAAGGCCGCCATGGGAATGGTCAGTTTCAGTCTGTTAATCCACCCCGAGTGCGTCTCCGCTGATGAATTCTGCCTGTTATGCTCGGCTGCTTTCAATGAAAAGTCCTAATTAGAGCCTCTTAATTGAGTTATTAAAAATGTTGTAAAAGACGCCGGCTTTAATAGGACAGATACTCGCTCATTACCCGTCGTTAGTGTCCAACAGGCAGCCCGAGTCCCACAGTGCAAATAAAAACTGTTTGCATCGCGTCAGCAGGATGCGGCGCTCAGCTTAGCCACAAACATGGTAAACACTTCACCTCTCATATTTATATAAGTAAGAAGAAAAGAAACTCTCCAAGAAATGTTTGGGTGTCATTGTTTAATATATATTGCTCATTATTCTTATGGCAAAATGTTGTAAATAGCAGATTTTTATTATGGCATCAAGACTTTCTTTGTGTTGTGCAGGAATACTTGAGAGGTCATTTGTTTTGTAGTCATTTGCAGCACTTTTTTCGGCTCTTTCGTCGTAGTCATCTCACAGCGATATCCAGGCGATATTGACACATTCACATCCTGCCACTCACGTTTTGCCTCCGATCACAAATTCCCTCAGGTGGAAAGACGGCCTGCAGGTGAATTGCTTGGTTTCCCTGGCTGTCAGTCACCGTGCGGATCTCTCTGGTCTTGGAGCGAAATGAGCCATCGTTCGTCCTTGGCTGCGCTTCATCCTTCAGCCGAGCTATCGCCTGCTCCTCGCCATTTGATTCGACGCCATGAGACCTAATTTTAGCTTCAAATTGCCATAATTTGCACTCTATTATTTTATTATTCACTGTATTTTTTTTCCCATGAGCATTCCTTCCTAACAATGTCCAGTTTAATAGTGAGATACAATAATTAAATGGCAATTAGGAGTAATTAAAAGTATGCAGCTTTATTACCAGAAGACCAAATGGTACAATCATTAACATGCAAACATGTTTTTCTTTTCATACCTCCTCGTTTAATTTGAATAATAAGATTTAAATTGGTATGTCGGTTGTTGGAGAAACGCAGCTATTGGATCAGGAATTGAAACGGATTAATATTTTAATACCTCCAACTTGTGAGGTTTTGTTATCCTTCAGAGATTAGCTGAGGCAGAATTGCCCAGCCTGCACAGGAGGGATTTACCTCTTCTCCTGCCGCACAAATAACTCGGTAGAAACGCACACCTGTGCCACAGGCTGGAGTATATTGTACGCCAGTTGTGACTGCGGTTATCTGTCTTCCTTCAGGTGGATCCGGTGAAGGGCATTTCTCTGAGATTCCCACGCTTTCTTCGAATTAGAGACGACAAGAAGCCCGAGGACGCGACAACCGGCGGCCAGGTACAGATCAAAACCACACAGGGGGACGTCGTGGGGGGGGGGGACCCTCGGGGGGAGGAAGCGAGCAGCGCGCTGTCATACAGTGTGATGCTCACTGCACACCGTAGGTAATGTAACTGGAGAGCATGATTCACCAGGAGGTCAAACAAGTCGGCCTACATTCGTGTAATATTGGTGGCGCCGCAGTAAAAATGCAGTCGTTTATTTGTTTGGTCGTAATATACAAAGCGTCACGCAGAGAGTGCGTCATCATCATAATCATGGTCACCTCGCCAGAGCGGCGTGTAAAATTTCAAGGGTGAGCGGCACAGCGAGGACGACCTTCCTCCCCAACAGTCACCAGTTTATGCAGCCGTCTCCAGCGCGTGCGGAGCTCCATAACATTCAGGTGAACCTCCGGGGGCTTCGCCGAGGGGTCGCGGCAGTAGATTGTAAGGCAGCAGGTGCAGAATTATAATGTACAGTGAAGATGTGCAGGGCAGCTGCACCTTCACCTGAACAACCGCAGATTTGAATACATGACACGGCACGCTGGCCAGGCTGTGATTCGCCGGAATACATAAACATCAATCCTCCAGCGAACGAGACGATGACGAAGCTCGCTCGTTGGCATCCGGCGATTTGTTTGCACCTTTTTCCATTTGTTCTCTTTGTCTGACTCCGTCTGACCCGAGCACCAACCCACAAGGGCGTCATTGTTGGTGGCTGATCCACGCTGACCACAGTCATAATCAGTGCCTCCTTGTGCACTGACGTCCAATAACTTCATCAGGCAATAACCGGCCCCTGTAACCACAGTTAATTCAGGCTAGAACGATGGTTAACTCACACGTCGTCTGCAGCTTCCCGATGTGGCTCAAAGCAGAAGACGACATATGCCTTTTTTTTCTCCTGCCTCCACATTCACGCTTTCAGTACTTGACCGAAATATGTAAACGACAACACATCGATGCCTCTGATGTTTATGCAACATGACAGAACTTCCATAACTTCTACAACAATGCTGCGCGCTGGACTAAATGCACCCGTGGGAGTACAGCGGTGGTGTTATTTTTTCTCTCCGGCAGAGAGCTCACGAAGGGCCGATAAAAATGTATGAAGCAGCGTGAAGAGCAGCAGGAATCCCTGCGCTGCAAAGATCTGCTGCAAGGTGGCCGTTTGAATTCACGTTGCACCTTTGGACCTTTGAGACCTACGGCTTGGATCGCGTAGGCACTGAAAATGCGAGTTCAGGCGACGGCATTCAAACTGGTCCCAGATCCAACATTTAGTCAATCTCAGTGGACTTTTTCTTCAAATTTAATATTCTTGGTTACAGAAAATGTTTTGACCTTATGAAAACTAAAAAAAGACACGAAAGTAAGTAAGTTAATTAACTTTAAGTCAACTGATTGTTTCTTTCTAACCATTTAATCAAAGTTTGGAGCTTCCTTGTTTAGAAGAGCTGCCTGACTTCAGTTCTTCCTCCAGATAAACAGTATTTAGCTTGAGCTCCGTCAGCATGAACGTCTTCGGCGTCGTTCAGTTTCTCCGCCTTCAAATTCACTCGTGAAGCTGCGTTTTTCCAACAGAACTTGAGAAAATGAGTCGAAACTTATTCATCACAAGTGTGCCGCCTGCAGCACAGCTCTGCTGATTTTTCTCACTGCAATAATTAAACCGCAAACCACATTTCCGCGTCCTTATGTACTACAGGGCTGCACCTTAATCAGCTGCACCCCCCCCCACTAATTCATTAATCATTTTTGTCTAGAATATGTCCGAGTTTAAGTTTGAGCTAACCGCTTTAATTGCCTTTTTTGGGGAGGATAAAAAAAACCCCTCCAAATGTTCAGTTCATGTCAAACAACCGAGAGACAAGTACTTGGAATCGAAAGCAGAGATCGGTTGACAATTGGAGGGTAATAAGTTGAATGACGGTGCTTTTGATCCCAGACGTTAGTCACATTGGAGATTATTTGAAAGATACTTGTATCTGAAAGGGTACTTTGGGTACTTAGACTGGTTTTTGTAAGGATACAAAGAGACGTACTCAGCAGGTTGCTAAGGAACAGATGATTTTTTTACAGGAACACCTCAATGTATTTTTGGATGGACAATTTTAAAAGGACCGAACACTCAGATGAATAACTGCAGGATTTAAGTCGTCGACACGGATGGTTAAATATTACTACAGGAACTTTTAGAGACACAGGTACTTCTATAATGAGGCTGCTACCGAAACACACAGACACTTGGATCGCAACATTATCCAGAGGAATGAAGAGTTGATGGACTCTCTTAGTAAAGATGGACAAATGGATGAATGTGTACTTGAATCGCTGGGATCATGACATACTGGCATCGATTGAAAGGTTGGCAGTGAAATATTGATCCCCGAAGAGGTTCAAATCGTCTGAACTGAAGTAACATTAAGTTTTACATCATCAATAACGAGAGTAAACAAAATAAGAAAAGATGCATGAGCAGGAGGTCATTGTAGATGATGCTGGCGCTCACCTCTGCAGAGGCATGAATGCCGGTTAGCCAACCGGCCTCAAGAGTCAGTTTATCAACGTGGCATCAGCCAGACGATAATCTGATCAAGTTCGACTCGCTGCCTCTGCGAAAAAGTGTTTGCTGTTTACCGCGGCGACAGACGTCGGGGCTGTCAAGTTCCGCTGCACAACATCGTCGGACGCGCTCGTTTTCCTCTTCAAGAGCCGGATCTGCAAACTTGGACCGCCATCCAACAGCCTCCTCTGAAAAGCAGGCTGAGATCCTGGCGACGGGCACGCGGGACCTCCCCTCACAGAGTTTTAACGAAGCCCCCCCCAAAAAACTCGGCTCGAGCCGTGTTTTTCGCTATTTCATTTCACCGCAGCCCAAAACCGGCATCGCATTCATGAGGTCTGCAGCGTCTTATAATGTGGATGTTCACCGACTTGGATTAGCAGCCATCTGTTACCCGCAGAGGCGAGATGTGCGCGCTCGTTACACTCAGGAATCAAGCTGGAACATCGGCCGCATTTAAATGATCGCTCTGTCTGTAGCGATCTGTGGGGATGCGCGCTCGCTCATTAGCACAACACATGGTTTGGCGTTGCCCGGCGTAGCGCACCGTTTAAATGAGACTTAACCTCGTTTCCAAGTCAGAGGGAATTAAGAAACCATGAAGACGAGGCAGACAGGCGTCCGACGCCGTCGGTTCCGGGCCCAGAAATCAAAGTTTTAACTGGCGTCGGAGAAGAACATCACATTGTTTTCATCCTCGCTGCGGCCCCCCCGCTGCACCGCTACAGATACCGCCGACTCTGGGTGGGCCTGCTGCTCACACATTATTCATCGCCCCGCCTTCATCCCTCCCCCTCGCCCCCCTCCTCAGCGGCGGACCCTGATGAGCTCCAGCGAGCACAACCTCCGTTCCCCAGTCAGCAGCTGGATGTCACCGACTTCAAAGCGCGGGATATGAATAATCAAACCGTTATTTTTAGCGTTTCTCATCATGTTACTGACCTGACTTGGCGATCCCCCTCCCTCCCCCCTCCCCTCCCTCCGTCGACATGCACCCCCGTCTCCTCCACCTCCCCCATCCCCCCTCCCTCCCTCCCTGCTTCCTGTCTGTCCCTGCAGATTGCTGACCTGTTCAAGAAGCAGCAGCAGATTCAGAATCAGGGGGACAAAGCTGACCCAGAGGACTACTACTGATCCGTCTGTCGTCATCAGCTGGGAACAATAAATAACGGAAACTTCAATGTAATTGTAAATAACTACTGTTTTTGTTTTGCTTTTTTTCTGCTTTGTGTACTGATGGATGAAAATAAAGGCTGCGGCCAGTTTTAAGCGTCCTGTAATTTGCGCTATCGATTTATTGGCGGTGCTCCTTTACGGACTATGATTTCCTTTTGAGAGGCAAAACTGCGTAAACATCTCACAGCGCGGGCCGCACACTGATTCCTAAGCCCCTCACATTGACTCAGCACTTACAGCGTACCTGCTGGTAATAGATCCCTATCAGAAATTCACTGTGCAAAACCACCCAGCCAAACAGGAACCACATGGGTGGCATACCGATACCCTTAACTGGCCTGATTTCTCCTCCGGCATTCAGATACGAGCGGGCGGAGGTTTTTTCGGCACGTGCGGGCGGAGAGAGGACGAGCCAAGGAGAACGCAGGCTGGCTGAAATGTTATTAGACTTATTTGGAGGGGGGGGGGCTCTGTTGGTTGACAGTTGCTCTAACAGCAGGACAAGAGAGGCACTCACAGCCTGCATTAGATGATGGAAATCCAGTAACTGTCCAGCCTGAATCAATCAGATGTGTGGAAGCAGGGAGGGGGGGGGTGGGGAGGCGGGGGAGCGAACGCACGG
>JASSRZ010000042.1:4709462-4728173 GCA_032164315.1 Malacoctenus gilli | reverse complement strand
CCCCCCCCCCCCCCCCCCCCCCCCCCCCCCCCCCCCCCCCCCCCCCCCCCCCCCCCGCTGTTGAGAGCCAAGGACGAGTGATTATGACGCGGTCAAGGAGGATTGCGCGACTCCTCTGCATTGTGATTCCAATTGAGAGGAAGCGAGTGTGCTCACGACACAGATTGAGCCACTTAGTGTCTGTGATGCATTTTTTTTTTTGCTTTTTGTCGGCACGAGCTGTAAGCACCTCGAAATTCCCCCTCCGGAGCCGAGGGAGAGGGTGGGGAGGCGGGGGAGCGAACGCACGGAAAATATTGTGTTGACATTGACAGACACTCGCTGCTTAAGAGTTTTACTTCGCCTTCAGGTACACAGCATCAGCATCAAACAAGGGCAACGGAGCCGCATTAAACTGATAAGAGCGGCTTGTCAGCAACCAAACCAGGCCCGGAACGCTGTGTCACTCCTCCAGAGTTGTCAAAAGCCTCCTATAGGCGGAGAGATTTCAACAACGAAGCATCAGTCGCATGAAAGTAGATGTCAGATAAACTTACTACACGAGTATTAATCAGATTCTTTTAGTTTGGAGGGAACTTTATGAGATCTTTGGAAAACTGTGTCACAGTACAGAGGGAAGTGATAGAAGTATTCACTCTGGGTACGAGAGAAGTAAAAAGAATCTTGTGTCGTACAAACTTGATGACCAAAAAGTTGGGATTGTGTGTTTGAAACTGCCATTGCACCATCATCTATTGATCCGCCTTCAGTTTAGCACTGATTAGCACTTTTCTGTCCATGACAGACAGTACAGACATTCCACCTCCGCTAATGTTTTGGGTTCAACTCAAAGCACCGACGTGTCCTCGTGCAGCCCCACAGCCGCCGGAGGCATCGTCACCGTCGCAGACTCTGGCTTTTGTTTAGTTTCTTTATTCTTTGGTGGGACACCGGAGCAGGTGATCAGTAGCGCATCACTCTGTTGCATCAGCAAAAAGTTGTGCTGAACACAATGATATGCAGGAAATAAATTACCAGCGTTGGCTGGCGGGCCGGCTGGCTGGCTGGCTGGCTGGCTGGCATTCCTCCTGTGGCTGCAGGGAGGCATGCATCACGTCTGGGTTTTTTTTTTTTACTGCACCAGCTTGTCCTCGGGGGTATTTGCATGTAAAGACTCTGCCATGACTCACATGGTATGTGGCATACTATTGTCCACGCTCTCGCATGCCGAGTGGTTTGTATTTCCTCCACTTCAAAGCTCGTGGCGACCGCAGTTTGTCCGGCCCGTCTTTGTGTGCGAGGACGCGTGGTGCACGGCCGCTGGTTGGCCTCGCTATGTGTGTGTGTGGGCTGCGTCTGCTGAAGGCGAGTTTGTGAAGGACGCCATTGTGTTGGGATACTCGTGGACATTCCGAGTCCAGATTGCTCCGCCTGTTCGGTCCGCTGTTTATCTGCGCCATATTCTCCTTTCTGACGGGTTTTTTTCCCCTCTCAATCTCCTCATAAAAAAACACTCAAATGTGTGCTTTCCCTCCTGTTTGCAGTTGGAAATGTGTTTCCCTGCACACACACACTGGCTACATCTGCCACTCTCGTTCAACATCATCATCCCTTCCTCTCTTTGTTTTTGTTTTTTTTGCTGTGTGTTTTTTTTCCCTAAATAGGAGCAAGGTGCCTGCTGGTGTCGCTTGCATTTGAATTTCAAATCGTCGTCAGCTGCACTGTTGCTTTATAAGTTGGCTTCAAACGGTGAATGGAACGGAGAAGGGGCCTAATGGAAATCAAGCAGGCAGCAGAGCATGAAATATTGAGAGGGAAAATATGTAATTAATTTAATTTCACATTGTGTGCATGCTGTATGATGCCGCCTTTTGTTGTGAGCGGCTCTGATGTGCGACGGCGGCGAGCGCCTGCCTCATTTTTTTTTTTGTCATTGTGACGATGGAGAGGAAGCGCCGAAGCCTCCTTCAGTCTCGCTGTTCCGTTTAAGTGCCGGCACGCTGAGACATCTCTGGATTTGTGTCCTTTCTTGTGCCTCTCGATGTGAGAGAGTGTGTGTGCGTGTGTGTGTGTGTGTGTGTGTGCCTGGTTAACTGCCTGTGTATATGTGTCACTGATGTTTACCAAGGGGGGCAGCTGGCACGCTCGCTGCGCCTGCAGGGGCATTGCGGCACAGCGGCCCCCGTCCTCGCCGAGGTCCCCGGTCCGTGTTCAAACAGCTGTGCTGTTAGTTCACATCAAGTCACCCGTTCAGGCCAGGGCCCCACGGGGGGGGGGGTGGGGGGAGTTGCTGCAAACCTACCTGCTCACTGCCCGTGTAACTGTTTTTTTTTTCCCCCCCTGCATGTTAAGAGGAGACTGGAGGCTCCGTCCAACGTGTTGCTTTAGAAGATGATTGGTGGAGGAGCGCGGGGGGAGGAGGAGGAGGAGGGGGGAGGTGTTGTCCCCCAGGCCTGCTCTGAAGGTGTGGGTACAGACGAAGGACAGGCTGAAGACAGCTTGTCCGTCCTGTAACCTCTATTGCTGTGCTCACCCCAAGTTTCAGAGGGCGTCCCCTAAAGAGGTCATGGATTACCCTCCAACTGCAGAGAAAAAAGGGGGCATCCATGGGAAAAATAACACCAGGTTTTACCTTTTTCTCTGTCCTTTTGTGCCCCCCCCACACACCCCTTTCTCCCACATAAGCTATCTGTCTTGTTCACAATAGCCCTTTTCTCCACGCCGAGAACAATGCGTTTGTTCTCCTCCACCTCCTCCCCGTCCCTCCTTTCCTCTCCATCCCTCCATCCATTTGTGTGGTGCTCTCTGTGACATCTCTGCCATGCCAGGCCATGAGGGAGAGAGGGAGGGACAGGCCCGGCCATTGTCCCCCCCCCCCCCCCTCCGCCCGGCCCACGGAATATCAATAGTGTTTTTCTTGAGCGGGCGCGCCGCGCGTTGGCCAGTAACCTTTCGGATTTGATGATGTCAGGCCCCCTCTTTTTGGGGCCCCTTTATATGATGTCCCCGGCCCTCCCAGTCGCCGCGCTGACACGGTATTTGGCCTCATGCACCAGAGACAGTGCGGGATTGTGTGTGCGGTGTGACTCATCAGGGCACTTCATTAGCTCAGATTAACGAATACAAGTTGCGTCTGATGGTTCCAGCCAGTGGTCCAAATTAAGCCGCGTATTATTTCTAACAGCCCTGCAATGCAGCAGCAGCAGCAGCAGCGCCATCGCGCCGCAATTAAACAAGCACACGTCATTGAGGAGGTTTCAGGTTCACTTGGCTACTTTTCTTCGGTTACCGTGGTTCCCATGGAGACGGGAGACATTGATAGCAACAAATACAACAAGGAAGAATTTAATTTGGATGTAAACAGGCTCCCAACACAAGACTGTCCACGTGGAACAAAGAAAAGTGCCTGTAAATTAGTTAGTGTTAATAAACCCGTGTTTTTGTCACTGACTGAGAATAATACAGGTGTCTGTCCTTCAAATCAGTATTTTCCAGATGTTGGCTGTTGCCCCCCCCCCCCTCTACCACCCCCGCCACCCTGGCACTGTGAGAGGCAGAGTGGGACACGAGAGACCTCGAACTGTGGCTCGTATAAAATCCAATATCACGCAACAAAGGCAGAACATTTCACTTTCCAAACCTCAACAATCGGTCGGCTCAGTTTCCAAATGCTTTCAGAGTGTTGTTAAAAGAAGAGGCGATGCAGCACGGCTGCCTGTTCGCTCCCATTGAAACTGTGTTTTTTTTTATTTACAAAAAGAAATATTGCTGCACTGAAATGTCAAAATGGGTATTTACTATTCAGAACGCCTCGTTTCAGCTCAGGATATTTAACCTCTTTAGTATCTGTCTTTGATATCTGCCTCATCACAAACATTCATGAGAGACCTGAAGGTTGCTCGAGTCCATCCCAGCTGACCTGATCCTGAAGAGCGAAGCGCTCACTGGACAGGTGAAGAAAAGTAGAACAAAATTAAAAACGCGCATTTGGAGCAAATCAAACTACGACACTTTCAAGAAATGACAGACACCCAAGCAAACGACTAGTTGCTTCATTCTAAAGCCTCCTGCTTTTTTCTGTCTTGATGAGAATGTGTTTCCGTCAGCGTTTGGCCTCATTGAAATGTTTCAGCAGGTCAAAAATCAAAGTGAGGCCTCCACAGCCTTTTTCAAAGGGGGCTCCTGGTCAAAGATTGGAAGCCCCTCGTACGTGTTGATTGTCAGCGCGCTTCCCTGCAGCTGCAGGTGCGAGTCCCCCCCGCGATCATTTCCACCTGGTTGAAAATCGCAGCTTTTTAATTCTGCTCTCTGTCGTTCGCCAACTGCTCCTCTTGACCTTTTTTCGTCGCTGGTATATTAACCTGTGTCCCACCAGAAACCCTACATGGAACCGCGGTGCCGTATTTATGTTTAATCCTGCCTTCTAGCTTTAACTTTTGACAGTTTTCTGGCCAATTGCGTGCCGCGGCTCATTTGCTTTATTTGGTTATGGAAATGTTTTGCTTGATTATTCATCCCCTGCAGCACAACTCTGAGCCCATGTCGTCGCTTACGAGACCACTTTATGATGGGTTTGTGATGGCAGCGCTTGTTGTTCCCCTCTCCAGAAGTGCTCCGCTTTAGCCCACACTGAGAGGATTGTGCTTAAGGGGGCACGGTTGCAGTGCACTCCATTGGATCATTGTCGACGGTCATTAGTCTTATGACCTTCTCGCGAGCCACCCTCCGCGCCACGTCTCTCTCCCCGTCCTTCTCCGAGAAACCCCTCCGGCGGTCCGATCGGAGAGGGCCCGCGCTCCATTCACAGAAAAAGCCCCCTCTGCCTTTCCAGAAAGAGACATTCCCCCTCCTGCACATCTGCCAGCCTGCCTTGTGATGAGGGCCGCGCTCAGCTGTGACGAACAGACTCAACACTGCAGAAAAATTAGACATGGACAGGGTTGACAAGAGCCGCCAACATCTCCAGCTCGGGATGCTTTCCCAGACACACTGATGTGTGTGTCTGTGTCTGTGTCTGTGTGTCTGTGGGTTTTTCCTGCTCTTTTGAATTCGCGCTTGGTATGTTCCTTTTTTTCTCCGTCTCATTGGAAATAATTTTGTGTCAAAGAAAATGACAAAATCACAGGGAAATATGTTCTCTAAATTTCCACGGGTGTCTGATGACACGGCCTTTGCGACTGTGGGCGGGGGCACCGTCTCAGCCCAGGAAAACCAGCTTGATGGGTTACGCGGGCAGACAGTTGAGAAGGTTTCATTTGCGAGGAGGCCGAAGGTACTTTGCGTAGCCAGTCGCCTCTAATAACACCAATTGATTTGAAGCCTTGTCCACCTCAATATCGCTACAGTGCAGCCGAGGGCTCATGTATAATTTCGCAAAAGTTTCAGGGCTTTTTTTTCCCCCCCCTCCTAAACGGCTCCACGCGTGGAGTTTCCCTCCGCCCGTTCCTCGCTGGTAGCGCTCTCCCCGCTCCTCCACCTCGCCCTCCTGTATAATTCAGCAGCAGATAAGCTTTCCCTCTCCGACATTAGTGCGCTATATCACTGCCAGCTGAAGGAATGGGGGCCCTCGCTCTATATGTGATACAGTTCCTGCCTGCCAAGCGCCGCCACCGCCACTGCCGCCGCCGCCGCTGCCACCATCACTTGGTGCTGACGAGTTTGGGCGGATGCCACGTTCTGCACCTGCCAGACTCATAAAGAATCCCCCTGTTTCTCTGGGGCTCGGAGGCAGGATCTGCCATAATTGTTAAGGATGTCGCGATTTAGACATTCAAGCCAAAGCTTAGACAGTTGATGGCGCCAACAAGTTGGCAGATGGTCCATTTTGTTCAGCTGATCCGTCAGCGGGGTATTTGAGGTGCTAAGATGAATGATTTGTCACAAGTGGCAGAAATTAATGCCGCCGTCTCCAAACCGTGAGCAAAAGTCAATCCCTCGCTTAATGCCCCGCCACCGTCGCGGCCAGGAGCTACCTCGCGCAGAAGATCCTCGGATGTTTCGCCCGGAAAAACTTGGACGAGAGCGCTCGGTGAAATAACAGAGTGAAGTGGGGATCCTTGTCGAGTGGCTCCTCGTCCCGCACTCGTCATATACACATATGCATTCCCCGGAGAGGCACGAGTGTCAACTCGTGATTGATGTGATTCGCACTTCACGTTGAGTGTATCCAGCTTCTTGTGTGTTTGCAGGAGCGAGAAGAGAACTGCAGACCATTAATTTGTGCATGTATTCACCATGACTATGCCAGCGGCTAAATCAATGCATATTTATGACGTGTGACAAAATGATGGAATGAGGCCTCCAGAAATTAGGCTTCTGCAGAAATTCCACTCGAGTGTGCGCGCGCCGGTTCACGCGCCGCCGTCCCTCGCCTTGATTTCTCCACCCTCCTGCCACCGCCGTCTCGCTCTGGCATCTGTACGTCTTCTCCTGTCCTCGCATCAACCCGTCTATATATAGCAGGTCTGTCCCCACTCTGGCTGTCTGCGTTACTGGAAAAGTGGGGAGTGGGCGCCGCACTTTGAATATGCAGCTTTGTCTGGACAGGAGGAGGGCGGGGGGGTGGGGGGGGGGCGGGGTGAAGAAAGGGAGGGGAAGAAAGCGCCATTGACAGTCGGGCAAACACCAGTCGGCCCCTGTCCCCCCTCTCTCCCCATTGTGTCCAAGTGCTAGACGTCAGCAAACGACAGGAATCTGGAGAGAGGGAGGACAGAGAGAAAGACAGAGGGCAAAGAGTCGGGGCTTTGTTTGGGCCCGCTGTGGCCTCAGACCCGGTGAAAGTGCAAGCAGAGGAGAAGGGTTGGACCGGGTTGACCCCACCGCAGGATCCCCCCCCCCACCCCCCTCCTTCTCTTCCTTCCTCACTGTAAACACAGGCTCACCTCCCACTCCTCATCATGTAATATTTGCATACGAGACCCCTTCACATGACGGATGGTCACGTTTCCTCTCAGACGCGCTCGTCCCTCTCAGATCCGACTCACCTTGTTGAAGGATTCACCTGAACCTTCGTTCATCCAGGTCTTTGTCCCACCTTCACCCTCAGTCGACCTTTGTTTGATTCACTCTTGCCACATCAAAGGTGTGTCCCCTCCCGTGTTTTTGTCCAAAGACAGTGTGTGTTAATTTAGCAGGAGACATCCAGAAGGGGGGGGGGGGGGTTGTTGGAAGGGCCCATGAAAGAAAAGGGGGAGGATTGAGGGGCCGGGCCGGGCCCCCTCTCAGAGGGGTGTGGTTGGCTATAAACCAGGGGACAGTGGGTTTTCTGTTGTTGTCCCGTTTGGAAGCCCTTCGGCCCCTGGCATCCCGCACCCCTCCGCTCGCCTTCCTTCCTTTCTCGCCCTTCCACGTTCGGCGCTCCCTCCACAGAGGGGACTCTTTACTCGACAGACCCCTGTCAGGTCTCGCCGCATCGGTCTTTGGGGAGCCCCCGCCAACCAGCCCGAAACCATGCTGACGTTCTTGGCGCTGACGTCGGTCGTCCTCCTGGGACTAGGTAAAAAGAACGACTTTTTTTTCTTCTTCTTCCTCTTCTTCTTTTCATGCTAATTTCACGCTGATACGTTTCTCAAAGAAGCCCAAAATGCATTTCATCTATTGAAAGAGACGCTGTAGAAATTAGCCGTCTTGTGATGTGGGGTTAAAGGTTAATGGCTGACATGTCGGAGAGCTTTTTCCCGCGTCGGCTTCCTGATTGCTCACCTGAAGCGCACTTGGATTGATTAAAAAGGTTAACCATTTGGATATCAAGTGGAATAATAGACCTTTGTCTTCACCAGATTTCCGTAAGTGCTGCATTCCTCCTTGATTTGTTGATAATCGCCCGTTTCAGTGGACCTGAAAGGTCAAACGGTCCATCATAGAGAGGACACCGTTCATTTCTATACGTGTTACCGTCGTTTCGTGAATGTCCATCTGGCTTCTGCTCAGGAAGCAGGCGTCTCCGAGCTCGCACAGTTAAAGAGCTCTAATAACATGACTTTTAATCGGAGGTTCACCCGAGCCTGCTCCCAAGCAGACGGTGCCCACCCCCTCACCTCTCTTTCTTGCTCTCACTCTCGCTTTCTCCCCCCTCTCGTCTGCCTGATATTTACAGATTTTTGTCAGACTTTTAATTAAAAACGTCAAGTGCGATTTCATTGACGGGTTTCGCGGGGGCCGGCGATCAGCGCAAAGATTCCGGCGGTGAAAGCTGTGAACTTTACTCTCCGGGCGCTGGCGCAGACAAGGGAGCACTTTGGGGGCATTAGTGTTGATGTGGCGGCGAGTAGCGACTGCGGATGGCGAGGACGGATGGCGAGGACGGGGGGGGGAGACAATGCAACAGTGACATTGTTGAGTAGCAGGAGCGGAGCGGCTCCCGCTGTGCTGCGCCAGGTTTGTTTGAGATGCCGCGTGCCTTTTTGGAGGGAAGTAAAATATTGATTTAGCAGGCAGAAGCAAATTAACATCGATCATTAAATATTATTCAAGCATAAACAGTGCACATGATTAGACCAACAGGATCCATGTTAATGGAGAAAATTATGTTCCCTTTTGACTTTTAGAGACTTGGGAAAATATTCAAGCGAGGGCCCAAATATTTACTCAGTTGGCGCCTGAATCGAAGGCACATTTGACACCACTAATTGTGCAGTTTATTGACGAGCATCTGGTTACATGTTTATGTATCTGAATGCAATCTTACACATTTGAGGATCCATCTATCGTCACGTTATAACACTGGAGTGCGGCCATTTCTAATGGGGGGCACGACACTCATGAACCACACGTTTTTTATCAGCATCATAAAATTCAAAGGCGGCATCTTTATTGTCAGTGTACGACGAAAAGATGCTCAACTTCATTCGTTAAATGTCAACACTTTTCAGTAAAAGGAGAAGAGTGAAAAAATAAAGAGCGATGGAAATGGAAACCAAAGCAACGGATAAGCAGATATAATTTACCTTCTACATTACATACTTAAAACTTTTCTTTTTATAAAGAGGACTTTACAAGAAGTCTTTGAAGACTAAAGAGGTGTTTACATCTGCCAGATCTCATCACGTCTTCTTCTGCTCGAGTCAAATGGAAAAGAAAGAAAGATATTTTTAGATTCCAGGTGAATGTGTTTATGATTGTTCTCCAAAGTAACCACTCATCTCTGCTTTGTGCCCCCCCCCTTCCCCCCCTCCCCACTCCCGTCCCCAGTGCCCGAGCAGTCCCAGGCCATAGTGATCTACACTGGCTGGGAGCGTCATGCCCTGGTGGGCTCCGACATCCGGCTGTCCTGCTCCTTCTTCTCCTGGCGCTGGACCTCCGAGGACGTCACCTTCTCTTGGACGTACAGGCCGGACGGCTCGCGGGACAGCATCTCCGTAATGCCCCCAACCCGACACACGCACGCACCGCCGCCACACAATCAAATCTGGTCACGACCGATACGCCGTTTGATGAGGCTGTTGTGGAATTTATTTAAAGCTCCACAAAGAGTCCTTTTAAAGTTGCTGTTTTACAGCCCACAGCGTTGCTGTTTTAATTCACCCTTCCAACCCTCATCAGGGTGGTTTTCAGCTGCCAGCTGCCAGCTGCTTTGTTTTAACAGAAAGAACTATTGTACTCTACCTGTCAGGATTGAAGTATCAGATCAAGATAGCAGAAAAACGAGCGTTTCACTGCCAAAGAGCCATATCTTCAGTGTAAATCTGAGCGACGCTCTTAAGTTGCTCGCTCCCATTCCAAGTTAACCTTTCGTCGCTTTGACTAATAAATATTGAGGCGGGAAGCACAAACGAGGCCTTTCTTGCTTCAACAAAGCTTCAGACTTGCCAACAATGGCGGCATCTTCTGCCAAAACCCCTTTTTTTCTGCTGGTTATCAAAAGCTCCACTGCTACCAGGCACGAGGAGAAACAAAAATGCAGTCAGAGGAGGAGGCTGTGGGTTTGTGATGCCACGTGATCCGATCCCCACACAGAGAACTCCTTCTGACAAAAAAAAAAACACCAAACAGCTCTACTGCTGGTGAACTTGTTTTTTTTCCCACTTGCCCCTGTTTTAAAATCATGACAGAAAAAAATCACAGTTTCAGAAAGTTTCACTTATTCTGAGATCACTTCAGAGATGATTCAGACAGACAGAAAAACTTGTTTGAAAGTTTTTGCGCCTCCTCAGGAAATCAGTGTCACCTCGAAAAAGGTTCAATATCTAAAAACACTAAAAAATATATATTTTTCACTCAAACTGCAACTTTAGTCCTGATTATAGCTTTTATTTTTGCATTTTTTAAAAAATTATATTTAGTTCATGATATATATGTACATTTATAATTCTTTCATTATATCATTTGAACATTTTTGTGCATTTTTGTGAACTTAAACCCCCCCAATTTTATAGCTTTTTCACTTCATTTACGCCTATTATTTATAACTAAGTTAAGCCCTGCTCCTTATTATCAAGCATTCTTGTAATTCTTTCATATATTGTCACCTTCAACCCTGATCATCATTGATGACTTGACATGTGTTTTTTGGAGGGTTTCATTGCTGAAAGTAGATGCATGCGGCAGTGACTTTACTCCAACATCTGCGGTAACGAAGAGAAACTTTCTCCCCTAATCCTCCCCCGACTCCCCCGGCTGCCTCACCTGCCTCCCGCTCTTTAATTTCATTCCTTTTGCCCTTATCATCCTGCCATCTCTCTAATCTCTCTATCTCCCCATCCTGACTGTGCCTCGCTCTGTCCACCTCCCTTAATCTCCTCCTCCCCAGCCCTGCCTCCTTTGTCCCTCCCCTCCTCTCTCATTATGTCCTCCCCTCACCTCCTTCGCCTTCATCTGCCTCCCGCCGTGCCCTCACTTTGAAACTAGATTTCACTCTGCCTTTTTTTTCCCCTCTTCTTTTTTTCCTCGCGCTTATCTGCCGTCGCTCATGTCACCGCCTGCCCGGACAGATTTACAGTTCCATACGTCTGTGTGTCTGTTTTCCTCGGTGCGTCTGTCCTTTTCAGACGTCTCATTTGATTTCTTAAATGTTTGTTTGCGAAAGGTCCCCTGATTTGCAGTCTCCAGCCTCACTTTCTGACATTGAAAACCAAATTTGACCTTGCGGGTTCACGGATGTCCCTCTGATTAAAGTCCCCGACTCGCAAAAAGTCGATAAGCGTCATGTTTGTCGAAATCGATGGCAGCTGACGGCACTTTTATTGGCTGTCTTCCTTTTTAGAAGTCATGTGAGGTGGTCCGGGTATTGTTTTGGTATTAGTTTGATATTTGTGGGGAATAACAATGCTTGTTTTTTGGTGTGATATTAAAACATTTATATATATATATCTCACTTAGAGGAGTGCCAAAAAATTCTCCCCGTGCAGAAAGTGTCAACCAAAAACAGTTTAAAAGAGATGCTGTTTTTAAGACACAATGCAACCTCAGATGAATGCTAATGTCCCATTGTGTCTGCGCGCGCTACCAAATTGTATCAACACTATCGAGCTCGAGCCGCTTGTTTCCCCGAGTCCCAAACGGTCCAGAAAATGTGTTATTGAAGGTTTTGAATCGGGGGGAACAAAATAACAAGTTTGCTGCTATGAAAGTTCCCCCAACTTTTTGTCCCTGCAGAGAACTAAAAGGTTTGTTTTTGCACTGCAAAGCTGTCTGTTTTGTTCCCCTCACATGGGGACATCAGGCAGAAGTGTCCTTTGCTTCAGGGTTCGATCTTTAACCCAAAGTGTGGGAAAATACAGCTGCTTCCTGTCATTCTATTCTTAAGTGGAGGATGAGGTCAATAAATATGTGGGTTGTGTTTGAATCAACAGGATTCATCTCATTAATATGTTTGTGCACCGTGCTGTTCTTTGCCGCGGTGACGTCGGACGCCCCGACGCTCGCTGAGCCTCGCCGCTGTCTCTCAGGGACACCTGGGGCCTTGAAAAGGATGCAACATCCCTTCACTGTATCGCTATTGTACCACTGAGTGACACTGGAAACATAAACACAAAGGGAAGAATGGAAAATACAATCTGTTATGTAAATAAAAACACGCCTTTGACAGGAAGTGTGCGACAGCAACAAACTGTGGGTCATTGAAGAAGGCAGCAACAGTCGCAATTAAGCACTCAACAACACAACGTTCTTCAAAATGTGTCATGTCCTTGAGGAGCAAAAATCTGCTCTGTTGTTATCCTCAAGAAAACAGATACAATCAATTTGCAGTTTTTGGAGCATTTAGTATTTTGGATTCGAGATCTGTGGGCATAAGTTTTTCATAATTGACAATCTGGACACACATTTTTATTGGTCTTTTGACTTCCTGAATCTGTTTCAAAATAAAAGCTCCTCTTTCCAACTAAAACGAATGTAATCCATATTTCAGTGACTTTGTTCACATTGATTGATTGGTTTGACCTCTAAAATTTTGACATCCACAATCCCTGTTGGTCTAAAGGCGTCCGAGCATCAACAGTGTCCTCTGCCCCCCCCGCTCCCAGATCTTCCACTACACCGGCGGCGTGGCCTACGTGGACAACAAGGGCCCCTTCAGGGACAGGCTGGAGTTTGTGGGCAACCCGGGTCGCCGCGACGGCTCCATCCTGCTAAAGAACCTGGAGTTCAGCGACAATGGCACCTTCACCTGCGACGCCAAGAACCCCCCTGACATAGTGGGCCGGCCCTCCAACGTGCGCCTGCTGGTGTTCGAGAAAGGTGAGGGGGGGGGGGGGGTCGAGTGTGGTTCCCCCAGTGAGAGTTTCTCACCCAGTTCCAGGCCGCCCAGTCTGAGGCTTCTCCGTCCTACGTCTGTGTGCACTCATTAACTGTCCTCTGAGCCCATATGGCACGTTGTGGGGATTTCTTTTCGAAAAAGAAGTCTTATCTGAAGCCAACTGTTCTGAATTGTTCTGCTCATCACTCCAAACTCTGAAATTAATCTCAATTTTCTGTCTGCACCAAACCGAAGCGAGTACGGTGTTCCAGCCGGCCACTCGGCCTCATTTGGAATTCTCCGCAACCCCCAGTTAAATGAAATCAATTACAATTTTATCTCTTTCTCTATTTGAGATCGCTATCGGACTCCTTTTTCACTCCCCTCCGTATTCCCCTCCTATTTCCCTCCCTCTCTCCCCTTATTCCCGTACTCTTCCACTTTGTCCCCCACCTGCTCCCTCCCCAATCTCACCTTTCTTCTCCCCTATCTCTCCCACTCGCCCTCTTCTACCTCTGCTGGATGCAGATCTTTCATCTTTTTCCTTTTTTGAGCCTTTTTGCTTTCCTTTTCTATCGACATCACCACTATTTTGTTCTTGCTTTGTCTCCAAGCTTTTTCCCTCCTATGGCAACCAGATCATATTTCTTTTCCATCGTCTCTCCTTCTCTGTTCTGTCACCTCCACCTGCAACTTCCTGTGAACCCATTCCTCCTTTTCTGCCCTGGAGTACCTTCGAGTCGTCGTCCTTTTGCTTCACTCTGCAGCTTCTCTTCATTTTCTTGTGTCCCCGCAGTTCCCATCCAGGCTGGCGTGATCACTGGATCCATCATCGGTGTGGTGCTGGGCCTTCTGGTGCTTATTGTGGTCATCTACTACCTGATGAGGTTCCTGGTGGCACGCCGGGTCTTCAGCCTCAGCGTCAGGTCAGTGCCCGGCCCGTGGCCGGCGGCCTTTTGCCAGGCGGGTTTCTGCCAGGGACTGGAGCTGAAGCCGGAGCCCATCCCTGGCACCGACACCTGCGTGGCCAAGCTGGCATAGCGGCTGTGCCGCGACATAATTTGGTCAGGAGTGCAAGGTTTAGGTTTGGAGTTAGCCAGCTGGAAAGGAACGGATAATGATCTCTCTTTCAGATTTAATCTAAAAACAGGACAGCAAAAGGTCCCAAAGTGAGCCGGTGAAAAGAGCTGAAACGAAGGTTTCTCGGTGGATAATCCACCAGATCGTGAAGATGATGGATCCATCATCTCGCTCATACCCCTCCAATCTTATGAGATCGGAACACGCCGAGCACCTGGGGCCTGTGTTTGAGACGGGGCCAGTAGATTAAGTTGATGTTCTCTTTATGATAGCTGCCAGGCAATGCTGCCCTGTGACCACTGGAGGGAGAGATAGATTCGATATCCTGACATTGTCTTTCTTTTGTCCCCTCCAGCAAACATGGCAAGAAAAAGAAAGAGGGATCACAGCAGAGACAGGCAAGTCGGCCCCGCCCCTCCCCTCTCCGTGCTCCACACCCCCTTCTCCTCGCTCCTCCTCCTCCTCTCCCTCCTCTCCCTCCTCCTCCGCTTGTATACTTCCTCACATCTCCAGTCAACAGCACCAAGCGCAACAGATTGGTCTGCTGTCATGTTCCGGCGTTATTAGTGAAATGATGTCCTTTTGGAGAGATTACAATACCGTTCAGTCTTGGTGCGTTTGGGCTCAGGAAGCGTGTTGTCAGGGGGAATATTCATCCATTCGGCTGAGGCACAGCCGCACAAAAGCGCACGTCCAACATGACAGCGCAGAACGGCACAGTTTCGTAATCGCATTCCCACAATGCCCGTCCAAGCAGCTCCAGCGTGCCCTCACTCTCAGCCGACTCCTCCTCACAGCAACATATCAACAACAAAATAACACGTCAGTCAAACTGAGCCCCACAAAACACTAATAACAGTGTTGAGGCTCTTAAAAATTCCTGCGCCGTCTCAGCGTTCGAGGTGCTTCGGAGCCTCTTCCACCCCGGCTCGCTGTCTCTGTCTCTTTGGCGCTATCGTCAAGCCCCCTCTTTGAGCTCCCCCCTGCGGGAGGGGTGGGGGCAAAAATCGCACGGTGCCAGCAAACAGCCATGGGGCACAAAAAACTCCAACCAGCGACTGTGAAATGATGGAGGCCAAGTTACGGCGCTAATGCTGTTGCTGCGTTGAATGGGAGCGTGATTTGCTCGCAGTGGGGGGAAATGGACAGGAGCTGCTGATTTCGCTCACTGGGAGTCAAATGGAAATCACTGGGCCTATTATGGTCTGAGCTGTTATCAGTGGTTTTACTCTGCTGCGCGCTGAGGATTTAGGGTATATTTTTCTCCCCCTCTCCTCCTCATGGGAGCGCGATAGCCTCAAGTGGTGGATTAATCAGACATTTTGGTGGCTTGTATTCTTTTGTGGATACAAGGCACCAGGGCAAGTTCTGTTTGATTACTCTGTGGTAGTGTGGGGGCTGGATGGTTGCGGGGGTGTATTGTAATCGACTGTACGCCTTGCATGCTGATAATGGCGGGAAAAAAGGCGGGTGGGGGGGGCGGGGGGAAGTCAAGGGATTTGAGTTCAAGGCGTATTTTTTTTTTCTTTTTTTTCCCGCAATCAAACCGCAGCTTTGAAACGAGTCGCAGGTAAAGATATCCGAGGCGGCACATCAAAAGCCGGCATTGTGACAGTGATCCCGTTTAGCCGCGGGTTGAAGCCGGCGTGGAGACGCGGCAACGGCGCCGGCGAGCTTAGAGGCGCGCCGTGGTGCCCCCGTGGCGCAAACCTAGGGGGCGACACAAGCGAGGGGGGCCAGCACTTCCTCCTATCTCAGACGAGTGCACTCGTTCCCGTCTCCCCGGAGCCCCTCTTCCTCCTTCTGTCTTCCTCTTTCCTTTCTACTGTTGTGTGATTGTCAGGTTATTCTTGAGCTGCAGTCAGTTGCTCTCAAGTGCCTGCGGCGGGTGACAGTGCATATATGAATAAATAACTCTCCGCCAAAAGGACACTGAAATATTTGACAACGTTGTCATTTACAGTTACTCTCCTGCAAGTCTCTGCTCGGGAGAAAAATATACGGCGAAAAACAGCTCTTCCATCTCCTGCTCACATCCCTCATTTTTTATTTTTATTTATTTTTTTCCCCCCTCCCAGCCGATTCCTTTCTTGTAGCTGCGCCGCACACAGAGGCCCCCGTGGGATTTGGTAGCGCGCTCATAAGTGGTTGTTTGATCAAATAGCCCTTATTAGGAGGCTCTGCTGACACGACACAATTTTGTATCAGCCTCGCCATCTTCGTTACTTTCTGTTTGCTGGGCTTGCACTACAAATCTCCAGAAGGCTGTGGGTGAGGAAGTGAACGAGGGAGTGAGCGAGACAGAGAGACAAAGGAACCCTGTGGTGTGTGCTACTCCCCATTAGGTGGAGTTGTGGAAGAGGACTTTACCCAGCAGCCACACGCAGAAGAAAGCTCCCAGGAATGAGAGTGCATAGACACACTGTACCGGAATGATAATTGAGTGCACTCGGTATCGATCTGAGCTCGCACACACGCGCACACAAACCACCTATTCTTCTTTCCATCCCCCAATTGCCTCCCCTTTCGACTTCACTTCACTTCTCCCCCTCCCTCCCTCCCGCACTCGCTCCCGCACTCGCTCCCGCACTCCCTCCCACTCCTCTGCCTCCTCCTCCCCCCCTCTCTTTCTCTCCCTCTTCTGATTCCAAATCTTTTCATCCTGTCCCCTGTTCCTCTCTCTCTCTCTCTGTCTCTCTGTCTCTGTCTCTCTCTCTCTCTCTCTCCCTCTCTCCCTCTCTCCCGCATCCCCCTCCTCCCCCTTTTCTCCTCCTCCTTCCCCACCTCCTGCCTCTCCAATGACTTTGACTTCCTTGCTGACCATGTGAAGCATTCATCCTCTGTAATTCCCTCCTTCCCTTCCTTTTACTTTTCCTATTCCGTCAGTTCCTGCTCACTCTCCTCCATTTCCTCATCACCTCCTCCTCCTCCTCCTCCTCCTCCTCCCTCCTCCTCCGCCTCACTGCCCTTTCCAGTTTCTCTCCTCTCCTTCCTTCAGGTATTCTGGGTTCTGACCCGCTTTGGTTCCGGACAGAAAATCACTACCTCTCGCTCTTCATCTACCTCTCAATCTCCCTCCTCACCTGTCACCTCCTCTTCTTAGTATGCAGCCGGGGCCGGAGCCACTTACCTCCCCCACCTATCTGCCTCCCCGCCAATTCGTCCTGTTTTGCCACTGTACCCTGCCTTTTCCTTTGAAGTGTGTGCAGCCCCTGTAAGGAGGGCGATTCTGCATTCCAGTTAAACTGGCAGGCGCGTGTTTGTGCGGCACGTCGTTACGGCGGGACCTCTCTGCAGAAATCACTGCAGCACAAACTTGACGTTGTCGAGGGAGGCATAACGGTAAACAATACAATGATGTACGAGAGTACGTAAGTATGATCGAAGGTAATGGCACCGGATGGCCCGCGCGGCTCCACCGTGGAGCCGGCTGCCGGCTGCAGCGCGCCGCCTCGATCAGCGTGTGCTGCTTCTGCGCGGCGCATAATTAAAGATGATAAATTTTCTAATGCAATCAGCGGGGTATTATTAGACAAAGCTTCAGTGGGTTAGAGGCAGCCTCTGGTGAGCTTTCCACTGTTGACTAGCCTGACGTATTAGGAAGTATTTCAGCTTCCCGGCCTCAGATCTGCTTTCTGCAGCACTGCAAGAGCAGCGCGTTGGCCCGTGGCTCAGCCGAGTATTCAAAAATGCACGGCAATGTGGAAAGCATTACATGCCAGCGAGGTTTCATTAGGCTCCGTCAGAGCATTATTGTGCACTTGTGATACTTTTCAATAGGTTAACTCGCAGGTTAATGCACTAGAGTACAGCTGTTGTAAAGTTAAGTGTTGCCTCGACCTTATCTCCACTTGGTCCGGTCCTTTCTGATGGATTTGTTGTGCTCAAGTGAAGCCTCCCTTCACTTCCTTTTTTCTCCCTCTCCTTCTTGCTTTTATAGATTTCATTGCAAGGATGGGGTTTTTTGTGGGGGGTTTTGCGCAGACAATGTATAGAATGAGTGGGAGTGACTGGCTGGATTATATAAGTCGGAGATACATGAATAATTGAAGCTGAAGTCGACCTTTGGAGAAAAAAAACACTTATACATTGCAAAGCTCGTTGAACGGCCTGTGGATTGATCATTTCAGACCAGTGTCTCTGCACAATTTCGAGTTTTATCTCATCAATAATTTAGCTAAATTGAGAAAAACCTCCATTTTGTTCTAAAACACAATCTCTGTTTTGTTGGTCACCCAAATAGTCAGGATGCACAGATTTTGCTGATTCTCAGGTGAAATGACGCGCGTCCTTGTTCAAACATGCATAAGGTATTCCTGCAGTCTGAAGGCTGAACTCCTGAGACATCCGGCCATTTTTCTCCCAGGGTCATGCCCACTTATTACATTTTCACAGTTTATGCAGGGGGGAAAAAAACAAAGAAGAAGAAAAAAAAAAGCTGAAAATATTGTTTTGAATAACAGTAGTAGGAATAATTAGTGTGACACTGAATCCGAGGTTAAATAGAAACACTTGGAAGCGAAACAACTCTATTTCAAATATGGAAAAAGATTTGTTATGAATAATTCAAGTAGATTTTTTATGCATGGTGTTAAGTTGTTCTGGCTACGCATCAGCGTTGTGTTTCTATTAAATCCTCTCACAGAGGAGGAACTTGTAAGTAAACACTGAAATTTAACCACACCAGGATTTGAATAAACGGGCAATTTTGATCCGATTTTAAACATTTCTGAGGATTTTCCCTTCAAATTCAAGAATTTCAAGGACTTTTTAACATGAAAAGAATGATTGAGAACCAGTTTTTTCATGAAAACATGGCTGATTATATTGATGTTGCTTGTTTTTCTAATGTCTCACAGTCAAAGTCAGTTCTCAATCAAACCCAGTCCGTCTGTGCATGCATGTACTTCTGTGTGTGTGTGTGTGTGTGTGTGTGTGTGTGTGTGTGTGTGTGTGTGTGTGTGTGTGTGTGTGTGTGT
>JASSRZ010000042.1:4668394-4688162 GCA_032164315.1 Malacoctenus gilli | reverse complement strand
TCTCTCTCTCTCTCTCTCTCTCTCTCTCTCTCTCTCTCTCTCTCTCTCTCTCCCCCTCCCTCTCTAACTACTGAATCCTCAAATCCTGAGTCTGTTCCCAAACCCCCTACCTCCCTCCCGCCCCCCTGTCTCTCTCATCCCTTCACATGTCCCCCCTCTTCCTTTTTGTCCATGCCAGCAAGCGATGGTGATTCGGGAGGGGGAGAAGATGCAGATCAATGCTGAGCTTGTGGTGCAGGGAGATCTGGTGGAGATCAAAGGGGGAGACCGCATCCCAGCTGACCTTCGAGTGATCTCCTCCAGCGGATGCAAGGTAGGGGAGGGGTGCCCGGCCCCCCCGGGGAAGCTGGAGGTCTCGCTGGGCTTACTGTAACTCGGCTGATTCTCACTGTCTGCCTGTCTCACTGCTACCCTTTATTAGATGCAAAGCCACACGAGCACCAAAGGTTTTTAAAATACATTCTGACCTGACACGACGGTTTTGCAGCCGATGTCCTTATGAAGAGTCGAGACGTTTTATCTGGAATAAAGTTTCCTGATAGTCGGTCCCGCATTTGTCGAGGTATTTCAGTCTTGATCAATGCGTTGCACCAACAAAGGGCCGACATGACACCTCATTGAAAGGACAAATAGCTGGCTTGGGGCTTTCAGACAGTCTTCCTGCCAGATATTTCACATTTAGACAATCTGTCCATATCTATGCTGTCTCAATGGATGTTTCGACTCTCCAGAATCCCATTTTCCTCCATATTCACCGACTCTCAGGGAGAAGGTGCTTACTCCAAGATCATATAACATCGCAAAATGCTATTTTACTCTCATCAAGCAGTATTTAGCGTAACACAATTGTTGTTTGGATAGGATGTCACGTTGTTACTTTAGGCCGATCATGCCGCTATGAATGCATCAGTTAGTACACGCGCATGAGGTTTCTCTCCAGGCCTCTATGTATATTTTCCCATTTAAAGACATTTTCTGCTTTTGATTTGTTGTTAAAAAACAGAAACAACCCTGAGTTACATTGCTCATGCCGAATCGCTCTCGTGGTGATGAGCTCGGGGAGAGACATTTTGTTACGAGCGTTTTGCACCAGACTTCCCCTGAAATTCTAATTTACCTCTGATATCGTTTTTTCTCCTACTTACTGTTGCAATTGGGTGAAAGTTTCCCAAAGCTGCCGTCTGTTTTTTTCTTTTCTTTTCAACTTGACCGAAACTCATTTGTCGCTTCCTTCAGGTGGATTTTTAAAGCCCTCAAATAGGACCGTGATGACACAATCCTCCATCTATAACGAAACAATGACATGCTGCCGCTGCTCTGAAACAGTTGTCTCTTCCTGCCTCTCGCCCTCCGTGCAGGTGGACAACTCCTCTCTGACGGGAGAATCGGAGCCTCAGACTCGCTCGCCGGAGTTCACCAACGACAATCCTCTGGAGACCCGCAACATCTGTTTCTTCTCCACCAACTGTGTCGAGGGTCAGTAGGCCACATCTGGCCGAGATTGTGTCTTATCGCCTCTAAATGTCTTTTTTTGTAAGCCATCTGGAGATCAACGCCACCGCAGGGTTTTTTTTTTTGTTTTTTTTTAACCACACGGTTGGTAATGCAATTCAGTGCACAATTTATCAGACCTTCCACTCGCAAGCCTGCATCACGGTTCAAAGTCACTGAATGCTGCATGCACCAGGATTATTAATGAGTGTTCCTGTTTGAAATTAAACCACTGGGAATTTGAGTTGATCAGCTGCTGTCAGTCAACAAACAGTGAGGCAGGAGGCCTCTGAATGCATCTTCTCCATCATCCCCAGCTAACGGTTGCGTGCTAAGGTCGGCCAACAAGTCACACCGAAACTATTTATGGGAGCAAAATGTTTCAACCGCAAGCATTTAACATCCACAACAAATTCCAGTTTTGTTTAGAAAATCAATAAAACAAAATTGGAGCGGACAAAATAAAACGCAAGAAAAATTAGAAGCACTCGAGTGGCTGGAAAAATCTCAGAGCTTTAATCCAGGCTCACGTGTGAAAATACCAGTGGTTGGTTTTTCTAGGTGCTCTAAGGATGTTTCTCTGTGTTGGTTTAAAAGTTGAGGCTCATTTTCCAGTTGCAGCATCTCGTCGGAGCCCATTTCACCCCAGAGGTTCGTGAACCTGGACCCGGCTGTGTGTGCTCGTATTGTGCCATATCTGCGGGCCGTAGAGCGTGAGACGCGCGTTGAATGGGCCACCTGCTCTTCCTCTTGATTAAAATGAAGGGAGCATTGTTGTGGTCCACTTTTTCATCATGAGATTTTTCTATTGCAGGTTCAACATTAGTGTTGCAAAGTCATTGTTACAGGGCCTCTATTTGCTCTCCAATTTATAGTTTCAATCAGGCACAAGTAAAAGTGCCAATTTTTGCTGTGTTAAATCTCACCGAGTCCTGGTGGTCCAAGCAAGAAAATTAGAGGTGTCTCATGTTTACGGTTAAATTTCGGCTGAGAATGCTGGAGCCCTTCCTAAAGAGGTCTTGATGGTCGTCGATGAAAACTATAATATGGTTTTACTATTTATACTTTCATCGAACGTAATTGCAGTAACTTAAAATCTAGAGATTTGCCCTCCTTAAGCAGCTTGAAAGAGTTGAAGGATAACACAAGTTTTGATCCCACACATCTGAATGAGGCATAAAAACTTCATATTGTGCTTTTTTTGAGTTTTTATGTATTTCTGTGATTCCTTTCACCTGATAAAAGAGTCAGTGTAGTGAAGCTGCTCTTGTTCACAGAAGCCAAATCCCCATAAACAATTTCCTGGCAATCCCTCGTGGTTCATTTTTTGGGGACTTTGCCTGATGAAGTCATCAGGCTGAAGTTTTAACAACTGCGAATTATTATATCTGTATTTAAAGTGACTCGATGCAATTCTTCGGTGACTCACTCACTCAATCTGACATCCGCTCTGTCCGCCCTGCCATCAATCACTGGCCAGCACCTATAATTCACCTCCATTTATCACTCCTCTAAATCCCGCCATCATCTCCCCGCCGAGGCGCCCCCCCCCCTTCTGTTTACAAAATGCAGCAATAAACTTGTGCGGCGTCCTCCGCACTGTCAACAGTCTTTTTGTGCCTTCACATATCACTCAGAGGAGCAAACAATTCGACAAAAGCAGCGTGAGCATCGGGTCACCCCAGCTAAAAGCTGCTGCTAACACCAAGCGAGTGGGAAACTCATAACGCCACATATAAAGAGATATTTTTCAAAAGAAATGGGCCCTGGTTGAGAAAAGAAATGATGCCAGCTTGTCTGCCTGTGGTGACAAATCGATGCGGAGTGTAAGAACTGATTTGATGAATCATCCAGTGTCATCCTTTATGTCGCAGGACAAAATGATATGTTCTCGCAGCATTTGTTGACATTTTATCTTCACAGTACATTAGTTCCAAACTTTGCTTCATTGAGCCCGCCACCCCTCACGCCCCCCCACCCCCCACCCCCCCTCCTTCCCTCCAGGTACGGCCCACGGCATCGTGATTGCCACCGGTGACCGGACGGTGATGGGTCGCATCGCCACTCTGGCGTCCGAGCTGCAGGTGCGCCGGACGCCCATCAACATCGAGATCGAACACTTCATCCACATCATCACCGGGGTGGCCGTCTTCCTGGGCGTGACCTTCTTCATCCTGTCGCTCATCCTGGGCTACACCTGGCTGGAGGCCGTCATCTTCCTCATCGGCATCATCGTGGCCAACGTGCCCGAGGGGCTGCTGGCTACCGTCACTGTGAGTGCCGATAGCGCTGTACATTTTTCCTATGAGCGTCCACTGGAAATATTCCAGTTTTGTTTTTCGCTTTAAACGAGCAGATCAGTTTAAACAGTTTAATAGGATTTATGTCCCTGCACAGCCTTCATCTTGTTAGTGCTGCACACTCCGAACAATATCCACACCGAGCAAGGACGTGTTACTGCATACTTCTCAACGTATATAGTGAAAAAGAGCTCTGGGGAGAAGCTTTAAATTGAGTGCTTTTCAAACGTGAATAAAGGCTTAAGGACAGTTTAAATTTGTGCTTTTAATCGTGTGATTTTGTTTCTCGCAATTGACAGTGACATTTTTCAAAATGAACCACAAAAGGCTTCGAATCAAGTGAAAATAAAGTTGATTGGTGGACTGTGGCCGTAGCCTTCGGAGGACTTTGCAGACTTTACAATTGACTTTTGCGTCTCTGCATTGAGTCGTTTTGATTAATCTGGTCGCTTTCAGGTCAGGCATTTGAAAGAATTGCTCACAACCACACAGTAATTGCACGTAGTGTCGTCCATCTATTATGCATCTACACCTACTTTATCAAATCTCACACTGTTTGGAGCAGATGGACCTGAAGAGGCCTTCGTGCCAGTCTGAAACTTTCAGTGTTGAGACTTGTGTTTTACTTCCCAGAAGTTGTGAATCAGCTCTGGAAGGTAATTGAAGATGAGTTTGAGGGCTTGAAAACCAAAACAATCAACTGAAAGAGGCTAAACTCTGTAGAACTGATGAGATTTGCACGACCGGTGATTGATGCTCTGTGGGCATTTTGTTCTGACCAGCAGCTTGATGCATTGTTGACATAAAATACTGATTAGTTGCAGCTTCAAATGTGCCAAATCCGAAGCCCGCTGGCTCGCCATCATGGCTTCCCTGGCGCATCTAAATAGAACTGGGTCACCATCAGCGCTATTAGTCACACCTGTGCTTTCTCTAACACTGATTCACTTCCAGTGAATGACAGGTGTAGCTGTAATGATGCTAAAGAAAGCAGCTAAAGTGATTTATTGCCTGAAGTTGGTCGAATGTTGAAGTGAAGTTAAGTTTTTCTGCAACAATAAACAGAGTGTGAGCTGAGGTGGGTGCCAGCTGGCATTTGAAATGCCATCAGTCGACATTTCACTGGTCACAGAAAATAAATTAACTTCCAGTGGCTGGTTTCTTTAGTTGCTTTTGCTTTAAACACACCACGAGCTGTGTGTGTGTGTGGCTGGTTGTCTGTGTGTGTGTGTGTGGTTTATTTGTCGCCACGCTGCCTTTGTGGTCAGCGCGTATAAATGTAGGTGATGATGTGTCTCCTAAAACATATGGAATGTGTCTGTTCATCGTACTTTTATGTTCCCGTTCGCCTGCTGTTAACCAGCCGAGCAAATGCAGACACACATACACACACACATGCACGCACGCACACGCACACACACGCACATTCAGAAGGCACCTGGACCACGCATGGCTGCACATGCACAAACACTTGAACGCACCACTGCGTACACATGCTCTCTCCCAATACCGACTAACAATCATCCATCCTCACCCTTCCCACATCCCTCTCTTCTTTCCCCCTCTCTTTCTCTCCCACTGCCCCCCCCCCCCCCCCCCCCCCCCGCTCACCTCCCCCCGTCCTCCCAGGTGTGTCTGACTCTCACTGCCAAGCGAATGGCCAAGAAGAACTGTCTGGTGAAGAACCTCGAGGCCGTAGAGACTCTCGGCTCCACCTCCACCATCTGCTCCGACAAGACGGGCACGCTGACCCAGAACCGCATGACCGTGGCCCACATGTGGTTCGACAACCAGATCCACGAGGCAGACACCACCGAGGACCAGTCTGGTGAGACAGAGATGAAACGAGGAGGAGGAAAGGAGGAAAAGGTGGACGCAGGGAGCTTGGACGATAGATGGGGAGAGCGAGAGACTCGAATGGGGGAAAGAGAGATTGTGTGGGAATGCAGAGGAAGAAGGAGATGGGGGGGGGGCAGTGACCACCTGCTGAAATTCATCTGTCCAATGTTTATACCGCCAGCCAACGTGGCTGTTCACTCTACCGCTTGGATTAATTGAGCCGCGGCATGCAGTGGGCGGCACAAACATCAGTGAGGAAAAAAAAACCCCAACAGTGCCTTTTCCCAGAATTCCTGGACAAGCTGCTGCAGCAGAACAAATAGGATTCCTGTCTCCCACCAAACCGGGAAACAATCGTGCCAGATTTCAAAGAGGCGTTTAGCAGTAACCAAAAAGGTCTGGCGGAAAATAAAGGAGCAGGTGTTCCCTGCATATTAATGACGAGCCAGTCAGACAGTTGTGCAGTCCTGCGCCGAGCGGCCAGTGGTGCTGACAGAGGCCGTGGAGCTGAAGTCAGGCTGAGAAAAAAGCAGAGTGTGTTTTCTTTTTTGGGGAGTGCAGAATATTTGAGCGGGTGTTGCTGCTTTTGGAGCTTTTTGCACCTCGGCGTGTCAAAGCTCCAGCCATAGTTTGCCCCCGTGTACGGCTTGTTGCATGACACTATTACATTCTGTTTTCACAATAACAGTGACAGTGACCACCCCAGAGAGTTCAGGCAGATATGAAAAATGAATGCAGGTGCCTGCAGCAGAGTGAAGGTCACTCTCAGTTTGATAGTGTGGGAGGGATGAAATTTTGATACAAGTCATTTCCAAACACTGTTTTATTTGTATTTTTTTTTCTCTCTCCAGACGTTCGTGTTAAAAATGAATGCCATTTTCCTGACCAGGGAATTGAAAAGTCATATTTGCTAAGGAAAAGAGTGATTGCCTAACTTTAACTGACCCGGTTCCTGTTATTTAACTGCAATATCCAGTCCTAGTCGGTGGAACCAGGAGTTAAGTCAGGAGCATAAATACTGCATGAGCCCCACTTAGAAAAAAAAGAAAAGAGTCTAACACAGACTCTTCCTGCTATTCTCTCAGGTTCGGGTTTTGACAAGAGCTCTGGAACGTGGACT
Source organism: Malacoctenus gilli (assembly GCA_032164315.1). Lineage (NCBI taxonomy): Eukaryota > Metazoa > Chordata > Actinopteri > Blenniiformes > Labrisomidae > Malacoctenus > Malacoctenus gilli. Next base: position 4,681,412 of record JASSRZ010000042.1, on the reverse strand, counting down.
GCTCTGTCTCGCGTGGCCGGCCTGTGCAACAGAGCTGATTTCAAAGCTGGACAGGAGAACTTCCCCATCCTGATGGTACGAACCCTCACACTGCAACAACAAACTTCACCAACCTTCGCGTCGACGCTCCGGCCTGGTGAATGATCTCTGCCTCCCTTCAGCAGCAGCGGGGGGTGCAACACCTTTGGTTTCATCTGGGGTCGTCGCGAGCAGTCAGCTCTTCTTTTCTCTCCCCCGTCTGATCAAATAATACATGCACATTATTCATAAGACATGATTTTGCCTGCACGGTTTGCCAGTAGGGTGAAGTTAACAGCATTAGGGCAGTGTCAGGTGAGCTGTCACTCAAAAATAAGCTGTGGCGGGAGAATTATTCCGATCCCCCGCTTATTACTCACGAAAGCAGTTATAAAATAATATATATGTCTGCAGTGATGACTGAAAACAATTGATAAAATCACACCTCAGTGAAATTGTCTGTATCTGAACACTGACGCCAGTAGAAATCATCAGTCATCAGAGTGACGGCGATTTATTTTACTGTGCTTGAAATATACAAAGCAATAAACTGTTGTTTACAAGATTACAAATAAAAATAATACATTTTTATGACAATAGTTTGGATATTCTAACTTATCCCTTGGAGGAAGCAACATAAAGCTGCAGTTTGAGAAGCTGAGGTTAGTTTTAGCTTCTGATGAGCAGAGAAATCTTCAGATTTTGTTGTTTTTGATGAATAATAAAAGGTAAAACGGGTCACAGTTGTACAGTAGAAATTTTCCATTCTCTCATCCGTCATATAAAAAGGAGGGAAGCCCTTTGGTGAGGTTGTGCAATCATGACGTACATTGCTGGATTTCCTCAGCGAAGCTTCTAACGTGTTTACCAGTTGACACAATTGCACAGTACTGACAGATACTGGTGTACATGATCTCTCTCTCTCTCTCTCTCTCTCGCTCTCTCTCTCTCTCTCTCGCTCTCTCTCTCGCTCACACACATAGACAGCAGATAATCTAATGCACCCCTTGAATGCGCTCCTTCTCTCACACTGATAGATAAACACACACACTGCTGGGTGGGTAAAGTCAATACGATCCCGGTGTTTCACCCACTGCGATCCCCCAACCTGTGCCACATTGACCTGAAGAAATTCCCAGTTTGCTTCTCAGTGACAGGGATTACAGCTTTTTTGGCGCTGGTGGGAACGGACCCTTCCACTTCTCCCTCCCCGCCCCCCTCGGGGTGCTCAGGCTCCCTCCCTGCATTAAGTAACAGACATGTCTCCTGACGGCACTCCGACACAGCAGTCAAGGCGCCACCACCATTACAAGAACAAGTCCCCATCTGCACCCGTAAAAACAGAGAAATGGAATTTCCTTGATCTATTTATTAATTCATGAAAAGGCACAAACAAGGACAAATCTTGCAGAGCGCGTGTCCTTGTTTTGTGGCTGTTCATGAATGAATAAACAGAAACAAAGAGAAATTTCTTGTCTTGGTTCGGCTCCTGCTGGTGTGTTGGGCGTCAGGTCAATCAGTTCAGCATTGATTTTAATAAATTGGCTCCAAGAGCGAGCTGAAGTGGAGTTATCACCGTGGAATTTTTATGAGGGTGGATTTTACAGGTTATCAAAAGAGACTTTTCCCCCAAAATGATTCAAGTACCACACGAGCAACTTTGTCACACAATCTGAAGCCCATAAACCTCCCAAAACCATGAAAACAAATATCGAGCACCACGCATCCCCACAGGAGATAATAGCATTCAGAATCATGTAAAGGGACACCTTTCTTTCTTACCATCTGGGTGTTTGTGTGGCTCACTGTGTCATTCTACCAGTGCAAGAGCTCCACATCTGTGTATTTATGAATCTTTTCTCAATGAGAAATTCTTTAAATCTGCTCTCAAAGCCATTTACTTCACTATAAAATTAAACCCTCTGAGAGTTTGTGGCGGTGGCCTTGTGGCTGTACAGCTGCTGGTCAAAGTCCCCGGACTACCATTAGATCAGACTGAGGTGGGGGGAGGGAAAGTAGCCGCATGTAACCATCTCTGTGAGCTCTCGAGTAAAACTGCTCTTCACGTGTGCGGTTAATTCAACAATGAAGGGGCATGTTTTAAATGCAGGGATGTATTTTTTCCAAGGAGAATTGATGAAGTGTCAATAAATAAATGGCACTCGGCACACATCTCTTAAGAAATTGATTGCGTTATATAGCGTCTGGTGAAGTTTCAAGGCTATCAGGGAACTGTGACAGGCCCCCTCTGGGGGATGGTATTGATTACTTCAAATAGGCAATAATCCTAAAGTCTGAATTCACTCTCTTATCTTTTATACCAATTACTCTATTGGAGGGTTGTTGGGAGTGCTTGAGCCAATCCCACTTGACGATGGCACAACTACGGCCAAATCAGAGCCACCACCTGACCTCGTACCTGTTTTTCGGGCTCTGAGAGGAAACTAAAGAACCCAAACAAAACACACGTGAATGCCACAGAGGTTTGGACTCTGGACTTTCGTGCTTCCAGGCGACGGCGCTGACCGACACGCCAGTCGTGACCTTGCAGGGAAACTTTCAACTGAGAACTTCAACACATCTGTTGAATGAGTCACCACCGAGCTAATAGGTCTGCTGGAGGTGGGCGACATTGTGAACATGAAAGTCAGAGGCCCCTAAGGAACATTACTCGGCACGACAAGCGTAAAAAAACTTCAAGTGCAAAAAAAGAGGCTGAAAATAGAAAATTTTACATAACACTTTAAAACAATGTTGGGGCCAGATTACAAGCATCATTGATGGCGATGACTGTGCACCAGTTACATCGTTAACGAGCGCCATAATGGAAGTAATGCAAGTCCTCTCAGGTATCTCTGGCACTGTTTTAATCACTTTAATGACACATAATCCGAAAGCTTCCCGCCACCGCAGTGTGGCAAACACAGGCAGCGAGACAGACAACACTCATTCGCTAATATGCGTTTGTGAGTGACTGTACTAATGTGCCCCTCTGTGTCTTTCCCCAGAGGGAGACAGCGGGGGACGCATCCGAATCGGCGCTGCTGAAATGCATCGAGCTGTGCTGCGGGAGTGTTCGTGACATGAGAAACAGGAACACCAAAGTTGCGGAGATCCCCTTCAACTCCACCAACAAGTACCAGGTACCGCACACCACTGGCAAGAGCCAAAACAAACCAAACAGTTTTGGTCTTCATAAGTGTGCAATTCACAGTTTTCTTAATGTTTTCTATTTTTTCCTTGTAAATTAAATTTGTTTTTGACCAGCTGGAGGCAACATTTTTTCATATTTATCCAGCCGAAATTTTCCGAATCTACAAGCGCGGATAAACAAGCTGACATCAAAACAACTTGCACCACTATCCAATTCCAATTTATTATCAGAACGCATTTAAAAACACCACAGTTGACCAAAGAGCTTTCCTTCAAGTCCCTGAACACACTTAAACACGATCAAACAAAAGCAACAAAACAGCCAGTAAAAAGTGTAATTAAAGCATTAAAGACGCTCTAAATGTTCTGGCCTGAAAAGAGACTCGGCTAATCAATGGAAAGACGAAAATAGTGGCTGAATAGTTTTTTAATCAGCTGATCAGTTATTCAGCCAGCCCTCTTTTTTTTCTCTCAATGCCAATTATAAACTCTCACTATGTGTAAAGGCAATGTGCAAATGTGTATTATTTTTTTTTTTATCTCTATCGTATTATTGACGTTATAGATGTTTAATGGCAGAAAATTAGCAGTATCAGGCTTTTCTTGACATTTCTGTCAAACCTGTGAAAACACAATTTTACACTTTCATTTTCTCTGCTCACATGAAAAATGTGCTGGGAACGACTCATGCATATTCATTTATTAACCTTTCTCCATCCTTCGAAGACGGAGCCCGAACACACACTCGCTCTTTTACAGTGACAACCTGCTTCCACACTCATACTCCCATTCACACGCCTGCTTGGAGGCTGCCCAACACATGCAGCGTCGTCGGTCACAGACAAGCAGTCGCCAGATCGCAGCTTTGTTCTGTGCGCTTTATTGAGGCTCACATCTGGATAATGAAACGCCGCGCCCGCGTCTCATCTGTTTGGGACGGCGGCAGCGGCAGCAGCGGCTGAAAGAAAACGTTCAGGAGTTGAAAAAATATGTCACCTCCTTTGAAACGGTGGATAATGAAACGACTTCCTGTGTACATGGCAGAAATAGATCCCTGTGAAACAAGGTTTGGGAGGAGTGAGGTTAAAAGACTTGGTGTTTGATGCACTGGCTGTAAATCCTTTGACATCCCTTAATTGAAATTCATTTTTATGCCTCGGCGCCGGAGTCAGCCGTAGGCTGGAGACATTACATTTTCAGGTTGCCCACCCATCTGCCCGTCTCATTCTCGCTAATGTGATAGCCCTGAAATATCTTCGGGGAATTTCTTCAAATTTGGCACACGCGTTCAGTCTGAGTCACAGATGTAGATTTAGGAAGCCTAAGGTCACTGTGACTTCATGTGTGCCCCATTTTTCGTTAGCGCAATAAATCAAGAAGTTCTCGAAGGATTGTCCTCGCATTGGCCTCATTCGTTCACGCGGACTTCATGATGAAACGCTGCGTTCTTGGCTGCCAACAGTCAAAGACAGAGTGACCTACTGCCTTCCTGTAAACACAATATCTAATGAACATTTGATGGATTCTTCCTAATCTGGCCTGTTGTTCATTCGTACACAACGGACAGAATGGATTGAAGTCAGGGTCGTTGTCTCGGCACCGTAATTGTGAGTACTGTTGCAGAAAAGTCTGTATTGACTCATATTCTTGCATTCTTCCAACAGTCCATCCCACAAACTTTGTGAATCTATAAAACATTTCCCTCATTTGTATCTTCATTGTTGTCACTTCGTTATATTTCAAAAGTAGCTTTTGCCATTTTACCACCAACCTCCACGAAGTCAAGCTGTACAGATGCTTTGTAAATTATTGATCCAATGAGATCAAATGAAAAAGCGAGCTTTTTTTTTTACATTCAGCTAAATAAAAAAAGAGAAGCACTAATTAGAATCAGAGATTGGAAAAACATCATTTTTAGCATGTTAGCCGTATTCTAGCAATGTCACTTTGACAGTCAAAAATGTCAAACACATGAGAGTGTATTCGATATAGAGAAGGTTATTTTTCAATAAATGAGCAGTTATTATTCTCAATCTCAATACTTTAAATTAAAACTGCACAACCCTCTACAGTACACAGATCATATCCATTGAACCCTCTACACAAACTGCTGTCTGTTATATCATCACGAGTATGTAGGGGAAAAAAAACAACCCAAAAAATCAGCTTTTAATTGAGGAGAAAAATTTCATGTTTGATAAAAGATCATGGATTCATACTCCACTTATGAATCAGTGACAGAGCTTTATTTCGGAGGTGGGATTACCAGCCCACAAAAACACGAGCTTAAACACATTGAGTTATTCCCAAAGTAAGTCCTCGCAAAAAAGCCTCCGCACCTTGCTCAAGGGCACGGCAGCAATTAGTGCCTGCTGATGTGACGCCGCTTCACTCTCCGAGACCCAGAGTGTCCCAGGCTGACAGGAGATTTGAACCAGAGTATGAATAACACAGCAGTGATGTCGAAGCAAACAAAGCACTTCCTGCATGCGTTTTGTGCACCTGTTCCCTGGCTTAAAGTGGGAATGGGGGGGATGGGGGGGCCTGAAAAGCAATTCTGCTCTGGTTTTCTGAGATTAGATATGCTGTGACTCAGATACAAATTACCTGGGGTAGTGTGTGTTTTGTGTGTGTTGGGTGTGTATGTGTGTGTGTGTGTCCTTCTTTTGGTGTGTGTGGTTTCGGTGGGGGAAGGGGTAATATAAGGTGTAACGCCACAGGAAGACACGTTGGTCTGTGCGAACGAGTGCTCCTCCAGCAGCAAACATGCACGCTGCTTCCGATGTGCACTCAGTCAAGTCGTCTTCGATAAGAGTTATATTTTGAAGCACTTGGAAAAAATATGACAGCAACTCCCCCAAAGAGCGATAGCTGGCACAAACAGGGGGGCATTGTTGAGAAGTACAGAGGAGGATGCCTGTCTTGAGCCTCTCTTCCACACCGAGGAAAAGAAAACAGACCAACAAGAAACAATCCGGGAAAAGCTGCATGCATAATGGTTCCTCTGCACACCACTTCACCTCTCCTGCCCACCCCTCTCTTTCCACCAGCTCTCTGTCCATGAAGTGGAGGACAATCCCTCTGGTCATATTCTGGTCATGAAGGGAGCACCAGAGAGAATCTTGGACAGGTTGGTCAATCAATAACCAATTGATTAAATGTCTCCATAGGAAAATACAAGAATTTGGACTTGTTATCCGTTTACCGTTGCCGATGCAGAAAGAGAGAAAACTCTTGTTAATTCTTGGCAATAGTCTGTATATTTCTTCCTCTTCGTCAGCGAAAAGACCAAAATCAATGTCACGATGAAAAGTGCAGCCGGCGTAGCTGCAGCTCGTTGTCGCTCGTTCATCTGCACTATGAACTCTGTTGTCGAAAACGATTAAAAACACATCAGGGAGCCTCGCTGTCGAAGCGCGTGACATGAGCACACTCTGTAGTGTATTTAGACCCAATCTTACATTCACCAACCAGCTGCAGAAAATTATCGCTGGTGCTCCAAATGTGTATTAATCTGCTGGTGATAATAGCCCCCAACAAATGCACTCGCTCTTCCTGCTGGCAAAACATGCAACACTGTCTCTTTCAGATTATTCCTCTGTACAATGGGATTGTTTTTCCCTGGTTGGGCACTTTGTATGTTGCATTAGGATTCGATTTTTAACCAAGCATCGCTGAGAGCCGCCAACACAATCAAAGAATGTAGAGAATAATGAAGTCGGATAATGCTGCAATCACCACAAGTGGCTATTGTGTGAGAACATCAGATCGTTTCGACAAAATCTTTTCTTTTATTGTTGGTTTTTCTTTAGAATATTTTCTGTCACTTGCTCCAACAAAAATTCTGAGGTTGGTGAAATAGCTGTTAATGCATCTGTTGTCACTGACAGTAAGACAGACAAAAACAATTGTTGTTTTTTCATGCAATTTCTTTTGAAAGAAAAAGAGAAATAAACGCCAGCCCTTGAGATTTGAACTGCCTTCCTAATTCACCGGAACAGGAGGCTGGTTCGATCCATCTTCCACTTATTGTGTGTTTGAACACCCACCAGCAGCGGAACTTCAATGTCCAAGTGTGAAGTTTAAAACCGGCTCCATTGTTGGCATTAAAAATCTCAAACTTGGACGTATCTTGAACATGAAGTGTAGGAGTCGATCCATTGTTCACGTCGTCAATGCTAATACTTAAGCTCTTCAGGACTCTGTTGGGTTGTTTAGTAACTGCACCAAAGAGCCAGAAAAAAGATCCAAATAAAGTATCTGATGGCAGATACGAGACCTCGTGGAAACACTCTCAAACTTGGTGAAGTCGAGCCGAGTAGGCACCAATGGAAAAGCGCCATAACTCAACAACAAACAGGTTTTTTCCACTGAGTTTACTGTCAGCCTTCATTTTCTTCTTTTTTTTGGTGACCCTTCACTCAAGTTTATCTCTTGTTTCACCGCCACCGCATAGAACTTCTCTGGCTCCGCCCCTTGTCGCCCAAGCGCCCTATTCTTAGTCCAAATACCAACTTTTGTCCTCCTTTTGTATATACTTATTCAAGCTGCTAATAGACAAATAATGAAGCGGAAACCTAATAGCGGGTGTTTTCAAATTAATGGCGGTTGTAGTGAAAGTAACCGAAAAAGCACAAGCGGCGATGATGTTGTTTTCTCAGCTGGAAGTCATATTTCATCCCCCTTGTGTAACACAATCGCCGCACAGATTGAGATATCGCCGCACGCTGCCGTAATGCTTAATGTATTATCGAATGCTTCGCAGGTGCAGCACCATTATGATCCACGGCCAGGAGCAGCCACTTGATGAGAATTGGAGAGACGCTTTCCAAAATGCCTACATGGAGCTGGGAGGACTGGGAGAGAGAGTGCTGGGTATGTTTGGCTGAACAAAACCGGTATCAGTCTGCTGGGGAATAGGTGGAGAGGAGGAGCAGTTGGACACAGCTCTTACTTTTTACAATCTCTTTGGTAAACAGGGTGCTTTGCCCAAATGTCCCTATAAAAGTGTAGAATGCTTTCATTGCAGCTTTGTGTCTACAAAACAGTCTTTTGGCACCGTCGCCTTTCTCGGTAAAGCAGCCGACGTGGATCCGGTGCTAAAAATTTCTCTTATTAGACAGAAGTCGGGTTTTAACGTGGAACGCTGTTTAGTTTTAATCGAACTATCAGATGCTGACGGATGTGTGGTTCAATTCAGGTCAGAATCTGCCTGAAAAAAGTGACAAACGCAGGATAGTACCATTCCTGCCTGTAAAATGTCATTCACACATTTTTGGATTGCAAAAAAAAGAAAAAAATCATTACATGAAGTTCAACTTTCAATGTGTCTCGGTAAATGTCATCATTTTGACAAGCGAGTGAAGAAAAAAAAAGTATCTGGCATCTTTTAAAAAGTGCCATAGGTAATAATTATGTGCTATCATCATTTTTGTTCAAGTAGATGTCACAACAGTGGGATGTGGAAGAGTGCCATTTTGGGAGTGAAACTCCCGAATTCATGTAAATTATTAAGTCTCAGTTCTGCCTTGGGTAATGATGATGATGGGTTGAGGTGCCTCATGACAAGTAAGAAAGAAAGAAAGATGTACAATTTCAGAGAGCACGCATTTTGTTCAGTACAGGCGCTTTGTTTTTTGTTTTTTTTCTGCTTTGCTCCTTTGATTCATGGGACAGGCATTAAAAGGGGTTTGACATATCAGTGTGTGACATCAGAAACAACCCGTTTTAATACAAAAAGATGGATGGCTTGTTCTATAAATAGGTGTACAGATGTTCAAAAACAAAATTGCGACAGTTTTTTTTCACTGCTTTTGAAGCAGTCAAAGCTGAATCTTGTTCAAGTGGCAAAATTCTCCGAAAAATAGCATTTGTTGACAGCGAAAAGTTGAGCATTAAGATTATACTTAAGACTTGTCGTGGGGGTATGTAGACATCTGTGTACACATTGAGCGTGCTCTCCAGCTTTCTCAATGATGAGTCTTCCGTCCGCTGGGCTGAGCAATGTGGTCTCAGCCATGCTACAATGCACATTTGCTTTCCGGGTTCATATCAATGTTATTCTACCTTAAAATAACTTTACGTGTACTGAGAAAAAATCCATGTTTTAAACATGAAGATACATTCTGAATAAGATTGATAATTTTTCAAATCTCTTTTTTGATAACTGAAAAACCCCCATAAAAATCCACTCGCTAAAGTCCCGGCCCCTGAAATTTTCCAATAAATCTCAACAACAACTTTGAGAGAAATGTTCAGAGAAGTAAAAGAGGCAGATTTTTGTCATTAATCTCTTTGGGAAAATTGCTCCATGGAATAGGCCTTGAAAAATCTTTTAGGGTCACAAAAGATTTTAAGAGAAAAGTCAGTGGATGTAAAAGCAATAACACATTAAGAGTCTCTTTCCGTCGCCCCGGCGTACTTTAAAGTGTAATTTCAATCAGTTATGAAGGATCCTCTCACTGATCCCTCCTCTCTCGCAGGCTTCTGCCACTTGAATCTGTCCTCGTCTCAGTTCCCCCGAGGATTCACCTTCGACTGCGACGACTTGAACTTCCCCACTGAGCAGCTCTGCTTCCTGGGCCTCATCTCCATGATTGATCCGCCACGTGCCGCTGTGCCCGATGCAGTGGGTAAATGCCGCTCTGCTGGCATCAAGGTAATTGGTTCCACAGATTCGACATTCGTTGTAGTTCCTGAAAACCCTTTTTCCTGGGGCTTCATTTCATTGAACATTTAAGGGACAGGATTTGCATGTTAAATGTCTTTTTCAAATCACAGAATGGAGTCCAAATGACAAGTGAGGCCCTCAGCAATGTGCGGTAGATGATGCCTGATAGAGCTGCGAGGTTCTTTGCATGGCGAAGGCTTCTGAGAAGGTTTATCCAGGTGTGCTGAGGGTGCAACATGAGTCGGCGGTGGGAAACAGTTTCCCAGCATGCCTTGTTCTTTGTCATATTTGAAAAGAAAACCATATAACACATAGTGGAGTTTAAATCCCAAACGAGTTTCATTATTATCAAGAACCTAATGTGATATAAAGGTTGAATTACAATTGTTCAATAATCTTGAGTACAAAATCAGAGGTTCAACGGCTGCGAGGCTTTAGATTAGAACCCATTTGGCTTTCCACAATGAAAGCCTTCGGCGGCCTCCCTGCTGACTTTTTCAAACTCTATACAATCAAACAGCCTTTTTAAATAACGTGAAATTGCTGGAATCCAACAAGCCAGCCAAAACTTGCTAATTAACATGAGGCAAAGCGTCCATGTTTAGAGTTAATCAGGGGAATTTCGCTCTTGATGTGGAGGGTTGGCAGCTCGTCCCTACTCAGACTTTAAAACAGACAATACTTTTTTTGATCTGTTTTTGTTTAAGCGATGGTAGGGTAGCTTTAATGTTTAGCTGAACAGAAACTGTAGAGTTTTTTGGGGGGGTTAGGGTTTTTTTTTTTTTTAACTCTTGCAACAACTAATTGTGGAGAGGAAGTTTATGACTTATAAAGGAGTAAATTAAGGTTCTTCAGGTGGTGACATGAGTCCCAATCAGATGTCGGCACAATCACATGTTTTGATGCTATTTTGTAAAACATCCCATGTATTATGATGCAAATTCAACAGACTTATTGCAAGTTGTCATCATGAGTTAATCGGTTTCAAATATACACGGAGCAGATGTTTTGTCAGAGAGGTAATGACTGAGGCCACAGGAAGGTTAAGCAACTTCCAACAGAGATAAAAATGGGTAATGAACAGGAGGAGGCGTTCCTGCACAGGAGGACGGCGGCAAAACTCGACAGAAGGGATTTTGCACATTCGATTCCAGTCGAAAAAAGTCATCGCACTACCCTTGATAATGAATTGTCTGCAGACACAGCTTGATTGGCTTTAAATGAATCAGAGGCAACCTCACTTTTGCTGAAGTGGATAAGATTGTTGCAAAAAATAGGATCTCTGTGTAAAAAATTTTTAAACCAAGTTGTTTTTGTTTGTTTTACCTGCATTTCAATATTTGTCTGTGGTCTTCAAATGCAAGCGAGACTGATTTTGTTCAAATCATAGTTTAAAATACGTGGAAGAAAGAGTTTCTTTATGCTGCCACCAAACAGCTTGTTTCATCCTACAGCTAACGTTTGTATAAATATGTCCCCGTCCTGAAGGGAATTCTTTGCAGCTTCATATCAGATCCCGATCATGTGAGCAGCGTAAAATATTAACCAGATGGGCTCCAGCTAAACACGGAGAAAAAGCTGTCATCTGCACTTCATCTCCCATACATTCAAACTCAAGTCAGATCTAAACTGAGCTCAAAGTGGCTGCTATGAAACTTATTAGCGCCGTCCTGACGTCTGGATTTACCTCAGAACTGTGCTGTATGGATACGCTGGGTCCTGCCCTTTGCGTGAATCAGGTGAAAGAACACACAGCTGTGCAAAGTAGCTGTATATTCTCCCTGCTGAGCTCAGGGGAAAAACTCACGCGAGCGGCACCGCTGCTTTAATTATCTTCGCTGGATGTAAAAGTTTCTGTGCAGTGTAGTGTGCTGTCATATGCTGCTTGATCTTTAATATACCCTCATTCAGCCTGCATATGCAATACTGGAGATTATAGTGGTGATGGGGATTTCAAAAGGTGCTCCATATTATTGCCAGACTTATTATAAGAGATTTATGGGCTGTGCACTAGATATTAAAAGTAAGTTATCGTGCTGTATGTGTGTATGATTACAAAACTTTGAATGCATTGTACTTACGTGGCTGTTGATACACTCTAGACAGGTCGCCAGTTCATCACAGGGCAAACACACAGACGGATTTGTCACTGTTTGACCTCATGCATGTTACTTGATGATTAAATGAAGCCTGTGCTCACACAGGGATAACGTGAACCTTGAACAGAGAGACCCAATCAGGTCACGAACCTAAAAAGGCGACGGCGCAAACCGCCACGCGGCTCCGCCTCGCGACTCCGCTGCAACAATCTATACTTGCCTTCGTCACCTCCACTTCTCCCAAAGAAAAATCAAAGACAAACTCTCAGTCGTTCTCCTGCAGCGAACAGATTGTTTCTACTTTGTGACTTTGAAGAAAGTGGTATTAATTCTTATTATACAGTGTGTTCTTTTGTCACATCTTAGATCAAATGAAAAATGAGCTTTTCTGTAAAGTCCAATTCGGTCAGTTACTTTTAACTTGGCAGCCACCCCCCCACCCCCACCCCCCAAAATGTACTCCATGTGTCGACTCACTCTGAAACTGAAGCTATGCTATTTTTTTGGAGGCGATTTGAAAATATTTTACCTGAAACTGGTCATGTGATGTGTTGTTGACCTTTGCAGAGTGAGCAAATATCAAAGTGTCTGCAAACCCGTCTTCCTGTCAGTTTTGACGGTTATCAAAAAAAACAAAGAACCAAAAGAGATTTTTCAGTGTTCTGTCACATTTCTACTTTTAACTCTTGGTCGTTTCATTCTTCGCCGATGTAGCCACCCAACACATTCATGTGACATATAGGCTCTGAAGGCATCTACTGTACGGTAGCTCAAGCATGTTGTGACACATGACATCCGGATGAGATACAGTGCGGTGGGGTTTGCCACAATAAAGCTTTCTTATTTATGAGACCCCCCGTCTGCTGTCAGGTTATCATGGTAACCGGGGACCACCCAATCACCGCCAAGGCCATCGCTAAAGGTGTGGGCATCATTTCTGAGGGCACCGAGACGGTTGAGGACATTGCAGAGAGACTGAACATCCCTCTGAGCCAAGTTAACCCCAGGTGTGTGTGTGTGTGTGTGTGTGTGTGTGTGTGTGTGTGTGTGTGTGTGTGTGTGTGTGTGTGTGTGTGTG
>JASSRZ010000042.1:4647829-4667811 GCA_032164315.1 Malacoctenus gilli | reverse complement strand
TGTGTGTGTGTGTGTGTGTGTGTGTGTGTGTGTGTGTGTGTGTGTGTGTGTGTGTGTGTGTGTGTGTGTGCGCGCTGAAGCATCAAAGAGGAACCTCGTGATTGTGTGAGCAGTTGAGTATGTAGGCTGTGATGTGATGTGTCAGCAATTGAGTGTCAAGTGCAAACAGACACCTCAGACAGAGACACCTCCTAAATAAGTGAAGCTAAAACCAGACATAACTTGTTTTTAAGGCCTTTGAAACATGCGTGCGTTAAAGTAACCAAAAGGTAATCCCAAATATTTGAAGTACCTTTTAACTTTACTTTGATTACCTACCTGACTGTCCGTCAAGGCAGTGTTCTGGGCAGCAGTGTAGGGTCACACACAAGGACAAATGTGCTTTATGCTGTCAGTTTGAATTGTATATGAATGTGTTGAACTCACATTATTCACATTTCATTGTTGCTCGTATAAAATTTCGGAAAGAATAATGGATAATGAGAAAGCTTTAGAGCCACTGCTCGCCTGATTGTGTTATTTTTCACACATATTTCCTCCCCAAATGTCAAACTGTCCCTTTAAGACACAAAGCATGAAAAAGTGTGTTTTTCACCGTTGTATTGTGTGTGTGTGTTTGAAAGAGACAAACTTTAGGGGGGAAAACAAGAAAATGTCATCCTCTCTCTTTGCATAATTGTTGCTTCTGTCACCAACTTCTTACCGTGCTTCTGCCTGTTTTTCCAGGGATGCCAAAGCGTGCGTCGTGCACGGCTCAGACCTTAAAGACATGAGCTCCGAGTACCTGGACGACATGCTGAGGAACCACACAGAAATAGTGTTTGCTCGCACCTCTCCACAGCAGAAGCTCATCATAGTGGAGGGCTGCCAGAGGCAGGTCAGTGTTCACGTGTGGCTCTGTGTGTGTGTGTGTGTGTGTGTGTGTGTGTTCATGTGGGTGAATGCAAGCATTTGTGTGTTTGTGATGAAGTCTCTGAATGCTTGAATGTGTCTGTTTAAGTGTGGAGGTATGGTTGAATACAGTTGTATGTTTGTGAACGCAAGAGTGTGTGTGTGTGTGTGTGTGTGTGTGTGTGGCTCTGCCATTTGGGGATGAATGCAGTTTTGTGTGTGTGTGTGTTTGTGTGAGTGCACTTGGGCTATTTGCTGGTGCAGGTGGTTGAATGGATGAATACAGGGTTTTGTGTGTGTAAGTGTGCGCACAAATGTGTGCACGTACTCCTACTTTGTGGGCCAGTTTGTGACTGCAGAGCTGAATTCAAGCTTGTAACTTTGGGTTAGAGTCATAATAAATCCCACATATGTGCCTGGATGGAAATGCTTGGCCTTCATGTACAAAATGTTGGAATTAGATGTGTATGCACTCGCACACGTCCACATATATTGAGGTCATGCTACAATTCACCCGGACTCACTTACTCTCCCTCCGTGTGACTGAATGATTGCAACTCAATTCCATTTTTCATTTAATCTCCCCAGAGCTGCTTTGAAAAGACATTATTAAGACAGAAGGGGAGGGGGGAGGCAGAAGGAAGTGCAGGGAGAAAAGCTTAAATCATGATACTTATCTTTCTCCTCTTGACACTTTTTTGTTCACTGGGTCTCGTGGGTATAGGGGGCGATCGTGGCTGTGACGGGTGACGGCGTGAACGACTCTCCGGCGCTGAAGAAAGCCGACATCGGCGTCGCAATGGGGATCGCCGGCTCCGACGTGTCCAAGCAGGCAGCTGACATGATCCTGCTGGACGACAACTTTGCCTCCATTGTCACCGGAGTGGAGGAGGGTGAGAGCGGGAGGAGGAGGGGGGGTCGGGGGTGGGGTGGGGTGGTGATGGAGTGATGGAATAGGAGGGCTGAAAGAGGGAAATGATGTGAAAAGAGGAAACTAAAGATGGGAGGAGGAGAAGTGAGCCAGAAACAAAAGGACAATGGGTTTAAAAATTTAAAAACTCTCCCAGACAGCTCCTCTATCATGCAGCACTAGAGACTGGAGATTATTTCTGTATGAATACCTAAAAAATTAACCTTTTTATGAGGGAAGTTCTGGTTGATTTCACACAGAATTTGGAGACATTAAACTGGGCTAAAGTCAGATTTCAGCCCTTTGGACCTCACAAAATTGTGTCTTGACTTTCATAAAGCCTGGCTTCCCAATGACGAGAGATAATGAATATATAATTAGCGCAGTTGTAGCCTGCAAAGAGACGATGAAGCAGGCTGTACACAGTGAAAACGGCTTTGACAAGCATCTGATCAGATTTGCAATAGTCAGCAGTCGGAGTCCTGAAAAAATGTGCATGTTCACTTTCAATTTGCTGGCGTCTTGTGGTCTGGAATGGCTTTGCCTTGAGAGTTACTCTGACAGATTTGAGAATTGCCTCAAGAGGCTTATCTAATTTAACTTAGGTGGTTAATGTGGTCTTGGAGAAAGCATTTGTAATGCAGATATGCTGATGAAGCAGTCACTTTCCCTCACGTTTCGGCTAAGTGAGGCTGTGAAATTCATTTAACCTCGCCAACATACGCCAGCAGGCCAAGACAAAAACCGAGCTGTGTTATATTACATGCAAAATTGCCCTTGTGTTTTAAGATATTTCTGTTGTCGAATGAATAAATCAAAATCTATGATTTTCATTTTCCTGTCATCGTCTTCTTCAGGGCCAGCCATCAGTGCACTGCTGTGTCCTCCCTGAATTTGTTAGCTGGAGTGATGATAGATTTATCTCCCCGAATGTGTCCAAAGCCAAAGGAATTATCACAGATTTGGGCGAAATCTATTGCTGACCACATACTGAGCACTGTTCAAGGTGAAGAAGTACAAATAGTTTAAACGTGTGAACTTGGACGCTGTGTTTGACTCACAGATTATAATCAGTCAAAATCCTGCATTCATGAACTTCTGTGGTCTGGGAATTATTTTGCGTCCAGCTGTGCTGTCATTCCTTGTGGCTGTTAAGGATGTGATGATGCTTCCTTGTAGATGTTATACGTTGTATTATTAAATTTTGCCTCACTGTATTTCTGTTGTTATGGGGGTTTTACCTCAGGAATGAACTGGCCTTGTGGGACTAATCACGGGATCTGAATCTGAATGGTTCCCTCTAGGTCGCCTCATCTTTGACAACCTGAAGAAATCCATCGCGTACACATTGACCAGCAACATTCCCGAGATCTCCCCCTTCCTCTTCTTCATCATCGCCAACGTACCTCTTCCTCTGGGAACCGTCACCATCCTCTGCATCGACTTGGGCACTGACATGGTGAGCGTTGGGAGAAATCTCTTTTTATGGCAGTGAGACGCTTCTGAAAACATTATACCCTGAAATGTCTCACCAGTTTTTTGAATCGTGCGCATTGAGGCGATCAGTTTGACTATTCATCAGTCTGTCACAAACATTAATCAACTCAAAGGGTCAAGTGCTTGACAACTCTACTTGCTCTCAAGGGAGTTTGCAGCATTCAATTATTTTTCTGTTTGAACGCTGCGTTCACTGCATCAGCTGCCAAGTTTGGGTATTATCTCAGACCTGTTGTGGTGTCTGATTCACATCCAGCGCAACTGGCTGTTTAGCATTAAAACCTAACCTGGAGCAAGTCTTTTCAGCAGAAATATACAAAAACTAGAAGGCATCCAGATATTGTTGAATGGGGTCTTCAACATCCATCTTGTGCTGGCTGGACTGATTCCTTGGTGTTTTTAGCCCAGGTGATTTTTCCAGCTCACAAACAAAACGTGACGTATCACATTTATCTCGGCTGATGCATTTCATAGTCTCTTCACCGTGAGCAAATTTGTTGTTAGCGTGGCTAATTTTAGCAAATCTCAGTGAAAGGCGGCTAATTATTAACATGTTTCACAGCTACAAGCAAGCGAAGGGTGACATTAATCGCGAGTGATGTTAATGCTGGTGTCAAAAACGAGCGCCCCAAGGTAAAAAGAACAAATGTTTGGTTTAATTTGTTCTTTCTGTCGGCGGGAGGAATTCGCTTTTGGCTCAGTGCCGGCGTCCATTTATTCGTGCAGAACAAAGACCGGGTGACACTCACATACAGATTTACATTTCACAGCTCTGCCATTTCCTGATGCCAGTCTCGCCTTTTGTATTTCCAGCAGCAACAAAAAGAGTTGCTGGCACGCTGCTCGCCTGAGGGGCGTAATCCATCATTACAAAAGAAAGAAATCACAGAATGAACACATTCAGAAGGACTCGTTCAATTGTGTTCATTACTTTAACTTTAATTTTTTCTCCTGCTCTCGCCCACCAAATATTACTGTGCACCTGAAACCCGTTCTTGTGCATCCCCGGCGAGATGGCGAAAGTTCCAAAATAATGAGGTGCATGTATTATAATTGCTTCATATGCTGCTGCCAGAAAGCATTATAGTCTCCACAGGTTAAAGATGAGGAGTAGCAGCTTGCTCACAATGTTGTTAAGGCGGTTGCACATATTTTACTCGGCTGACATGAGGAATGAACTTCTTTGGTTTCCCGGCAGCAGGACAGATTTGTTCGTGTTGACAAATATTTTCTGAACTGTCTGAGATCACAGCAATGGTGCAAACTTCACTGGTCAGATTTCTTTTTTAAAGACGCGCCGATTGAAGCTTTAAAGCACCTTATCCCGGTGCTTGTTTTGCATAATAAACCTCTCGCTTTCAAAGTAACATGCCTGCATGTCTTCAAGGCCCGCTGGTAGGAGTGAACAGCTGGATGTTGTCTTTGAAGAGTCGAGCCTCAAATTGAAGATAGTTGAATATCCGACAAAAAAGGAAAAGTACCTGGGAGAAGTGTTTTTAGTACAGTATACAAGTAAAATCACAAATTTCCCATGTCTGCTGGTGAGGCTGTTAACAGCTTGTTAACAGCTTAGTTCAACTCCAGGCTACAGGCTTGAGGGCTCTGCTGAGATTTAGCAGTGACAACCAGCACTTGGAGTGTGCTATGATTATTTTTAGCAGGCCCTGCCATGTGGAAAAGGATGGCTGCAAAAGATGTTTATCAAAGCTAGATGTGGCACACTTACCGATGCTCTGAGACAGAGATTTGGATGGCGCACACCACCACACGTACATTCAGGGGTATAAGAAAAAAAGAGAAGGGGAAATCTGTTCCACACATGCTGCTCTCGCAGCCCTGTTTCCTCCACTTCTCCTCATCTCTGTCTTTGCTGTGGGTCAGGGGAGTATAACACCAAAACAAACTGGATTTGTACACCACAGGGTCTGTGTTCGGATTCACACAGGGCTGAGTCCCCTCCCGAAATCCCACCTAAGTCCGGGAGATTTCCTTCTTGGAGTCGCACATATTGCTCTATTGCTTACCTGCTAAAACCAGCCAATATAAGATCTTTATTACAGGGACCTTTTCTACCCTCCTCTTTTATGAATGTCTTGAAATCCACTCTCCCTCTCTGTTCTCCTGTCTCCTCTCCCCACCTCCCTCTCTGTCACTGTCATCGCTCCTCTTTTTCCCCCGTCTCCTTGGCCTTTTTCCGCCTTTTCTCCCCCCACCCGGTGATTGAATGATTATGTTAATCGCGATACGTCTCGTCCGCCCCGCGTCTGGCGCCGTCATCGCGGCTTTGTACCGATGCCACAAAGACAGATTCCTGCACGTTTATTGCCCCGGGAGGCCTCGAGCCAGCTCGCCCTGATGCCTTCCCTCCTTTTTCCGCTTCAGGTTCCGGCAATCTCGCTGGCGTACGAGACGGCGGAGAGCGACATCATGAAGCGGCAGCCAAGGAACCCCAAAACAGACAAGCTGGTCAATGAGCGTCTGATCAGCATGGCGTACGGACAGATAGGTCTGGCCTCTCGAGTCTCGTAAACTCTCCCCCTCCACTGCTCTTGAACCTGAATCAATGTGACAGGCCTCTTCTAGTGAAGCTGTAGTGATAAACATCCTGGTATAAAACCCTCAAACACCGACGTTTATCAAAATTGTGGCCTTCCTTACTGCCTCTGTCAGTGTTTAGCTGCACACAAGGATGCAAAACAGATCCAGACTTGAGCAGAGTTTTTTGTTCCTCTTGTCCCAACAGGATGAGAGAGGAGAGTGCGTCTATTTTCTACTTAATCTTGGTCATGTTTCAGTGGTTGGCGCCTCACTCGGGTACATGCGTTTTTATCTTTGGTTTTATATGATGTGGGAATTGTATAAAAAAATAAAAAAATCCGATGTTGGCCCGGATTCACAGGCTGTGAAATAGGTCAGCGTACGACAGGGTGTCATTGGACGACACACAGCTCAAACTGAACATGTACAAAACAGCAGGCGACTCGCATCAACCCCCATAACTCCACCAAGGCGGGAAGAGCATGGGGCGAAGTCTTTGCAGGACACCACAAATCACATTTACAAACTGCTGTGTTGACATTACAGCCTGGAGTCCTAAAGCACAATGAACATTTTACTGATGATGTGATCCACAATGACACTGTAAAAACCAACACTTGCGCCCACCAGGAGAGAGAAGTGGAGGAGAAAACGGCCTCAACCAGCTTCTAAATACAAACACTCAACTGTTGCAAGGCTTCATATCAACAATGTAAAAGAAAGCCATTGTCTTCGGCTGCAATCCGAGGCTGTAATCGTTCAATATTTGTGAATATTTAAGCTCAGAAACTAGACGTCCATCAAGCGGAAAGTGTCACGCCCACTCTGACAAAATGAATTTGCCAACATGAAATTAAAACCCTTTCGGCTATTATTTGCAGTCCTCAGCTCTCTGAAAGTATTTACATATTTAGAAAAAAAGAGCAACATCACAGAGAATGATATGATCACCTACACTGTTTCTGAAAAACATTAAGTCACACGGACCAGGTGGATTTTACCATTCTGAATATTTTCTGACTCTGAATATGCACATTCTTCTCATACCAGTCCAGGTGTTTATCCTGTATTATCCCTGTTTTTTTATTTAAATTCTTCAACCTATTTAGCAAATTGTTGTAAAATCCGGTTAACAGAACTGTCTGATTAAGACCTCAGATTTAACAAGCAGCCGGGGGATTGGTAATTCCAAAACAACATGAGACCTAATTTTATAGTTCTGTGATTTTCTCAAACATCTGTTACAGGGAACACAGTTTACTACAAATACAGGTGTGTTTAGCAGGCTCACTGTTCACTGAAAAGCCAAACTGTCAGTGAGAGAAGTTGAAGTGAACAAAAGGATTTGACAACCAACTGAATTTGTTGATGCAAGATTAAAAGAAGGGTTTCTTTGGTAAATTAAAACAACTCTGCCTGTTATTATTTTGCTTGTCTGTTCTTGTGTTCTGTAGCGACTTTTGTTCACACGTAAAATGCATTTTGATCCTTAAAAGCCAAATTCTAACATGAGATGTGATGCTGTTTGTTGGTAACTGTTAGTGAAGCGTTTAAGCATCACTGGTGATCATGTGCTTTTCTAAACCAGGTATGATCCAGGCCGTCGGAGGTTTCTTCACCTACTTTGTGATTTTGGCCGAGAACGGCTTCGTACCGTTAGACCTGATAGGCGTTCGTGTCAACTGGGACAGCCGTGACGTGAATGACCTGCAGGATAGCTACGGGCAGCAGTGGGTAAGGAGCAGGAGCAGGAACAGGAACACACACATACACCAGCATGTGCTGGGGGGTTTCTACACTCGTGCAAAGTGTAATTACACATCATGTGTGTTTTTACCCGACAGACATACGAACAGAGAAAGATCGTGGAGTTCACGTGCCACACGTCCTTCTTCACCAGCATCGTGGTGGTCCAGTGGGCCGATCTGATCATCTGTAAGACCAGAAGGAACTCGCTCTTCCAGCAGGGCATGAAGTGAGTCCACAAAGAAAGAGTAGCTGCTAAAACAGTTGGAGTTTAAGGGGGGCTTTTTTCTGCAGAGAGTTTGAAAGTTGGGATCATAAAATGCAAGGTTTTGCTCCATCTTCCTGAATTTTTCATTTCTTAGCTACATTGTCACTTTATCATTATGAATCTCTGTCAAACTTTTTGGTTTCCTCTGACTTGCTCCTTTTTCCCCCCGTAAAACAGAAACAGGATCCTGATCTTCGGCCTGTTCGCTGAGACTGCCCTGGCTGCCTTCCTCTCCTACTGCCCTGGAATGGACGTCGCATTGCGCATGTACCCCCTGAAGTATGCTCTGTATATGAATATCGCCACTGAACCGAAAAATAACCTCTTAAAGACCTAATGGGCTGCTATTAGCCTGTCACTCTTGACTGTAAATGAAGTCTGTGATCTCCTTAAACACCGCATTGTTATCCTTCATTTTTAAAAATGGCTGCAATGAATATAACAATTTGCACTCTGTCTGTGACTCGATTCCACTCAATCTATCCACTCCTCTCTTACTCTTTTTTGTTGGTTATTTCCTTACAGGATCTGGTGGTGGTTCTGTGCCCTCCCGTACAGCATTATCATCTTTATTTATGATGAGGTCCGCAAATTAATTCTGCGGAGAGACCCGGGAGGTAAGCAAATATTAGCAAAAGACAAGACTGAGGTGGTTCTCGGAGTACACTCTGTATTTTTGAGCTCGAAAAGATGTTAGAGTGAAATGACGCCCCCTCCCCAACCCCACTGCCCCAATCTCGAGAACCACATGCGTCCCGCTCATATCGAGATCTTTCGCCCATTGCCTATTCGTCTGTCAGCCTTCCTGCTGTTTGGTAAGGAAAAAAGCCCCCTTGAGGAGTGGCCTGTCCACTCCTTTTAGGACACTCTGATTGACAAAGTCACCACCATGGTGGTCCGCTCGTCTCACCTGAGGCATCCCCAGCAAGCGTTTGACGGATGTTGACGTGCATGACTCCAGTGTCACTTGAAACATGCAATTTTTTTAAAACGGACACAAAAATACCCCCAGAAAATGTTTTGAGCTGAGATCAAGAAATAAAGAACAGGTACCACTTTTACACACCAGTGTTGGTCGCAATTATGGATAATTATTTCAAGCCTTAATTTTGGTGTAATGTTTAAAGCATTGGTTTGAAAGCAGGGTTTTCAGCACATTTGGCAGCTGTCTCGTTAAAGTCTTTGGTTTTTGTATCAGGCAAAAAGTACACAATGCTAATTCTGTTATCCGCCTTGTTTTTCTGGCACATTTTAATATCGGCATTGATATTCTGACAAGTATTGTTTAAAAAAAAAAAAAAAAGGAAGTGTAATAATTTTCATTTTAGATTTAATATGAACCCAAGCAGTAACAACAAAAGCGATTTCGGGGCCGCACCTTCAGCAATGCGACAGAAAAACTATCAAGCAGAAAACAAAATGCAAGTCACACAAACGCAGAACAATTCTCCCGCTTTCAAAGCCGCAGCCGCCGCAACACTTGACTGATTATTGTTTGTCTTCCAGGTTCCATTTTCTGACAAAGTACCATGTAAATTCAGTGTAGTCTGCCATTTGATAAATGGAGCATAAAATCACAGCTTATAAACCAGAAAATATCCACTGGTGAAAATCAAACGTCACCAATGAAATCTAATTTGACTGGATATTTGGGCCAAAGGCTGCATGTGCTCCAGATTTCAATTAAAATTATTTGCAACTTTTGTTTTACCAAGCATCTCGTTGATGAGCACGTTGAAAAAAGTTTGGGTTGTTTTAGGAAAAAAGAGAGAAATATCAAGAATGCAGATCGTCTCTAGCAGGAAATTTTAGTGATTCTTCTCACGGCCTGAATGTCGAGTGCCATCGGCCTCGTCTTCTGTGTGAATAATAATCATGTGGGAATCAGTGCCTCTGTTCTTATTTCCTCAAGAAAATACACAAGTCGGCAACAACAATGAAAGTTGTCTCTTATTAGACTTTTGGACCATTCAGATCCAGCAGTGCATCGACTTTATAGGAACACCCCAAGGTCTCCAGTAGTATCTGGTCGACTCAGTATTAACAGGAGATCTCTGTGGTTTGAAAGCTGAACTTTGAGCAGACTTGTTGGCAAAATGCTCAGTAACGACAGGAATCGTTCAGTCAAATGTAACAGTTTCAAATCCTTGTTTTTCCGAAGCATTTCTAGACAGTTTTCATGAGGTGGCAGAGCAAACTGTCCTAAACACACCTGCATCAGGCAATCTTGATGCCAGAGAGCCACAAGCAGCACAATGTTTGCCTGCGACACTGCACTGAAACAGTCTGCCTGGCCACTCACATAATGTGAATAAACATGGGGACTTTTTCGCTGGTAGTGTTAAAGCAGTGAGTTGTTCAGTGATCAGCACACACAGCAGCCTTGGCTACTCAAGCACAGCCATCCATGACCTTGTTGCTGGTTCACCGGTTGTCCTTTATTGGACCCCTCACTCACTTAATCTCCTCGTTTGAACATTTTGACCCCTCCCACCCCTCCAAAATCAGCTCATCAAAAACTGCTCCCATTGTAACTTTCTCCTGTTTTCCTGCTTGAAAAACAACAGCATGTGAGCGGGCCCAATCTGCTCGCATGACAGGTACATAGGCAAGGTAACTCACTTTACCCATCAGTAGTTTCGATGTTGTGGCAGATGTAGACCAGGAAACAGCAAATACCTGTCCAAGCAGTGGAGCGCCAGCAGTGATTGGAGAGGAAATTAAAGCGGGGCTGATGAAGACCCTCGAGATACGCCCCAAAGATCAAACGCACGATACGGACACTCAACAATGCTCCAAATCTGCTGGCTGCCACAGCATTCCAGCTGATGAGGGGCAAGACATGAGGAGACAAATACAATTTATCGTGACAGTTAATCATTTCTGTTAATCTGTGTGTCACGGGCTGCTGATCGGAGTCTTAGACGGGATTCATTTGGAAATGTACAGACACAAAGGCGACGAGATGAATACAAATAGAAAGATACAAAAGGATATTATGAGAAGTGCCCGTCTGTCATTTCGTTCTTTGACACTCTCCCTCTTTTTCTTTCTGCCTCTCTCTCCCTCTCTTCATCTCTTCCAGGTTGGGTGGAGCAGGAGACGTATTATTAACATTCAGAAAATGTCAATTTGAATAGTGTGTCTGTGTGTGTGTGTATGCATACATGTGTGTTTGTGCGCGCCTGTGAGGGTAAGACTGTGCGTCTATGTGTGTGTTTGTGTGTGTCTGTCAGTTGTAATATTGCATGGATCAGTTCACAAATCTGATTATCATAAAAAGTACTGCTGAAAATAGGCTTTTGATTGTGCGTTGAGGTTTTCTGTCCTTTTATCAGGAAACATTTCCAGCAGATCAGTGGCAATGTACACCTCTGTGCCTCACACAACGTGATACCAGGGTGATGTACCATGGCTTGTTTCAGGCTATCATACCAAATGTTGTTCATGACGTGAAAGTACCAAATAAAATGTGTTCCAAAGTACAGCCGGCTTTTGGTTTAATTTTTGCTCCCTGATTGTGTGTTCAGTATCTTTGCTTATAGCTGTCGCTGCTCATTAGTCCTCCTAATTGAGAGTCAGAGCTAAAACGTGGAAAAGACACAGAACTGCTTGCCAAAGTGAGAATAACTTTTGACCGCACACGATATTTTTTTTCATAATTAGTTATTTACTAATTATTTCGGCTGTTTTTGCATCACTGCTGGTATTTTTCTGTTTATTTTCGGGGTTCTTCAGTGGCTTTAGTTTATCATTAAGGCCCTTCTGGTTCTTTGTTTCATGTTGCTATTTTTATTCCTCGTGATGTCTCCCAAATTGCCATCCACGCCTTGTCCTGAAGGGTCGGAACTCACCCTGCCTGGTTTGACTCATTTTATAAGCGTCGTCTTCCGCACATTTTCAAAACAGTTAATATTTTACTAATCATTAATTTTTTAGCCATTACATTTGACATTTCCAGACACTATTAATTGCATTTACCTCAGTTTTTTTCTTAGTTTAATGACTTGAAACTGAGGTCACCCTGTCTGCAACCAACGGGCCAATTGGACAACAGTGTCATTCGAAGGCATTTAACTTTCTTGAGCTTAAGCTGTAATTTGACTATATTTTCAGTTTGGAGATTGTACTGCAGTGGAGTGGAGCAGCGCTACAGTACATTAGGATGTTTGTCTGATGTTTAGCCTCTGTCATGTATGTTAATGAGGTGACCAAAACTGTGATTAGCTCCTGCTGGTGTTCATTTTTTCCCTCACCTCATTATTCTTAATGTCTGTCCTCACATCTAATGAGTGTCACTGGACATTCATTATTCTGCTGTAAAAATATCTATGTGGAAGCAATTTGTTCCAACATCTTTGAATCTAAAGTCAAAGGCAATGCCGAAAGTATTCTGCAAATTAATTGAGAAAGTGTTTCAGCTCTCTCATCCCTCCAACCTAAGCCTCGCCATCTTTGAGGCCTCCGTGTTCTCTGCTTATACTTTGAAACAAGCCTTGGCGATTGGAAACGCAGTCTCAGGCTGCTCCTGGGCATCATTAACCTTGCCACCAGGTTCCTTCCTTTTTCTTTCTGTAGAGGTCTGCAAGTAGATACAGTGTTCGCACATATTTGGACGAGGTGTGTTCGTGACAAAAGTGTGTTTCGGTTCTTCTGTCTTGGTGGAGACCTGAACCTGACTGCACAGAGAATCAATATGGAGAAAAACAATGCAAATTATGGTAAACTGTCTACCTGTAGACATGCAGAGCCAAGCAAGTCAAGGCTCCGGCTGAGTTTCAAGTGAGACTGCAGAAAATGCAGTTTTCTATGCCTTATATCCCTATAAAAGGAGGGTCGGGTTTGTTGGTTTCAGGGGGTCAACTGTATCATCTTCTAATGCTATTTAATACTCAACCTCTGTTTTCGTCTGGCAGTCAACCTGAGTGCTGAGGTAAGTTTCTCTTTCTTATGTTATTGCAATGTCTTCATCTGCATTATACAATATGGGTGCACATTGTCATCCTGTCTTCTTTCTACTGTGGATCATTTAAAAATGGACTGAAAACTTCTGAATGGTATTTTTAAAAGCTTCTAACAAACTTACCCTTTCTAAACTATGCAATTTTTCAACCTTTGCATCGTCCAGTCAGCGAGTGCTAAGGTTGAGATAGAAACTTTTTTTTTGGTGGGGGGAAGTCAAGATTTCCTTTTTTGTTTTTTACTGTTTCTGTAGGATAAACAAAGCCAATATGGACTTCCTTTGAACAAACAGTTCAATAATGTCTCACTGTTAGTACCCAAATTCCTTTGGAAAGTCTCGTGGAATTTGGGTACAAATTGAGTTTTTAAGTGCTGTGTGTTATCAATAATTGAATTCTGACTTTCAACCAATACTTTCTCTTCATTTACATATTATCTGCAGATTTTGAGGAACAAACACTCAGAATTGTATTGAAATGAGTGATAATGTCCTTCAGAAGGTCTCTCACCTTTGTGTGACCTTAAAACACCCCTGATCCGACGTTTTGAGACAACCTCGCGGAACAACAACAACCACCTACGTCACTTCCGCACACTGCCTGTCAAACATGGCGCTCCTCCTAAGGTCAGTACGTCTGTGCTACATAACTTGTGTGTACTGTTGAGCGTTTTTTGTCGTTTTCGGGACCTATTGGACCATGTGAACTTATTCTCAAAGGAATTACGTTATTGGCAAAGAAAAACACGTCCTCATGCTGCATTTGTTTTGTGTTGATCTGCGCGTTTAGCGTTAAAGTGATGCGACTCGGCGCTAGCTGGCGTTAGCATGCGGGCTAGCGCTGGACCGTCTCGGATGTATTTGTGAGGGAACATTGGGTGGACTTTGACTCGGAGCCTGATTAATGCTAAGCAAAGACTCACATTTACTGGTTTTACTTCTCTACTGTTCGTGTTTGATAATATTTGGCTCGTTTTTAATCGACAGTGTTACGGTTTATCTTTTTTCCTGCTTGGCTTTTTGATGGCACGATTTTTACTGTCACTAAAGAGAGCTTAGTCCTGAAAAACACACGTCAACACAGCTTTTTTTATTTAATGACCTCGGGTTGCTTTCACAAATAGGTTTAATCCTGATTTTGCTCTGTGCATCGCTGTTTGGTGCGCCTTTCAGTGCAAAGAGCTGCTAACTTGTTAA
Source organism: Malacoctenus gilli (assembly GCA_032164315.1). Classification (NCBI taxonomy): domain Eukaryota; kingdom Metazoa; phylum Chordata; class Actinopteri; order Blenniiformes; family Labrisomidae; genus Malacoctenus; species Malacoctenus gilli. The sequence continues at coordinate 4,653,804 of JASSRZ010000042.1, read as the reverse complement.
ACAGATACTCACCACTTCGTATCATAAAATACTTAACTTATAAATTCACTGTGTGTGTTACTTCAGTGGGACATCAGTTATTTAGTCTCTTTTGCATCTGTTGTAGTCACGTAGCAACTTTGTTCTCCCAATAGTTTTTCTAAAGCATCATGTCTTGTGATAAATGTGTTTTATTATGGAATGTTGTGTTTGAACAAAGACTCAAAAGTAAAAATACTGGGGGTAAAATATGAATCTAACATGTGTGTTCTGTTTTAATCTCCCAGGACTTTGGCCCGTCAGGGTGTCTGTCTGTCCAAACCTCAGTACAGCGTCCTCTACAGACAGTGAGTTCTGTTTTTCATGCAGCAGAGATTACATCTAAATGTACTGGCTGTGCTTGAGATTCATGTTTTGTTTTTCCTCAGACTCAACTCTGTGTGTGTGAATGCTCCTTTTTGTCCTTTGCAGTGCTGTCCCCATGGGAACAACAGCTAAGGATGAGATGAACAAATTTTGGGCCAAAAATGCCAGATTAAACCGACCTATGTCTCCCCATCTCACCATCTACAAGTACGTACTTTTTTATTATGTAATAATAAGACTGGAATAATGTGTAATATTGAAATAATACCACACGCTGTTTTTATTTTACCCTTCCGGCATTGTGAGTGCAAAGATGCCACAAATCTACGGCAGCAGATTATCCAAGTGGAAAACCAAATCTCAAGAGTTCACGTTATCTCACAAATTGTGTAGACTTTTTCATTTTCTATGTTAATAGAGCAGCAGGCCAAGCCGTCGTTACCGGAGAATTAGTGCAATAAGCACCTTGACGTGTCAGGCAGTTATTAGAGTCCTAAAACCTGCAGTAAATAAGAGTTTTGTAGTCTCTCACTGGGCTTGTTTCCCAGCTTCCATTTCATGCGGCATTCCTCTGTTATCTGGGAGCATTCTGCTGGTGCAGGGTACTTATTCTTTGATTCTGACACTTCAAGCCATTTGTTGTTTCCACCATCTGTGATCCAGTGAATTAAATCTCACTCGTTAGCCATTTTTAACCAACTCTGTACAAGAGCATTAGCCTAATTTATAACCGAAATGTAATAAATACGTCGCACAGCTTGCAGTGTTGCTTCGCGGGTCTGTGCTGCTTTACACTTGCTTTGCATCTTGAATCTGAAAAGCAGAATGTGGCAGAGAGACGAGTGGGGAAAGAAAATATGACAGTGAAAGCGCAGTATTTTTGCACTTTGAATTTAAACGGCACTGCCTCATGGATCGACCATGATTGTAAATATTTTTCCTTATCTTTGCGTTTCAGATGGTCTGTTCCCATGATGATGTCCGTCACACACAGAGGAACAGGAGTTGGGCTCAGTGGAGGTAACGCATTTTTGTCATCTGTGAATAAACATCGAAAATAAGCAAAGTAGAATCTCAGTCATCTCTGAAAATACTCAAGTTTTCCTGCGTAAAAAGGAACTGGCCTCTTCAACATGCATGAACCATTAACTCTTTTTATTCTAGCAACAAAGAGGAGCCGTACCTCGACCGCTGTCAGCTTTTGATTGACCCTGAAACCCTTCGGGGCATTTTAGTCCATCACTATTGATTTCTGCTAAGAGCGTTTACTGGAATTACAAAACAGAGGTTGTTCGATACAATTCAAGCCTTGCATGTGAAAATGAAGTGTAACACTGGAGGGCTAATGGCTTTTAGTCATCTGTGTGGTGTAAATGGGTTGCGCTTGTGTTGTTGTGATATTGTGCTTCGGTGCTGCTGACCTTGATGAAACACTTTGTCAAAGAGTTCTATACTGTTTACATGTTATCGGGTTCACTGAGGGTCAAAACTGTCCCTGCAGACATCAGTCTGTCACCGCGTTATCAGCTGACAGAACGTGTGTCTGAAGTCAAGTTTTGTCTGTTTGCACAGCGTTGGTGCCTTCAAAGTTGACAAGAAGGAACTAAAAAGTTCCTCTTTTGTCCTCAAACAATGAATTTATTGCCAAACAATACTTTTGTTATGCGTTTCACCTTGTGGAACTGCAGATGTGCGATGTCTGGTCACATGCTCATTTCATGTTTTATTTTTATGTTGTTTTCTGACAATACTACCTTTTAATTGTGTAACATTTCTAAATGCATGTCTCTATGTCTCCTTAAAAAATCTCAATGAACTCCTCGACTTCTGCGCTTTTTGTTCTCACTGGCGAATAAAAATAGATGCTCAGTTAGTCATTGTGTTCAATGCATTATAACTGGCAGCCAATGAGGAGCTTGTTTGATACAGCGCCATTGTTTAGCCCTCATTTAATTTAGTCAGCAGGGAAAAAAAGTACTTGCATAACTGGGATATTCAGCTGTTTAAAAATAACCATCCAGTTGGTTGGGAGGGGATGGGAGCTTACACAGTGTAATCTAGTCAAAATCCAAACAGAGATGCAATTTCCGTTTTTATTTCATTTTTGGCCTCCTCCAGTTAACTGTTACCTTATTCAATCTTTGAACTCATGACTTCTGTCTGTTTAGCCATCTCAGCTTTTGCACTGGCAGCTCTGGTTTTACCCGGAAACTATCCGTACTACCTGGACTTGATCCACTCGCTGTCCATCGGACCCTTCCTCATTGGGCTGGCGAAGTTTGGCATCTCTTTCCCCGTTTCTTACCACACCTACAACGGCATCCGCCACTTGGTAAGACTCAGCAATGATTTGTCTCATTCTGTTTGCAATACTGGAATGTATTTCAGACTTTTTGTTAGTTTGTTGTCATGAGCATGTTGTGTTTTGGCTGCTCAGCTCAAGCTTTCAAAAAGCAGACAAGTCCCTGTGGAGTTTGTGTTTTTTTCGCTTTATCCAGGTGTGCTAACAGAGAACATTAGCAGACTTTTCTAAACTGAGGCTGTCTGCTGTGTTAAGTCAACTTCTCCTCACTCTCTCTTGTTTTTGTCTCCCGTTTTTCATTCAGTGGTGGGACATCGGCAAAGGCTTCAAAATCCCAGAGGTCTACCGCACCGGATACTTGGTTATTGGCCTCTCTGTTGCCACCTCCATCGCTCTGGCAATGATCTGAGCACAGGACAAGAAGTGAGCAGAAAGGAAAGGAGTAATGTGGACTGGCTGCCCTGTGAGAGTTTTGTGTATATGTTCTGTTCTGGCTGAATGCGGGCCTCGTTTCATCAGAGTATTAAAATAAAGGATTATATTATGCTGTACTCGCAAATGATGCTGTGATTTTTGTCCCTTGGATTTAATTATACTCTGGAACAGCTTTGGGGTCATCAAATGCAGCAGAGTGCAAAGTGCATGCAAATGTGACCCACTTTATTGCACACTTGTTCTCGCTGTGAACAAACAACCGGCAGCCAAAATTAGATGCGTCCTACATGTTCCATGCTTATGTAATTTGTCTAATAATGCTGTGACGTCAGATACGTTAATCACTTTTCATTGCTTTAAGTGCTCGCTTATTGTCGGCCCCACAAGGATGCCTGTTGATTGACAATGCGGACCACAAAGTGTGTTTGTGTCTGTCTCGCCGCCGTTTACTGTAAGACTGTCATTCATATTTTACCTTCTCGGGGCCGCAGAGGCTCAGATGCATTTTTAACAGGAAAAAGCAAGGATGAAATGTGGGGAGGCAGCGGCCCAGTGAAGGAAGCGGTGTGTGTGAGTGAGCGGGCGTCTCACCAGCAGCCTGCCTCAGGCCGTACCTCCCACTGAGCCTGCACAGGAGCTACACTCCACACCTGAACAGCTTTTGTCCTGCAGTGTGTATAAAAGCAAGCCGCGATGTGATGTATGATCCGCCTGCACGCGAGTAAGGCACAGAATCCAGTGCGAATGAACAGCGGGAGTAAATATTTTGTGCAGGAACAACCTGTTTTCTATTTGTGTCCGTTTGGATCGACTCAACTCGCGTTGCTCAGTCTAGTTGGCTCCAACGAAACCAGTTTATCAATTTATTACAGCGGGCTCAAAGGAAAAGTTCCTGTCAAAATGGATGTTGTTTCAGTTTGCTCTTTGAGAGAATTCTTTTTGACCGGCACGTTACATCAAACATTGCTTGTAAAAGACTCAAAACGTAGTTTCTGCACCGACTGTCAGGGTTGTTAAAACTCCAAGGGTAATTCAATGCTTTTGATCAAGTTATATTAAACTCGGTGTCGTGTCAGTTCTGTTGCAGGACAAATGTATTTAACGGTTGTCAGCGCGAAAAGAATTGCCACGCCAACGTCAGCAACAGGGGGAAAAGTGGCCCTCCGTCGGCAGCGCTGGCTCGAGTCTGGCGCTGCGAATTTGGCATGTAGATGGTTTCCTGCACTGAGACTAATCCATGCTGCCGGCACATTCCCACCTGAGCTCGAGATCAATCAGACTACAATTTTCTATTGTGATAGACAAGGAAATTGGTCAAGCTCTGCAGGGTTCGGGAGAGAATTTGCTTTTAGCCTCTTCCTGCAAAGCCCCACCGCGCTGTTTTCCCTTTATTGAGTAAAACTCAACCTGAAGCATCTTAATGAAAACACGGGTCATTTATTCCCTGCGAAGAATGAGCACTTTACTTCATCGTCGCTGATGCATCTGTAATATACGATGTTTCATCTTTGGGTTTTTGCTCCGATAATATCACTATTATGATAGTTTGACGAGATAAACAGCGTGATAACAACAGGATATGGAGAGCAGGGGTTCCCGCCGTCTATGAGGCATTAAGGGAGTAATGATTACGCGGCGGCAGCACCCCCTACCGGGCGGCAGATGATTATCCACAGGCTGCGGTCCTGATGCTGAGGGATGGAGAGGATGCTGCAGCGCTGAGAGGGAGGGGGAGGATAAACCCGGTTTTGATCGGGAAAAACGTGTCTGTGTCTCTGTGGCGCAATGGAATAGCGCGCTGGACTTCTAATCCAGAGGCTCCGGGTTCGAGTCCCGGCAGAGATGTGGAATTGTGGAAGAAGGCTTTTTGGATAAAGGATAATAATGATGATGTATCTCTTCTTGTGTTTTATGGCTCATTTATCTCCGTGTCTTATACAAAGCTTCTCTGCGCATTGAGCAACTGTGAAATAGAAAGGAATAGCACATGTCCTTCTATAGACATGGGTATTTTGCAGAGATTCAATAATCGTGCATGTGGCCTGGAAATTTCAGATGGGCGAGAGTATTCCCGCAAAGGTCACCGCTTTGATATGCAGATTTCGAACGGGCAAGCAGCCCGAAACCACAGCTATGGCGGAGCCGTGCGATGCGAGCTCCGCAACCAGCCTTATTAACGGCCGAGAAGCGCGCTCGGACTTCTGGTCTTCCCACCGTCACGTAGACACCGCAGGACACGGGAGCGCCGATGGCCACGCGTGCGCGCTCCCGGCTTCAGCACCTGGGGCTGTCCAGTCATTTGAACCGGAGCAAAAGCCTTTCTTTCTAATGCAGCGCCAGCAACAAAAAACATTTAAAGCCCTTTCCCGTCCTCATAACAAGTGTTTAATGATGCCAGATGCTGCGTCTCTACTCTCCCATTTGGTTTGGAGACAGAGGGAGAGATAAAGACCCCGGTTTACTTTGAACATGAACGACTCACAGTGCCAGCAAACGGTGAGAATTTCGCATGCAGTGGTTTTTTTCCGTTGGATTAGACACTGTGTATAAAATGTGTAAGTGGGGGATACAGATTGCATTGTGTTTTGTTAATTCAGTAAAATCAGGGTGGGGACCCTTTTGGAATCCTTTCAAGGACCTCTGAAGGTGGACTTTATATATTTTTTCCCTCCACAAAATATATATATATTATTCTCCCCCAAAAACGGAGCCAACTGCGCGCCTTATTTATTTATATTCCGCCAGTGTGGAAAGCAGCTGCTCGATTGAAGATCTCTCAAACACCACGTCTGGCCCACCCCCTCCCACTTCCCCGTGGGTTTTGGTATTGGGGGGGGGGGGGGGGGGGGGGGGGGGGGGGGGGGGGGGGGGGGGGGGGGGGGGGGGGGGGGGG
>JASSRZ010000042.1:4617560-4647819 GCA_032164315.1 Malacoctenus gilli | reverse complement strand
CCCCGTGGGTTTTATTTTTCGCCCCCCCCCCCCCCCCAAGCCCTCCTCCCCTGTTTCGGTTTGGTCGCCACCACCGCTGATTGGGCATGTCGTGCGGCTGCCGCCATCCATGTTTAACCCCATCATGCCTCCCCACACACACAGACCTAATCCGCCAGTAAAACTAATCCCTAATCCTCTCTGGCAAGTAGACCCCCCCTCCCCTCTCCTCCCCTCCCCTCTCTATCCCTCCCTCCCTCCCTCCCACCCTTGGGTTCTGATTCCCAAACGGGCCCGATGCATGAAACGTCAAAACTACAAGGACTAAACCTCTGATGAAGTTTATGAGCATATGGAAAACTGCCCATTCCTCGGGGGGACCCTATAAACATTATGACGTCCACAGATTATGGGCGTATTATCCAAATTTTGAAGTGATAAAAAGTCACAATAAAGTCTCAATTAAAGGCGGAGGCGAGCCGCGTTGCGAGAGCGACTGAAAGAGAAGTCCCACAACTCCACAAGGCCGAGCACTCAGTAACATCATTATTGCAAATTATCAAGCCTACGGGAAATAGTGGAGGGGCCCCTATCTGCCAGATAGGGGGTAATAGCTCCATAACATCAATGATAAGAAACATTACGCTCCGCTGAGGACCGTGGCAATCAGACTGCCGCTGACCTCCTCATATCGCGGGGATGTGTTGACCGAAGCCTGTAAGGATACAACTATCTACTGTTTAGATAAAGCAGATCACGGGGAAATCCTACAGTCATGTTCGACTACAGGGGGCTGATACAGTTCTACAAAGCCAGATAAGGTCAGTATAGGCTCGACTCACTGTGGAGTGCTGTAAGACCATTATGGTGATTTTCTTTTCCTGGGTATAGGGAAAGATCCCACTTCTCTATCTGCTCCATCTCCTCCGTGTTGCTCTCAGCCAGTAGGCCCCATGCTCTGGCCCTGTTATCCCGGTGGTACGGGCCAAATCGTATTAAAATGCCCTCCCTCCATCCCTCCCTCCCTGCCTCTCTCCCTCCCTCTCTGTCCCCTCCCCTCCCTCTCGTCTTTCAGACAGTCTGTTTTTGCTGCAGTGAACGGTAGCCGTGGTGAGAGAGAGAGAGCGAAGGGGAGAGATAGAGATACAAACACAGAGTCAGAGAAAGAAAGAGCGGCGGGGAAAAAGCGAGGAAAAACAAGGAGTCAGGAGAAGAAACAAGGAGATTTATTTGGAGAAAAAAGTCGATCATAAAACTGATTGAGAGAAGGAGCCGGACGGACAAGAGACTGCTGCGCATCAAAGGAGGGACCTTACTGGGGGACCTTACTGGAGACCAGCGCCAACCAAACCCGACTCCGGAGGCGGAATTTAACGGTGTGCGCGGTTGGTACTGAGCAACGCTTGGCACTTTGTATCATTATGCCGGGATAGGTTGTAGCCCGTGGGGCGGACAGGGAGACACCTGTCAGTGCTGACGCTTTTCCGTCTCCAGGAATGTGTCTGTGCGCGCAATCCGTGTGTGTTTGTGTGAGTGTAATCCCCTATGCCAGCCCGGGAGAGACTGTATAATCCCTGCGTGTTTTACTCTAAATATGCGTTTTGTTGTCGGGCTCCCCGCGCTCTGCCCGACTCCTCTTCCCCGCTTCTTTCACCCCTCTTTGAGCTCTTCTCTGGTTTTTGTCGCGACGCAAACAAAAAAAAACAGCATCCAAACTCGCGGTGTGTGCAGCGGCCACCTCTTCTTTCCAAGAGTCCGTGGACCTCCCGCTCCTCCTCGCAGCGCCACATCTCCTTCGCAAGTGCGGGAGAAGGTGTCAGAAAGCAGGCAGTGATCGCAGAAAACATCGCCTCGGTGCTCCCGCGGCGCGTCGCAGCGCTGCAGATAGCCACCACGAGTTCATTGTCGATATTATTATCACCATCACTATTATTACTCTCCGCGTAAGAGTAGAAAAAGCAAGTTCTCGTGGCAAATCACGCCCAGTTCGCCCGGCTTATTTCCCATGGATGCACTTGCTCTAGTTTTCCTTTTTTTTGTGGTTGTTTTCATTTCTCGCCATCACTCAACAGGAAGGGCTGGAAGCAACAATAAACACACTCTCGCCTCCACCCCTCCCAGTCCCCACATCCCATCCCATCCCATCCATGCCATGCCCTCCACCATCACCACCACTCCTCCATCCCACCCTCAGTCCCCGCCCTATCCGCCCAGCACCGCCCGCCCGCCCGTCCCGCAGGCAACAGAACAGCCGCGGTTCCTGCTCGGCGGCGACAATGAGCGTGTGGAGCCTTTCGCAGATGGACCGACTCACCTCTGCGCAGGCTTCTGCTATTTTAAGCGTTATGCGTGAGGGAAAGAAGAAAGAGAGGGACAAGAGAGGGAGTGTGTGTCAGAGAGAGAGAGAGGGGGGGGGGTATTATCAATGTCTGTCTGTATCCAGTCTTGTGCAAAGCGCTCCATGTATTCTCAACGGGCGGCAGGTGCATCTCTCCGTTGCTTTCGATTCTTTCAATCTTTCTCTGTTTTTCACCGCCAGCTGGGGGAGTCTTCCTTTTGTGTGACTATTATTTTTTTAATTAGTTACTTTGGGCTCCGTTACGGCCTGTCCAAAACACTCATTCCGCCCTCTGAGGCGCGCACCAGCTTGTTAAAGTGGACGAATAAATTCACAGTAACGAACCCCTCCACCCCCCTCCCCCCTCCCCTCCCTCCGTGACCGTCTATACACACACCATCCCCATCTTCTCCTGGCTCGATCGCTGCCCACCTCCTCCTCCCCCCATCACCTCCCCCCCCACAATCGCCTCTCACTGTGGTATGACACAAGCGGATCGATGAATACCCGTGGAGCAACGCATGAGTAACGGGTGGGCCAAGCGTTTATTCAGTAGTAGACAACCAATGGCAGGGGATGCAATTAGTGCCCGGTTGGCCTTCCCTGCCTGTTATCTTTATCTCTCCATTGCTCTCCCTGCAGGTGACGCTCCAGAGCTCCTCGGCCCCTCCTGAGGATTCAGTGAGACAGGCGGATCTGTGTGCCCGACCATGGCCTCCCCATCAGCCCTCTCCGCATTATGGAGTGTCAGCTTATTGACAGTACTACTCACAGCTGCAGTTCACAGCAAAATGGCCTTTGGTAAGCACATCTCCCCCTCTTTATCTATCTGCGTCCCGTTCTCGTGATCGCACTGTCTTTCCCTCGGGCCCCTGACCCCCCTGACCCGCTCTTTCTGTCTCTGGCGGTGCCCCTTATCTGTTGACTTGGGGATTTTTTGTTGTTTCCTGTATGATGACAAGGGAATCAGAGAGCCGTGAATAAGCACATGGGACACTCCCACCTCCCTGGACCCCCACTGGAATTTGTGCCGTTGTTTTTCAGGAATGTGTGTGACTTGCACGTGGGCACCGTGCTCCACACACAGCTCCTTGCTGGAGTGCCATTCTTGTTGTTGAGCTTCCTTTTCTTGTCCCTTTTCCCTCGCCATGACATCATCACAACCACTTTTAGTTTCTCAAGCATCAAATTGGAGGAAAAGCATACAAGCGGACAGTCATGCCATCGCTACGACTCTTTGTTTCACATTCACTGGCCTGTCTTTCTCTCATCTGCACGCAACCTGGAAGTACAAAGCGGAAGCCCTGCACTTTCTCCAATTGCAACAAATCAGTTTACATACAGTATGGAGTCTTTATGACTGTAGCTGGAAGTCTGATGAGCTGGGCGTGGCTGAAAGGAGAGAGAGAGAGAGACAGAGAGAGAGAGAGAGAGAGAGAGAGGGAGGGAGAAAGAGGGAGAGACGGAGAGAGAGAGAGAGAGAGAGAGAGAGAGAGAGAGAGAGAGAGAGAGAGAGAGAGAGAGAGAGAGAGAGAGAGAGAGGGAGAGTGGATGTGATGAGAGAAGCACTTCGTGGTGATATCATCCCTGCTGCGAGTTCTAACTGAACAGGAATATACTGTCCAACGTTCTTTCCAATTATGTAACACTCAAGTCACTGGCTGCCAGTAATACAACCTTTAGAGGGCAAATTGTGCCGGCGGCCAAATAATGCATTTTGATTGGCTCTGAGTCTATTGAAAATTGATTGACATAGGTGGAATCCTGCTGGCATTTTCTCATTACAGTTAGGATTTAATTGCACAGAGTGTTTAGTGGAGAACTGTAAGACGATACAGCAGGCAAGAAAGCTCCTAATAGATGTTCCCTGATTTGCATTTGCAATATATATTCTCGGAGGCCCCTCACATTCACTGGTGCACACCCACACTGTTCCACAAATCTGAAGCCACGTTTGTGAATATATCTGATACATGCATATGCATGGACGGGGTGTACATGTGTGTGTCCAAAGATATGCAAACACACGCACACAAGATCCTTTGTGCTCTGCATTTGTTTATCAACATCAGCTGTTTTCTACATTTCGCTGCGTTCGGGAGTCGAACTGAGTCCTGAAGATCGGAAAGCTTTTCACTGCGAGTTCGCCCTGGTCTGTGCTGTACAGAAGTGAGAGGCCGCATAGCTGTGTTAAGACACTGGGACGAGGCCACTGCTCAACAAATGCAAATGGAAAGCCCGTCAAGGCCCCGAGAGCTGTTGAAGATGAGAAAAAGCACAAATAATCTCCAGACGGAGGCGCTGGCGGCGAGCTCCCAATCTCTCGACAGCGCGCTGACCCCGGCCGTGGCGCTCGTCATTGAAAACCCAGGCGGTGGTTGGTTATTTGGGTCCGAAAAACGATTTTGGCTTGTGTTCAGACGCACGTCACATTTGATTAAGGTGTACCTCGAGGGAGGCCTGACCATGCATGACCAATTCCTGCTTTGGTTTCACCTAAGTACTGTTTTACATTATCATGTCAGTCAAGGAGAGTAATTAAGCTTGGGACGCTGACAGCATTGAGGAGATGAGAAAACACGTCAAAGAGTGCGATTAAAAGAAGTGAAGCAGGGATGGAGTGCTGACTTAACAGCATGTGCTTGTTGTGGACTGAGTCATAAATCTTTTTGTCAATAATCTTTGCCATCAGAGTGTGATCGATATTAAGAACTTCATGGCACAGAATAGACAATGTACACGCAGTGAATCAGTCAAACAGCTTTATTTTTCAACTCCTTATTCTGTTGGTACAAAAGGCAGTATTTTAACTGTATTCCCACCTGGAAATGAGGAAATCCATCTCTTACGAGACCCTAACTATGGCAGGTGGTATAAAGCATGTATATATGTATACAAGGCGAGTGTTTGCCGTTCCATTGTTTACACAAACGTGAGCGAGGCACAGAGTATCAGTGCGTGGCTCGCATCTGCTCAGATCTGTCTGGTTGGTGTTGTTGTGACACAGCAGAGCTGTTAAGTAGAAGATGGAGTAGGGTGCGGTAGGCAGTCAGATAATGCCGTCATAATGGAGATCTCCATGCTAAGAGGTCCTGGAACAGAAGGGTCTACTTAGCATAAATAATTCAATGTTATGTATCAGAGAGGGGGGAAAACGATCGGCTCAGCAAATCAATGCGAGAGCAGATGAGCCATCAGAGAGCAGAGCTGCCCGTTACTGCTGTACTGTGAGTCCTCCATGGATTAAAAATATGTAGGCTGTTTGTCACTTTTCATCATCAAAAGAGAGAAGAAGATGGAGGGGGAAAAAAACCCGAGTTCCCCATTGAGTTGTGGGGTTGATCATTATACAGCAATCAGCAAGCCGCATGTCATGACCATTTAAGCTCCTCACCAAACCTGGACTCCCGAGTCTCCCATCTCCATTTATTATATGTCAAAGTCATGGCGAGGACAGCAATAACTCTGTTTTTTCTGGATTTATCTGTGACCAGACTTCCTCGGAGCAAGTGAACGAATCGGGGAGACACTAATTGCGCGCCATTTGACATATCCATTTCCACAGCTGGATGTGCAGCCATGCACTGCGGATGGAAAGTGCCTCTCAGAAGGGCACAGATTAGGCATGCAATTGGCCGGCTGTGCCCTGGTTCTGTACTGCTGACCCAGTTACCTCAGGGCTGCTGGGGAGAGTGGAGGGTCTGTCTGCTGGAGTAATCGGTTGACAGCAAGTAAAGCAGCGTGCCGCGACCTCCCATCAGCCACCTGGCCCTCAACTCCACGGCAGCCTGATCCCGGACCCCGGTGGAATGTTTGCATTCGTGACAAGAAACATGCCTAATAGTTTATTTACCTCAGCAAGTTCTGCCGGTCAGAACCACTGAATGAATCTCGATGCTTCCAGCTGAGGCCGGTAATGAATAAGGATTAAAGGATGGGAGCACTGTGGACCAATCGTTAGTGTGGTAAGATTTACAGGCGGGAGGCCTCCGTACGTGTGTGTCCGTGCCAGCGGTTCACTTTATCCGGCCACAAAATGGGTTCCTTCCCCCCTGGACCCGCTCTTTCTCACTGGCTTGGAGCCCACTTCCTGTGTGTGCTGCTGTTGTTTACTGTTGACTTCCTGTGTGCCAAGATGGGGGAACATTTGGCTAATACACAGCACGGCTAGCGCACAATAGCAGTAGGCGGTTTGGATGGGAGGCCTCTGCCTGTTAACAAGGCTGACTGATAAGCAGTGACTCATTAACAAGCCGAGGTACACAGAGCCTGGGGGAATTACCGCCTAGCCACTGTGACATTAATAAGAGGCCTAAGCTATTTTTCCATTTGGCTCCACTGGCATCGGGGCTAAACCAGCGGTTCCCAATCTCAACTTCTTAATATTTATTGGCTCCGGTGCTTCCCCATTTGTTTCGGGCTCTGGTTACCTGGTCGGATTGCAGCGTGGGCTGATCACTATTGTCAATGTGGGCCGCAGCTAATGGCATCTCCTGCTCCAATGGAAAAAGACACCCCTCATTAGTTTTCTGCACATTCACTCTGAAACATCTGGGGAGAAAAACCAATTAATTCTCCTCACACTGATCATCCTGAATAATTAGCAATATGTTTGTTTTTTCCAATAAAAAAGACAACGACATGTTCCAACACGTATCCTTCATGTCGATCTGTGACACCGGAGATGATTCTGACACGCCATAGATCCAATTAGGTGTCTGAAGTACTGTCAGCACAACGTGCAGGCGAGCTCCAAACTGTCTCCTATCAAAGTTTCAAATCCAAAGCCATATTACTCCCATTGTGCCATGTGTTTATTCTTCTCTGATCCTTTAAGTGTTTTGTCGTCCAGATCAGTTTTGTGATTACAAATCGGATCCTGATTGGCTGGCATTAGTTTGCAACAGATTCACATCTGGCAGAAAACCAATTATTTCTTCTGTTCATCATGCCGATTAATTAAGGCGCTGTGGCTGATTGATTAAACTCCCAACAAGGCTCTACCCATGAGCAGCAGCACCCTGGGGATGATTTGCATCATACATTATGCACATTGCTGTGGCTTCATGTTATCTTCATATATCTCCAGACATGCTGAAACATTACACATGCATCAACGAGGGGAAGGGAAACACACAGCTCAATAACGCACGAGTGTTGATAAGCAATTTGCGACTAAATGAGGCAGATTTGAAATGCAGTGCTGCGTCAGTATCGTCGCCTCTTGGAGCCACCAGGAGCACCCAAACAAGACTCCATTAGACCTCATCAATCTGAGGCAGATCTCATCCACCCAGGCCCTCTCGCAGATTACATCAGAGCAGATCAATCTCATAATAACAGCAAATGCCATTTGGAGACTGAATGGGAAAGGGGCTCTTGAGGTTTTTGGAAAGTGGTAACACATTCGGCTTCCTCTCAGGCTCTCTTAGAAAACACGTCACTCTTCAGCAACTCAGGGTCAAGACATGATGAAGTCCTGCATTTACAGAGCTGTCAGCTTTAAACTATCACCTCGCAACGACACTACAGACTAAGCAAACTGAACAACAGCGCCAGTGCCAGCCTCGGAATGAATTAATCACCTTGTTTCCGACAAAAGGAGCCATTATTATCACGCTCAGCCCTCAGCGAGTTTTTCCTTTGATCACTCCCTTTCCGCTCGTTCCTCCCATACCCCCCCATTCTCATGCTATCTGCTGGAATTCTCCAACGGGATGTTTTAATTGATTGCTGCGGGGGTGGAAATCACCCATCCTGTCACTGACGCATGAGTGGTCAAGCAAGCGCTTCCTGGAAAAGGTGTATCTGTTTGCTGAAGCCAATCACTGTGATGTGCGAGGAAGTCCGGCCACGATGGGGTGCTGGGAGATGCAAGTGCATTGGCTATAAAGCGTGGCATTTGTATTGATTGGGTCTGAGTGCCGAGGGTTCCCCCTGAGCGCAGGAGCTCCACCAACAAAAGAGCAGAGGTTGCTCTTGTTTATTGCCCCTTTTTGATGATGCCATCACTTCAGCTCATGCTGGGGAGTGTGTCTGTGGGGGGATCTTATTACTGATCCCGACCGCCATAAAGCCATTTTAATTCACCTGTGTGTTGTCTGGGGAACTCTCTCCCTCGCCCGTTTTCTGCTGAGGGTATCACTGTCCATTCACTGCATGGTGAAGCTTTAATGCAGCTGTCACATATGGAACCAGTGTTGGGAAAGTATTGTGAAGCCGCTCTCCAAATTGGTACTTAATGTAGTATAAACTCTCATGGGCATCATTCCCTAGGAATAAATCTGACGTCTGACACTTCCGCTTTACCACCATTACAATGTCAACGTGAATCAGCAGCCAGACAGACGGGGTCCTTCAGGCTGTGTCCTCTCTTGGCACGCGCGGCACAGCTTTTGATAGTTTCCACACTGACTGGTTGATTAACAGTCAGCGCGATTAAACTGCGTGCCAGTCGCGGCTTAAAATCTGATACAAATGAATTCCAAAGCCTACGATATTCCACTTCTGCTGGGTTGAATATTGTCTCCCGTGCGGGATCGAGGCTTTTATTGTTCTCGTCGCAGGTTTATTTTATACTGAAATACGGCCTCAGCATTGAAACCATTAGATGGTATCATTTTAAAGGTTTCTGCATTGTAACACAGCAATTCATCTGTGAGCCCGCTGCTCTGCTGCACTCCTTTTGCCTCACAGTCACAGTGTGCCACACTGCTTGAATGCTCATTGCTCCCATATACATCGGCCATTAAAATGCAGTCAATATTATCTGAATGCCGTCTGCATTAATACAGTACCTGGCATTTAATATTTTTCATCATGGTTTGCAGCTGCATTATAATTGAGTCAGAATTTTCACAGAGACAGTGCAAAGCGGAGGAGTAGGCAGGGAGGCTGCATTGTCAACAAGAACAACCATGACGGGTGCAGGATCATTAGACGTGATACTACAGAGCGCGGATTTACTTTTCATTGAAGTGGAAAAGGTCGTCTTTTATGGGTCGTTCCTGGAAGGCAACAAAAATGATGACGTGTGGTTTTTCTCGCCGGAGTTTGCAACTCCTGTAAACGCTGTGGAGAAACGGAAAAGAGTGAAGAACTGGTGGAAAACGAGTGTGGTGGAGTTCTGTTGGTGTCTTTGGAGGAGCTGAGTTGGGGAAACTTTGGAGCGAGTTTTGACTTCTTTTTTTTGCACTGCTTGCAAAAACTGAACACACGCTATGTTTACTCACCTTCGGAGGTGTTTCCCAACTTGAGGTGTGAGACCCCCCATCTGGGAGGCACGAGAGAGCGCAGGAGTCGATGTCACACCTGCTTTCAGGTGTTTGAGCTTTCATTTTATTTGGAGAAATCCGGCTTTTGTGTGTTGGTGCAAGTGTTTTCCAGGGAGGCTCAGCTTCAAGGGAATGTTTTGTCAAATCCAACATTAAAGAGGGGCCCACAGCTTTTATTTTAATGGGTTTCAATGAAAAAGATAACAAGATAACTTCAGATTTTGATGCATTGTTTGGGACTCAATACCGACTTGTTGTCCTGTAACACAATGTGTAAGTAATACCTTGCTTTCTTTGTGAGTAAACAGCGTGTTATCTAGTTTGCATTGTTTCCTGCTTTTCACATTTTTCCACATTGTTTCTCTGTGATGTACTTTTTTTTGGTCCCCAGTGTTTTTGTGTATCTGTTTTCAATGCCACTCTAAAAACGGAAACCTGGCTCATACGGTGAGCTTTTTATGGTTGTGATAATACAGTGTAAATACAGTGATTGTGATCTGCTGCGCCTATTAACTCCAAATTTCTCGATATCTCCTGCTCATTCTCTTTATGTTTTAAGTGGAGCTCTTGAAGTCATTATTGTGGCAGAGCGCCGAGTCTACCGAGGAATAGAAAAAAAAAAAAACATTTGTGTTTGCTTCATTCAGCAATCTTTGAGCAAAACCAACACATTCGTGTTTTCTCACAAACAGCTGGTAGGTGAGAGACACCTCTGCCGCCTCAACATTAAATAAGATTGGCCGACCAGTCAGTCGGGAGCTGTAATTCAAGTGGAAGCTTCAAAGTCGCGCACCGACCAGTGGAAATGTGCAGTCTGGCCTTTTTATTGGGGATCTGCCCCTTGACACTGATCAAGGTACAAGGAGCGTCTCATAAGTGGATGTGGCTTTTGACGATGAGGCCATTGCCACACGGTGTAACTCGGTGCTGCTGCGCCGGTTGAAGACAAAGGCACCAAATAGGCATCTCTAATCTCCCTGCTGAATGAATCCGAAACAAAGAGAGGAGGAACGCAGACATAGAGGCTTGGACACACATAGGATAAGCTGATTACCCAGGAAAGGAGGGAGGGTGAGCGAGAGACGGAGGGAGAAAGACAGAGCCATGCACGTGAACAAGAGAAAACCATACAGTAAGAGTGCACGAGGGCAGGGAAATGGAGGAGGAGCCGCCAGGAAGGAAGGCAGAAGAAAAAAAAAAAGCCCAGCACACTCTAATGATGGGGTGCACAGACCGGGGAGAAAATGAAAAGAAACAGCACGGGGAGCGAGGGAGGAAGAAAGAACTCACAAGAGAGAATAAAGGTGAACGTTTAGAAAGACGAGCCACACTCAACGGGCGCGCTTCGTAAAGAATGCGGAAAGAAAACGAAGGGAATACATATTTGCCTCTGATATCCTCCTTAGGCATGCGACACAATCAAAAACAGGACATTATGCAAATGCGAGGCAGCTTCGACAATATAATCGCTACCTGAGTCATTTCACCCGCTCTGCTCACTAGTTGCTATATATACAAACGGAATTACATCCAATCCAGGTGTACGGGCTAAATATACAGCTAATTAAAATTAATGAGATTTACTTAGAAAAGAATATGCTCCTTGCCTAAGCTGCTTATCCCTGCATGGGAATCTACTACACACATTGACACGCACACCTTTGCCAGTGCATTGGCGCACACACACACACACACACACACACACACACACACACACACACACACACACACACACACACACACACACACACAATTTTGAATCACTCCTTTTCACTTCGTTCTCTCACACACTGCAAGGCAGACTTAGGAATCTTTGGAACGGTTGCACACACACAAACACACACGCGCGCGCGCACACACTTACACACACACGCACGCACGCACGCACACACTCAAACATTCAGTGTATGTGTCAGTCTTTCAGCTGACTTCCCTCTCACGCAGACTTTAACACGCTCCTTGCTCAGTGAACATGGAAGCTCTTCACTGTACATTGGCACACACAACCACACACACACATACATGCTCGCACCCAAACACAGATGTTATGTTTTTCAGGGACACTGCATCGACTTGCTTTCGTTCCTTGTAGAATAAATCGAGACCAGTGCTTCTCAAAGTGCGGAGTGTGCCCCAGCGGTGGGGAATGGAGACATGACAGGTGGAGCAACACACAGCAGGAAAAATATTCAGTATAATGACTTTTTGCTGGGGTGATTAGGGCAGCTGGGGCTTAGAAATTCCCCCTTGTTTGAAGTGGGGAATGGCCCAAGAGGTTCCTGCGAAGCAGTGATCTGAGCTTCGGTGTGAATATTGCTTCATTGTAAACCGTGTCTTCAGCTAAAAATGTATTTTTCTTAAGCAGACATAGCGAAATCACGCAATTTCCATACAAAACAGAATGATGTCTCAATAGTAATACACACACACACATTCATGTATGCATGAACACGCATCACACTCAGGGTGATTTTTATCAACATGCACACATAAATAAAATGGATACTAACTCACTCTGATGTACCAGCACATAAATAGCCCCTGAAAAACACGCTTGTGCACATACTTATGCATGTAGTTATGGACAAGCGCACATGCACGTATACACACGAGCATCCGAATGCAGCTCTGAAGACTCTGGAGTCTTTACTTAAACAAAAATACCCCAGTGAGCCAAGCTGTTGACTGCCATGCGAAAAATTGTGTTTAGCAGGCCAGCCGCTGCATACATCCATACTCCCCACACAGTGTTCCACTTTTGTATTCACCCAGTGTAGTCATTGGATATGTTGTGTTTTCCGGAGCACTTATGGATGTGTGTGTGTGTGTTTTCCCCCCATAAGGAGGTGTCCAAGCAGGAGCGCTTCACATCCCAGCAAGCAAAGTGCTGAGTAATTAAAAGGCCCTTGGAGCCCTTTCTGTTGGGGGACCCCGGCAAAATGACATGCCGTGAATTAATCACACCCTTTATTACCAGACTTACGTCTCAGTGCAGCATTTCCTGCCTCCACCAGAGTTAGCGGCGCCGCTTGGCTCCCAACCAACTTATGTCTTAGGCGACCCCGCGCTTATTCATACTAACACAAGCTTACACACGCGCTCACACACTCACCCGGGTATTATGCAAACACACACACTCCTCTATTTTTCAGTCTCTCTCTCTCTGTCTCTCTCTCTCTCTCTCTGTCTCTCTCTCACTCTCTCTCCTTCTGTCGCTGCTTCATTTCTCAGCATCTCAGCCTGGTGAGTACTTGAATGTCATTATGACTTTTGCTATCAAAAGCAAACAGCGGGGCAGGATTGAGCAGTGCATGCCAGACCTCCCGTTTTTCCACGCTGTGAGTGTCACAGCATGCCTTGTGCTATTTTGATTCTTCCTGTTTGTGCTTTGTTTTTTTAAGGCTTCTTTTTGTCACAGAGATGTGCTTCCCCCCCAAAAGGACAGATTTATTGACAAACCTCCTGCCGTGACACTTACTCGGCCCACGTTGCCGTCGTTTCCCAGGAGAACCCCACCCTCCCTCCTTCCTCCTCACTCCCCCTGTGTATTTACAGACTGACCACTCTACCTTGTCGTGCTCTTCACTGAGTATGACTTCATATCTACCGGCCAATTTGATCCCATTTGCGTAACGCATTGACAGACTGCAGACGTGAACAATATAATTGAGCTAATGAGCAACACGCCCTTATCTGCTGCTCATTCATACGGGCAGCCTGAGGCGTGACGACTATCAGCCTCTTACACAGGCTACTGTATGTTTGATGAGTCCCTTGAAGGCAGAATTAACTTCCTCAAGGCAAACTGTTTTGATGTGTGAACCAAAGAAGAAGGGAGTTTATCCTCTGTGTTTCTCCTTTTCCCTTTCATTCTACAATGAATATTGAAATATTATTGTGATTTATTTATCGCGTCTCAGTGTTCGGCTTCGCTGAGCTATTTTCAGGTTGATATCTTCACAGGCGGAGAGGGAGGGGAGCTATACAGACGAGTACATGGGAGGTGTCATGCTTGACTTTGTGACAGCGCTCGGCAGCCTGCCTGGGAGAGCGTCTTTTCTGTTGTTGTTTGAAGAGTTCTCTGACATTTCCTGGTTCTTCCCCCTCGGGGGCTGTAACAGTCAGAGCTGGCCTGGTTTCATCAACCTTCCAGGTACAATTTACCAAGATCCTGTTTGAAAGGACGTCATAGGGTCACTTGCCCGTGGGAAGATTGCTGCATGCTGACATTTCTTCGTACCGCTGCTTGTTGCCCTTCGATGCCACAAACATGAGCACCATGGCAACCTGGTTTGACCTCCCGTCCCGTCCTTCGAAATGTCAAAGGGGAAGCAGTTTGGAGGACAGCCACTGGACAATGCAATCCTGAACACCCAACTTATTAGAGTTTGGCTTTTACCAACCAGTGCTACTGAAAATCCTCAAAAAGTGTCAATTACAAAAGGGATAAACTGGCAAAAATCAATTCTATAGCATTAAACCAGAGAATATGGCCATGGTCTGGAAATGTGGTGTTCATTCTTTACTTGTTTCTCCATTTTCCTCTTCATGGCCTGGAAAGATGCACGGTACACTGATGTGCAGTTCAGCTCTCGCAGCTGTCCAATCCTGGCTGAGGCTCCGTTGGTTTAGCTGGTCGTCCCTCACCTGGCCTTGTCCTCTGGCCAGACACCGAAGGCCCAGTTGCAGCCAGTCATCTATGTGCACCTCGCATTGTGACCGAGTGAATGGATGAATGCCGCTCTCATGTGGGAGCTTGTTGAGTGTGGACGAACGGTCTAATGAACTGTCCATTCTCCACATTGTAGGAGGCAGCGTGTATAAATGTGTATGTTATCATCCACTCTGTTAACCTTATGTTTTTTTTAACCTTGGTAGTTGCAGGCAGTGGGAGTCTGCACTTTGCTTTCTGTACATCATGCAAAAATGTTGTTTAAAGTTCAAAATATTCCGAGAATTTGGCGTCAATCCTAAAAAAAAATCTGCTAATAAAATGCAAGGCTAACGAAAGTAATAAATAACTTGTATAGTTGTAATTAAGACATGGAATCATGAAGGAGGTTTGGAGGATATTTCACCGCTCATCTGAAAAGCTTCTCCACCACTGCTGAAGGTTTTTTAGCTGAGAATCTGTCAGAAGGGTTTCCTTAGTTTTCTTTCTATTTCCTGAGCAAAGAATGTAAGAGGAGGCGAGCGGTACCTCGAACGATGACAAGGTTAACACTCAAATGCATTAAACTACAAAAAAAGCCAAAAAGCTGAAGCCATCGTTCTGACAGCCCAAATAAAATCATGTGAAACAAAAATGCAAATAAAAAGTCAATAGTTTAGATTAGTTAGTTCACTGCACATTCATGAAAGAAGTTTGCTGCAGAACTTTCAGACATTACATTGTTTACAATTGCAGACTTTTGCTAAAGACACAAAGAATTGCATTTAATTTGAAGTCTGGAGGTCAAAGGCTGTCAGAATGAATGTCGAGCCTGGTCTGAAGGGAACCGAAAAAGGAAACAATAATAGTGGAGGTTTGAAGGCTGACCTTTAACACTACTCAAAGTTTTTCTTGTTAGAGTTCTGACAGTCGTTGCTGAGACAGAGCTGACATGGAGCCCTGCCGCACGTAATCCCGATAAGATACTCGTGCTGCACTGTTGTCCGCAGCCTGCCTGACACTGGATTATTAATTACAGAGCTCACACAAAGCTCATCAGCACAATTATCCTGCACCTATTTTAGGATTCAACTTATTCAATTCATATTTCAAGCAAAAGTGAGTCTTCTGAGTTTAACCTTCACATTTTGGAAGCTTTGCTGTTTGAGTTTGAGTGATAATAAACAAAGCCCCCCTGAAGTTTCTGATAGTGGTTTGACCAAAACAATAACTTTTATTCAATCAACATTTCACAAGAGATAAAAGATGTTTGTCAAAAACGAAGCTTTCGATTCTTTAATTAAAACGCCAAAATAATCTCATTTTTCATAATTAATCAACGCCAGAAAAGTCATTAGTTCTATTTAAGGAAGTCTAATTAATCGGTATTAGGTTTAATCATCTGTTAGATCTTTATTTAATTCTTCGTGCTCGCATTGTTTTGGAATCTTTCCGTTTTGAACCTCTGGATGCAGTCGGCTCTTCAGAGTTCACCGTGGCCTTGAACGAGGCGCCATCAGCACCTGCTCAGTCGCTGTGTTCAGCTCAGGCTTAAAGCATCAGCTAAATGGCAGACATGCTAAGGATGAGCTGTAATTCCTACTTCAGGAATCCAATCATCTTCACTGGCAGTTTCAGATTAGCCTCAGCCGGCGTGTCAGAAAATGACTGACACACATTCCCTGAACAATAGATGACTGCCACAGCCTATGCAGACGCAACCGGCAGCGGTTACAGGGGACATGCCCACCATTGTGAGCAGAGTGACAACAAGAAGGGAGGAGTTGGTCATGTTGGGCTTTGGCGCGATTGTCGCGCATCCAATTTGCTTCCTCCTGCCTGAACTCCTGCTCTCGGATTCACGGCCGGGGAGGAATCACTTAAACTTCCTTCAATCAACTGGTGTCGCGGCGTTTGAAATGGAAAACGCGAAAGCTTCACCTGGATCCAGTCTGACATCGACTCTTTCAATCAAGAAATCTGTGATGGGGGAACATCCATCTGTCTGCCACGCTCTAACATTCATATGTGCAATTTACTGTGTGTGACTTGATTTTATTACACATAGAGATCCCAGCAAAACAAATAACCCATTTAATACCCATTAACTATTCATGAATACACAGTTTTATGAGCTTCTTTTAGAGACAAGCAAATGCTCGTGCACAAATATTCAATTGAGAAATCTGCACTGCCTGATGTGTTTAAATAGCATCTTTCTGTAGTGAGGGAGGAGTAAAACTATAACGAGTGAATTCATTTATTTGACAAACGTCACTGTGCATATTATTCCTTCCGTTCCAAAAAGGCTCGAACTAAAGACCTTTAAAGCTCGACTAAGATAAATATTATTAATTCAGAGCAGCAGACAGGATAGACAGCCTGATAAAATGTCTGTTTATACAGCAGTTTCAAAGAGAAGTCACCGACATCTTCACTGTCGGAGAAGTAAATCCATTAAAAAACAAGAAATAGAACAGTGATGCAACACCTGCCATTTGTCGGATGATTTCTCCCAAAGCGTTGCCATGACTGAATACATCTTTGAGCACTGTTGGCCCAAGGGGGAATCCCGAAAGCACCGCGGTGTTCGCGCCGAGATTTATCCTCGGAGAGAGATATTGCGATGCAGCAGATTTTTATGCAAGATTTAAGTTGTAAAGGCCAGTCGAGGATGACAGTCTTCTCGGAAGTGATCTTTGTTGCTCACTGGAATGACAATAATTTATATCCAAAAATAGATGGCGCGCCGTATTTGAGATGTTCCACCTGCCATCTGTGAGCGCCTTCGGGCTCCAGCCCAACAGGAAGTCGAGCTGGCTTTCATGTACAGTACTGTGATGTGGATATTTGAAGTTTAGTGACTTCTTTTCTTTTCCGCTAAGTTCTGCACGATACACGCTCGACTTGATCGGGACTTTCGCGAACAACGAGCGGTTATCTCCGGGACTTTTGACCTCCTGAACTTGTGACGTGGATTCTTCACAGAAATCAGACTTCAGTGACGGAACGAGACAAAGACTCTGCAGCCGTGCTGGCAGCTCTCCGAGGCAGTACTTACGTCGTATTAAGGGCAGTTAAATGCCAAAATTAGCCCGATTACATGCTCGCAGAGATATGTCACAATGCCAATTTGTAGCAGGTCGAAGACAAGACAAGACATCGGTGCTCAGATTAGTAGGTTGGTGGTTCCACAGTTGCATAAAAGTACGACTGAAGCTTATTGGGTCATGAGTGGTGTTTCAGGTGTTTGTCTTAAGGATGCGTGTGAGCTTGAACCATTTAAATTACACATCCATAAGGATGAAAAAGTGCAAAGAATGTTGGTTCCAGAGAGTCCGAGGATCCCCTTCACCATTTTTGTTTAGAGAGAACATTACAAAAACTGTATGCAGCTGATAAATTACACTCTGCAGTGATTCATGCTCCACTTCTAATCGACTGGTCTACAAACATGTCCCTGTTGCCTGATCCTAACCTCGTTCTTACCCTTTCAATGACTCGACAACCAATTACAGGCAGAAAATCACCCCGGCAAATCCAATCTCGTTTCGACCACGTGAAAGTTGGTTCGCAATTGCACGACGATCCAACAGGCGATTGTTGAGGAATTGCAATCCCCCAAGAGTGAGCAGGTAAACAAAAAAACAAAAAAAATCAGGCAGAAATTACAAAAGATAACTGGGGGTTTTAAGTGTGGAGGAAGAAACAGAAAAGAAAGGAACATAATTGTGGAAAATTGAAATCATCACAGCAACATGTCAGCCTCTCCCTCAGCTGTGTTGTAGTCAGAGTGTCAATCACATGAGCCCCTGCACCCAAGCCAATACAGTCGACAAATTACCATTTGGAGCGGAACCCGGCTATAAATGCGATTGGGTTGGATTTGAGTCTTCTCTCCCGGCTTTGGATTTGAATAGAATGGAGTCTGTTCTCGTCTGTCTTTTTTTTTCTCCTGTGCCTCTGTGGCTTCAGAAAGCAAGATTAGATAGAGGTAGGGAAGAGAAAGAGACACATACACACACAGAGGGAGAGAGGGATGGTAGAGGAAGGCAGAGGGGAAATAAGAAATACAGAGCAAGACAGAGAGCATCCACGGATCTTTAAAATTGCAAAAGCCTTAAAATAAATCTAAATTTAGGGCTTTGAAAAGTGTGAAAATGTGTGAAACGCCCGTATTAGAGGTCTTATTTTTCCACCACTCAGTGATAAGTTTCTTTGTCCTGCTCTTCTCTTCTTAGATTATTCGCGGGCAGGCTGGGGTGAGCAGTACAATAGGCCTTGCAATGTTTTATTCATCACCGCTGCTTTAGTAAACAAAACTGGACTTCATGTACCTTAACAAATAATTCCATGTTGTCCTTTTTATTACACTGGCCATTCAGGATTTCACAGTCTTTTATGAGACAGACCGAATCACAACTAAGTTGCTTGAGGCAATTTTAGAGTGGTCCTTTGGTTGCATGGTCGGATCCGTGAAGCTCTAACCTCATTTTCACAATAATGTAATCAAAAGCAAATGACACACAAGAAAACATGTCTGTCAGCTAGCATTTGTGCTTCACGTTTTCCTGGAATTTTAATGTTTGCTTGAAGAAATTTGAGAAGAAGCTAGGTCAAAGTCACCCCCCCAAAAAAGTTTCTGGACCCACATTGGTGTGTGTACATTTTTTTTTTTTACCTTTGCGGAGTTCAAAACCAGATGTGCAATGTGTTTTATTGCATACAAGTAAGGCTGGGAAGATAATCAATAAATGAATTAAATACATGAGAAACGAAAATGCATTCGATAATTTTTCCAGCCTCGATTTATCGCCCTATGCATGCGTGTATTTGGCTCCCCCGCCTCTCGCCTCCAAACACGCCGGATGACAAGAGGGTTCGCTCTGTGCATCGGTCTCCGCACCTGGGTGCGTTTGTGGCTTCGCGGGATGAAATAAGGAGAGTGAAGAATCTGGTCAATTGTTCAGGATCTTTGTATCTGTTGGAGGAAGCGGAGCCGTTAGCTGCAAGCTCGCGAGGGAAGCCGAATGCTCCAGCCCAATGAGCGAGGTAGGGGTAAATCAAAACAGACGAGCCTGTATGCCTTCTCTGTTCCAAAATGTATTCGTTTTAAAGTTTCTAGACATTGTAATGTTAGAGAGGTTTAATTGTTTCATTTAAAACGGCACATTACATCATTATGATATAATAACGTCACATGTGGCTATTTTGGTCTTTATAAAGTAGTTTATCGCCGGTAATTCCTGAGAAAATCTATCGTGCAGCAAAATCGTCCCAGGCCTACGTACAAGTCAAAAGTAAGACCACGAAAACGGTGATCTGCTTTGAAATGTTCGAAGCTTTCACTTTGTTTTGGCTCATTTGTGCTCTACACGGTCTCTGTTTTCTTCTCAGCTATGTTTCTGTGGCCCAAGTTGCTCCTGCACTCATTTGAAGGTTTAGTATAACTGACTGGGAGACCCAGGAGCCTGTTTTGGTCCAAACTGCCCACATGGTTGCTTCAGACTGGAGATCAGGCAGTTTGACAGGTCACACTTACCACAACCTTTAAAGTTGATAAGGTATTTTTGTTATTTACAAAGCCAGAAGGTACAGCAGTCCAGTCAGTCATGGGATTTTAGATACTGAGCAGTATTTACTCTCTGTGTTTGGCCTTTAAGCGAGGAAAATACCAGGCTTTTTAGCTGCTAAATGTTCCAATATGTACCTGTGTGCCTCTTGGTGCTGAGTTGGTCGTGTAGGATGAAGTTGTAGATCCATTTTTTTTTCATTTTTTTGAACTGAAATCAGCCGCAGAGTCGTTGGCTCAACAGCTCCAGCAAGAGCTGAAACTCTCTATAAAGCTCCGTAAAGCCGCCGTGAGCTGCAGCTTTAGGTAATAATTCTCTGTAGGGCAGACTGTGACCACACTGTCACATTGTTCATTACGTTGTCATCTGATACACTCTTGTTGTAGCCTTTGCTGGGCCCGGCTCCGGGAGTGTAAAGGTTTACTTGAAGCTCCCGAGGTCTTTTTTTGGGGGGGGAAGCTGCTCACTAAATGTCTTTTATAATGTGTTTTCTCTCTTCTGTGTGCTCTGTCAGTAAACTAGTGATCGCGGCTCAGTTGGTCAACTTGACTTGCGTCAAGTTCGAGTCCCCATCTCGTTCTTGTGTCGATGTGACGCTGGATCCCAAAAATATGTGCTATGCAAGTGACGTCCACTCACCATACAGAAAGGAACTTAAAAATCTCAGTCGCTGTTGTGCTTCAAGGTTGCAACTTTTGTGAAGGGAGAACCCAGCTAATGAGTTTTTATCGCGAGCGGAAGGAGACGGGCAGGTACAAGGACGAGCCGATGCGTCTGAGTTTCCCACATTTATTCAGACTGAATAAGCGATCGCGAGGCCCCGTCGTCTTACCGTCTTTGTTTTCTGACAGTTTATCCCCGACACAGGTGATCAATTAATGCGAAACAAAATAAACGATGAATTAATAACAAAAACAAAAGGTTAGCTGCAGCTCTACATGTGTCACATTTTGCACTGCGCATAGTAACATTTCATTTCGGCAACCCCGGAGTGTCAGTGGGAGATTCATTAGCTCATTAGTGGGAGACTCATTAGCCTGAAGTCATGTGATGTTTTAATCTTGGGTAACGTCGCTGCGGCGCTGTCGGTAATCTTTGCACTCTCCTGACCCGTATGTCGGCCGGTTGGGCGGCTGGTACGGAGGCAGGTGGCAGGCCGGCTTAGGCAGCTCACTGTCAAGTGGACGGATCGCTGTGTGGCATCACACCAGTGCCTCTAAAGTTGAATTTCTGATGAAAGCGAGGATAAGTCTGCCTGTTATCGACATTCCGTTGATTAATTGGGGGAAATGTGGGTGGTTTCATTAGTGGGATGGTCTCCCTATCTGATCCCTTATAAGAAATCCTGAGTCGGCTCGATAAAATGTGGACTTTAAGCTTCAAATATTGCCCGTAACTCCAGAAAAATTGTTGAATTATTCTTTGTGAAACCTGCAGCCTGTGGAGACAGAGACAGAGAGAGTGCCGCTGCGACTGAGGTCTGGGTTATTTCAGGATGGTTGTCTTGCAGTGTAATGTGGTTTGGCACTTGTGTGTCTAGTCAGGAGGAGATATATGGCAGAATTTGCCTTGAGTGGCTGGCTGGTTTCTGAATGGAATTGAAGAGATGTGCTCTGGTTTCTCTGGTGGCTGATTGCAATGGTTAGGACTTTTTCTCACCCATTTCTCAACCTCATTTTCTCTCCCTGCGTCTGCCTTTGTCTTATCTCCTCTGCATCGACTTCTTGTTGTGTCCTCCTTCCTACTGCCCTCAATTTTCAATTCTGTCTTTTGTCCTCTTTGTTTTTGGGCTCAGCTTTTGCTTTTCATGCTCTGTAGTTATTCTGCTTCTCCTCAAGTCCCTTTCCTTTTTTTTTTGTTTAAGGTCTTCTTTTTCTCTCCTCAACCTCTCCTCCTACTGTCTCCTCTCTTCATTCTCAATCCTTTCTTCTTTTGCTTACTCACCTTATTTTTGCCATTTGCTTTCCTTATGTCCTTTTTTCCCTATATCTCACTTCCTGCTATTCTCTGTATTTATATCTCCTCCCCTCTCATCACTTCTGAGTCCCTTTCTTTGCTTTCTTCTTATCTTCCTCTTCCCTCTTTCGGGCTCTTTGCTTTCCTGTCCTCCCTTCTCGCCTTCCCTCTGTCTTTTGCCTTTATCCACAGTTCTCTCCCTTCCTGCCTCCTTCTTGGTTCTCCCTCTGTTTTTGTGCTTGCAGTTTTAGCATACTCTGCAGGGAGCACTCCTGCGATGCCAATTATATTGACTGAAGAAAAGGAGAAAGAGAAAGGGAAAGGGGAAGGAGGTAGAGGGGAGAAGGTGGAGGAGGAGGAGGAGGAGCAGGAAGGTTTGGAAGACCTGTGCACGCACAAATACACACATTTGCGCTGACAGTGTGAATGAATAAGGGAGGGAGGAAAGGGGCTTGGGAGCACAGGGGGAGCAGAGGAGGAAGGCTGAGGGGAAGGAGAGGAAGAGAGGGATGATGAAAGAGGGGGAGAGCTGGGAGGAAGAGGACAGAGAGAAATTGGAGTAGAGCGAATCCGTCTGTGAGTGTAATAGTCTCCCGCTGTCGAACCCGGGGGAATTCACCGACTGCAGAGGGGAAGAGAGAGGTAGGGAAGGCATAAACAGAGAGGGAGAGAGGGTGAGAGAGCGAGAGAGAGAGAGAGAGAGAGAGAGAGAGAAGGGTGAGGGAGGAGGGGGGAGCTGGGGTGTGTGCCATCACAGCAGAGTGGAGGATAGAGAGATTCAGAAGAAAGACAGCAGAAACACAGGGAGACAGCGGGGAGAAGAAAGATGACTTCAGTCCTTTCCTCTCGGAGCTCCGCTTGCAGGGCTCTACTTCAGGCAAATGTGGCTCGTGACATTAAATAAGACTCAGCGACATGACTAAGTGTATGAATGGAGAGCACGAGTATATCATAGTAATGTGCCGACGTGCCAAAGCCCAGCCTGGAGAAGTACATGCAGCGATTGCCTGTGCACTGGCTGTTTACTGTACACTGCCCCCCCCCCCCCCCCCGCGAGAGAGAAAGGGTCAGTTCACCCAAATTACAATTCCTCCCACAAGACACGGTGATGGTTTCAGTTGTGTTTGCTCAGGGGTTATACGGGTATCCATCACTGAAATGTTCTCCTCTTGGCTGCGGTGGAAGTTAATGGTGTTTCACTTTGGGAGACGGCATGTTTGGTTTCTGTTAGACGATCCACAATCCCGCTCTCTCAACAGTTACCACAGGACACCTCTTGGTTTTTCGAACAGTACGATGTAAGAAAGTCAGGGTGGGAGCCACCAACTATCCCGAAGTAAGAAAGTGTTTGGGGTTTTTTTTTTTAAGTCTACTCGCCCCCACAGGCCAGCAAGGAAATCTGCAGCAAGGTTGTTCGAAAACAACGTAGACCTCCCCTGTGGATGCTGGCTGGCTGATGATATGGATATATATAGTCTCTTGATGCAGATCTCATCCTGTTACCAAAGACCCTCTTTGGAGCTCGTCCTGTGAGTCCCAAGACCCTCAATTCATCTTCATAGATTAAAAATAACTCATATTGACAATGGCTCTATGATTGGGATTATTTTACTCTCCTATGGAGTCAATACGGGTCCAGACGGATGCTTTCCTGAGGGTAGTAAATGGGGGAACAGTTACATTTCTTTCAACTATGCCCAAAGCCTTTTTTTACCATTGTGCAATTTACTCAAAATTCACTTCTGTTGTGTCAGATTGGTGACAGAAACCTTCCAGAAAACGTTGTGGCCAATTCGCTCTTCACAGCGTATAAAAGCTGAGCGAGAAAATGATTTGTATATCGTGAAAACAGTCGCTTTCCACTTGCTTTATTGGCGCTCGCTTGGATTTTTATGGGTTTTTTTGAGGTTGGACGTTTCCATCGCTTTAGAAATATCGATAAAAAGAAACCTAATCTTTGCCAGCCCGCACAGAAGAGGAGGCAATGAGTACAACAGCATAAAGGAGGCTCCTGAACACAGTTGGCTTTTGTTGTCTATTTGTTGTTGCTGCATTGGAGACTGTTCTTCCAACAAAACTGACAATCAGATGTTACAGCAAGTGCCTTCAAATGGCCATCCTACATTCATGGACAAAAGCCCTGCAGCAGCCGTTTGTTTCTCAACAGTCAGCGCTGGCTTCGCTCTGCCATGGCCAGGAAGGCTGCGTAGCCTTTAACCATGTTTAATATTTCACAGAGCTCCTCTAATCCCAGCAAAAAAAAGTCGTAATTCCAACGAAACAGCAAACTTTTCAGTAACCGAAGCCAACACCTAAACATTACTCAACAGCTTTACCTTAAGATGCTTTTATTTTTTGCAGCGAGAGACTGTGAAAGTTTTTTCAAAGGCACAGACGGGTGATGCAACCTTGCTGATAAATGTGTCTGATTTTTTTTAGATCCAACAATGAGCCTTTCGCTGATCTGACTTCAGTCGAACCCCGCCGCTCGGAGAATAAAATTCACTCAAGTACAGTTCATTGTCAGCTGAGGACAAATAACGCAGATCTGAACACTAATTTGCCATTAGAGTTTTTTCAAATGGCAGAAGATGAAGCAGAGGAAGGCATGAGGGCGATCGCCTGGTGAGAAACAACAGAGACTGACTGTCAGAGATAAAGTTATTTAGCTGTGTTTTTGCTGCCTTCTTGGGCTCAAACTGGGCAGCATGTGGCCCCTGACACCCCCCGCCTGCAGGGGACCTCCACAAACCCCCTCAGCAATATTGAGAGTCTACTTGAGTGATTTTTTTTTTTTTTAAGCTTGTGTTTTCAGTTTCTGAATCTGAGATTAGTCGGCATGCATTTTTCTCAAATGACACACACGCTTATACATCTGCACAGCCCACTGTACATCCATCATGCGATGTGCTCGCATGCACAAAGATAGAACAGAGGAGGGCTTTGGTGTTTTTGCGGCTTTTTAGCTTGACGTTTGCCTTTTTGATATAAATTTATTGCAGGCATTAGGGGGTGGATGATTTATCTCGCCACTATTTGCCTTTTCAGACAGGAAATCAGATAGTTAGGCTGCTGCCTAAAGTGATGGTGACTCCCCATCTGTAGCTGCTTTAAAAAAAAAAACAACAACCTGGAGAACTTGGAGCATCATTTCCCTTTTCGAGCAGTCAGCTGCTCTGTTTTGGGCTTTTGCTGTAACGTTTCATTTCGGGGGGGGGGCCTAATTTATCTCAAACTTCAGCCTACCATTGAATCAGAGCAATAGGTCAATCGATATGAGTGCAATATTTTGAGGGTTCTTTGGTTGGGAAATGACTTTCAGGGTGCTGTAATGCTCACAGGGATGTTTCAGCGGCTTTGCTACGCCGACAAGAATGAA
Organism: Malacoctenus gilli; assembly: GCA_032164315.1. NCBI lineage: Eukaryota > Metazoa > Chordata > Actinopteri > Blenniiformes > Labrisomidae > Malacoctenus > Malacoctenus gilli. Next base: position 4,622,669 of record JASSRZ010000042.1, on the reverse strand, counting down.
ATATAAATGGAAGCACGGAGAAGTGATGAGTTCAGCTCGAATACATTGCAGGAATACATTACAGTAAGTACTATCAAATGGATGTCAGCCACCGCGAGTCTTTTAAGAAATAACACAGGTTTTCTTTAAAAGCAAAGGAGATTATGGGTTATATAAGTGGTACTTTGTCTTATGATTCTTTACCCACCTATTTACTATATTTAGTGTAATATCACTGCCTTGTAATATGCTCTGCTTGGTGGGTATTTATAGTTTGTGTAGGTGTGCGCTGTGTGCTGGCGTGCTCGCAATTTAAAAAACCATTACAGACCAGGGGTCACTGACAGAACTTCCAGGAGATTTTCAGCTGAATGTTCACTTAATGTCATGATAATTTAATTCACCTCACTAAAACAATTAGAAGGAAGGAGATTGCATATTTGGATGGTGATTTATCTGTTTTTCGAAGCTGGGTAAAAGGAGCGCTGTGCTCGACGGTCCAGATTTTATCCACTCCAGCGTCCTGTGTACACCTGCATCGGAGGATCTGCACCATACATCGTGATGCTTTGCACTCATATATTCTTTCAAGTGGGTCACCAGATGGTCAAATTCGCGCCAATTCTCCGGCCTCAGTGGCAATGACTGTTAAGAACGGGGGAATGACCTTAATTGGTCAATTAGCCCGCGAAAGGTGCCCTAACAATGTCTTGAGGCACCCCACCACTCACTGGCATGCAGATGAAACCGCCACTGTCCAGCAGCTATTGTTTCCCTGTTTGTTTCCGTGCTGCCATTGTTGGAAGCAGCGAGCACCCTCCCCCCTGTTTCTCATCTTCCCCATCTTTCCCATCTTCCCTTCACTCGCCCTGTTGTTCCATTGATCTCCATTGTCTTGATTGGGAGTGACAAACCGCGGGGGCCGTCTGAAAGGTTGCATTCGTTAGTGGGAGACTGTCGTTACAGGACATACGCACATTCCTACAGACATGATGGGGGGGCGGAGGGGCAAACATTGGTGCGCACGCACGCACACACACACACACACACACACACACACACACACGCACGCACACGCACACAGACATAGGGGACACATTCTCAAAGTGGTCCCAAGAGGACAGAGGCAACGTCTAGGAAGAAGGGGGAAAAGCTCTTCTGCACACTTACAAACACACACTGCTAGTTAAGGGGGGACAGAACACACATACACACACTCACACTGTAAATTTGATCCACATTAACATTTGTGCTCTCATCCATCCCTTTCTGTGCCTTTTTTAACTGCAAAAGCATGCATGCACGCACGCACGCACCGACAGGCACACGCACGCACATGCACACACACACACACACACACACATACACGCACACACACACACACACACACACTGCCAAAAACCCTTCTTCGTCCTTTCATGTCATGTTGCTGAGCAGTCAGAGACGAGAGGAGAAAGAAGAAGAAAGGAAGAAGGTCTGCCTGGAACAGAACAAAGAAAAAAAACATCCAGGAGAACATCCAGTCTCATGTAACTCGGCAACAATTACATGACGAGAGGAGAGAACACGTTTATTCGTGATTTCAAGTGGAAACAGCCAGACAGGAGAGTTGACATGATACCAAAGAACCTGACTTCAGTGGTATCCGCGAGAATCTTGATTTGTAGTGTGACTGTATCAGGGCAGCTTTCTAATAGTCTCCTAATTGTGCTGGGAGGAAAACATGGAGCCTTAAAACGCTCGGCTGTTTTTCTTGAGTTCTTCCAGTGGAGTTTTGATCACATCTGCTTTGACGGGAGTCTCGGGGAGAGATGATTGAAACTGGTAGAGGGGATCTTACCAAAAAGAGTGTGTTTGAATAGTTTCTTTGTGAATATTTTGCCTGTGTTTTGAAAAAAGTTCAGGTGTTTCAAAACGTGTGCTAAGTTTATGATGCGTGCAAACACCAGGGCACCAATAATTGTACAGATGTCGCAACTCACTCTAAACTAATTTTAAGCATTCCTATTTGCATAAGTTGTCACTCGCAAATGTTTGCGGGTTAATTAATCACCAATTTGTGTCTTATTCTGTCTCATTTATCATCTTAATACCTCACCTGTGCAGTGTGTTGTCCAACTGTCTGTTTTACCAAGCAACCACTTTGTTGGAGAAGCGTTACGTGCTGAAGCGATTCACCCAGTGGAGAAAAGCACTTCCATCGTTTTGACTCGTGTTGGCAAAGAATTTTGAGTTCAGAGAACCGTTGTTTTAGGGACCGTTGAAACAACGTCACCATCGCTCAGTTTGTTTCGGAGACAGCGAAAGCATTTGCTGCTGTTAAATGTTCTATCAGTTACATTGCTGGTAGAATAAAACGCTCCACACACACTCTAAACTGTTCACCCCAGTTCATATCCATTCAAATTTCTAACAAATTCACAGCTATCAAACTTTTGTGGCTCTCAAATTTTGGTGTGAGCCCGAAAAAAAAGTGCATTATATTTCTAACAGGCTCTCAAATAGGACTCTGTGCACTCTTTATCCTCACTGAGGCAAAATCTGGGAATCATCCATCATCTCAAAACAGTGTTCATGTACTGACAGTCCTGCCAAAACCCTGTGAAAAATACCACTCTATTTATTTATTCTACAAGCTCATCTTGGACATTGGACAGTTTATGTGTTGTGCCTCACGAGCTGTTGATTTTGGCCAACATCGACCATTAGCTGCCTCACCTCGTCCCTCTCAGTCCTAAAAAAAAAAAACCCTGCTTTGATTGAAAGCCCCGTGTTTAGTCTGCGCCACGCGATGACATTTCAGCTGTGTCCCGCGTTCCTTGGTAAACCCGACGTCCGTTGGTCCGACCGACATTGTAAGCGACAGACGGACCAGTGGGCAAAGTGGAAGGCGTGTGTGTGTGCGCATTAGCGTGCGTGCTTGTATGCGGGCGAGTGCGCCGATGGACGACAAGGGCGACTCCATTTCTTAGGTCAAGATTCGGGTCACCTCTGTTGCTCTGGTAACCCCGTTCTGGCTGGGTTGCTTGGCAACAATCCTCTTTTGTTCCAAATGATTTAATTTGAAGCATATCTTCCCTTGTCACCCCTGGCTCAGTGGCTCACCCCCTCGGTCACTCTTTTTTTTTTTTTTTTTCTCCTCCCTCCATCTCCCCTTCCTCTTCTCCTCCATCGCTCTCTCTCTCCAGACTCCCTCCCTCCTTGCTCATCCTCCTTTAGCGTGCCTCTTTCGCTGAAGCTTTAGGACTGTTCCTCTTTTTTAATCTTGGCCCTTCCCCGGGCAGCGAGAGCTCTATCCTTCTTGTGCCTGTCCTATAAGTCCCTGCTGTTATCAGAAGGTTTTACGAGTGGATAGGTGTGCGTGCGTGCGTGTGTGTGCGCGCGCGCGCGTGTGTGTGTGCGCAAGAGTGAGTGAGTGAGTGAGAGTGTGAGTACGCCTTTGTGTGTCGGAGCAGTTTGATGGAGGTGACTTTGCTCGACTTTTCTCGCCTATCTGTGAGGGCTTCATGTGTGTTTTAGTGCTTTGAAGCATGATGTAGGACCGAGTAAGTGTATCAAACTGTGTAACTATTTACACTGACACAGTAGTTCTCGTTGTGTGTGTCCTCTCCTGTGTGTCTGAGCTTCCCATATGTCCCGAAACTGACGCTGGTCTGCTGCTGGTCTTGGACTGGTGGGATGTTGGCACTCTGCTGGTGTTGTGCTGTCCTGATGTGATCATACAGTCATGTCTGCGCGGCTCCCATTCAAAGCGATTTTGCATGGTCAAAAAAAATGACTCAATCTGCAGCTGCAGACACAATGGATTCCTCTGTTTTATTGAAACTGGAGTGGATCTCGGCATCGGCGTGAACCCCTTGATGCCACCGTTGCTAATGTTGTGGAGGGCTGGTTGCATCACATCTTCACTACATCTTGTGTTTCGCATATGCAATCGTGGTTGCATCTTGCCCTGCTCTGTCAAAGAATGACAGACAGGGAGTTCGCCCAATTACCCACCAAGCAGTTTTTTTCAGTGGCCCTCTTTTGCCTCTTTGCGAACAGTTTTCAATGGAGCTGACAGAGATGGAGTTATGGACTTAAACTATTAGGGACTTAAAGTATTATAGTAATAAACCATCTGGCCTGCCGTCTTGAGTCTGACATGATCTGTTTTAGATCTAATGCTGGACTTTCCTGGTCTGGTTCTGGTTCTGGTGTAATGCTGGTCTATGGTGTTATCTGCTAGTCTAAGCTGGTTGATGTAGTTAACCAGCATCCCTTCATTGCTTGTCCTGAACCAGCACATAACACATGTTTGGCTTTCTTATGTAGGTTTTTGGAGTTTTGGGTGACACACCAATTCAACTGGCTTCAGATCAGCACGAAATTGATGTTTTTTTGACTGGATTTTACAATAAACACTGTTTTTGGGATGTTAGATGCCTTTACTAAATGTAGCAGCAGCCAATAAAATGGGGAAATTAATCTGCAGCTGTCACAGCCTCTGGATTTCTGGGAAAGTCTTCCCCGAGTTGTTCGGAAGCCAGCAGAATGAATTTACACGCATTCAGCCACAAGAGCCTCAGCGAGGTCGGGCCCCGGCGCTGGGAAAAGGAGCCGAGTCCAAGAACTTGACCTTATACTTCGTGCACCAGGGGAATTGGCGTGGTAAAACAGGAAGGGGTCTCACACAGTGCGCTCCCACAAACATGCGGGAACTCCACATTCATCTAATGGCTCGGAACAATCGCCTTTGGTTTCACCGTCGTGATGCAGCGTGCGTGTTTGATCCTGACTCACTTTTGCTTCCCAGAACAGAGCTGAAAACCTTTTCCTGCCTTCTGGTCAGGTGCCTTTCATTGGGTAAAAATTGTGTTGTTGTCTGCAGAAAGGGTAGAAGAAGAAGAGAGTGTGAGTTGTTTTGGAGGCTCCCGATTGCAGGTCCAGTGATCTTAGTCAAAAGGGCAGACTTCTGGTAATTGACTACTCATTTCTTTAAGTGGCCTATTGGCAGAGGAAGGCAGTGCATTTGCCAAGACATTAAAGATTTTGCTCTCTTTATCTTTATCTTCTTCCGTGTGTGTGTGTGTGTGTGTGTGTGTGTGTGTGTGTGTGTGTGTGTGTGTGTGTGTGTGTGTGTGTGTGTGT